>WNWU01000057.1:1229966-1308881 GCA_012654045.1 Ptyas mucosa | reverse complement strand
CTTATCTGGCCTTCAGGTGCTTTGGAAAACAGGTTGACCCCTTTGTCTCTGTGACAGCCCCTCAAATATTGGAACACTGCTATCATGTCTCCCCTAGTCCTTCTCTTCACTAGACTAGCCATGCCCAGATTAAAAGGCTCTAGAAATAATATACTATCCTTTTATTACACTGATTTTTTTCTAGCAAGCAATTATTGGATTTTGCTTGTCTTGATGTATTCAACAGTGAGTAAAAAAGACACAAACTATGAATCGGGTTTGACATCAAAGACTTTGATGCACAGGTCACTCAAGGTGTTTAGGTTAAACTATAAAGGCTTCACATTGATGTAAAAGGTACATTTGTATTCTTTCCGTTGGCAAGCCACATTATTAAATTATGAAAGAGACTGTCAATTGCTTTTTGAAAACTACAAAGTTGATATTTGCTGCTTGCTATACTGATCTTAAAGCTATATTCTGCTTTCAGGACATCAGCCAATGAAGCTTGATGGTTGGTTAAGTTGAGAGAAGAAAGATAAACTTATGAAATGCCTGATAATATACTTCAGCTCAAGCTCAACTCCTAGTAACTTTAATAAACAATAATATACTGGCAACAATATGGAAATAGTTTATTATTCCCTTCTTCCAGAACATTTTTGGACATCTCAGTCTATTTGACAGACCTGGAATTTCAAAGAAGCCTTCTATCAAAGTAATAAGTAGGACTAGTCTTGCCTAGCTTTCTGGAAATCAACCATGACCAGTTAGTTGACTTTAATAGTGATAGATAGTTCATTGTGAAGAGATTTTAGTAGTTGCTTGAGATGAAAGCTTATTGCAACTGTCTTTAAAGAGATGAATATTCCTACAGTACCCTTTACTGTCTTCAGTGCAAACTGGCAAAAAGGTAGGCAACCAAGTGGGCATAAAAGACAGCCTACTATGTTTATAGTTGTTAAAATGACTTTGTCTTAAAACATGTGCTTTTCTATGGAGAAGTTAATGATGCTTATCAGATGGCAGATTAAAATAGAAATACTGTAATTAAGAAGAAAGATGGCCTTCTATTCATGTATTGCAGGAACAATTAAGTTCACCATAGAGCCCTTCCCAATACTAGGCCAATTTAAATAGGAAAGTATGAAGCTTTGATGAATGTTCAAATAGAGTATCCTCTTAAAAATCCCTTGGAGAACTATCCCTTCCTTTCTGTAATTAGATTCACCATGTTGTTTTGTGATTCTTTGCTCACATTCTTCCTCCCTTCTACAAAGGTTAAAAAGACCCTTCCTCAGTGAGTGCTGTGGGGAAAGAGTAGTGTAGTCCTCACAAAGCCCACAGCTTGGCCTACATGCAGGTCACAATAGTACAAAACTGAATGGATTAATTTCCATTGCTGTCATAGTTATCATTACATGCAAAGATGGTAGTGATGACAGTTGTCATTCCAGTCATATTACATCCTTCAGCAATACAAAATATTTAAAGAGAGGTTTAATTTCCTGTTTGGTATATGGAATTAGATTGCTGGAAGAGATCAAGCTGGTATGTTGCAAACATTGGTTTCCTCTTTCAGGATAACTGATACATCAGAATATGATGTCTGGAGGACCGTTCTGTTCTGTGTAGGATTTTGAAATGAGATTTGGCTGTTTTCTTAGCTACGGTGCAGTAATTTCCCCCTTGTGGACATATAGGACATAGAGAGAGAGAGAGAGCAGTTTTGTAGTTAAGGAATCAGGCTAAAACTGGAAGACTATGAGTTCTAGTCCTGCCTTAGGCACAAAGCCAACTGGGTGATTTTATGCTAGTCACTTTTTCTCAGCCCAAGGAAATGGCAAATCACTTCTGAAAAACCTTGCCAAGAAAACTGCAGGGACTTGTCCAGGCAGTCCTTCAGAATCAGACATGATTGAGCAGGAGGAGTGGGGTGGCGGGCAGGACATGAGACATACAGGCTGTTTCAAATAGCAGAAAATTCATAAAATGGGGAACAAACTGTTGTTGATGTTTTGATCTGTTTCTTTTCCCTAGAGTTACTCTAGGCTCAGGGATTTTTTAAGTTTGGAGGTCTGAGTTCTGCAAAATCTGATATCTTGCTTTGCCTAAATGGAGTTTTGTTGATAATACAAAGCCACAATCAGAAATAATTGATTATTTGTACCAAAGAAAAGCAGATTCTCCCTCCCCGTTTTCTTACTTTTTTCTTCTTTTTTCCTTACTGCATTTTTATTCTTTTATGAACCTTTTCTCTTTTACTAATTTTCTATTTCTGTTTACCTTTAATTTTAAAAAAGTGGTTTCAGAAAGAGGAAGATGGATTCCAGAAATTTCAGCATAAGTAGATTGTTCACATTATAAATTTTTGTTTTTAAATATTGTATTGACTGCAGTGAACATTTGCATGAAGGAAATAACTACATTTTTGGGAACTAATCTTAGTGGGTTTTGAAAAAGCATCTTTGGGACATGGGCAGCCAAGAAATTTAATAAATAATAAAATAAAATGTCCATCATTCCAGCACATGCAATGTCTTTTTTAATTGTAAGGCCCAAGGCTCTCTCCACCCCATGTATTAGGGAAGATAGTATCTTTTGATACACACACACACACACACACACACACACACACAGAGCAGGGTGATGTATGAAACCAGGTGTAGTCTGCTAGCTCTGGTTTAGGACAAACCCTAGTTTTGGGTTTGTCCTGCTCTCCCCATTTTTTGCATGTGAGCTATTTTCAGCTTAGTAGAATAGAATAGCAGAGTTGGAAGGGACCTTGGAGGTCTTCTAGTCCAACCCCCTACTTAGGCAGGAAACCCTACACCACTTCAAACAAATGGTTATCTAACATCTTCTTAAAAACTTCCACTGTTGGAGCATCCACAACTTCTGGAGGCAAGTTGTTCCACTGATTAATTGTTCTAACTGTCAGGAAATTTCTCCTTAGTTCTAAGTTACTTCTCTCCTTGATTAGTTTCCACCCATTGCTTCTTGTCCTATCCTCAGGTGGTTTGGAGAATAGCTTGACTCCCTCTTTTTTGTGGCAGCCCCTGAGATATTGGAACACTGCTATCATGTCTCCCCCAGTCCTTCTTTTCATTAAACTAGACATACCCAGTTCCTGCAACCGTTCTTCATATGTTTTAACCTCCAGTCCCCTAATCATCATTGTTGCTCTTCTCTGCACTCTTTCTAGAGTCTCCACATCTTTTTTACATCGTGGTGACCCAAACTGAATGCAGTATTCCAAGTGTGGCCTTACCACGGCATTATAAATTGGTATTAACACTTCACATGATCTTGATTCTATCCCTCTGTTTATGCAGCCTAGAACTGTGTTGGCTTTTTTGGCAGCTGCTGCACACTGCTGGCTCATATTTAAATGGTTGTCCACTAGGACTCCCAAGATCCCTCTCACAGTTACTACTATTGAGCAAGGTACCACATATACTGTACATGTTTGAACATATCCTGTGATTAAATTTTAGAAGGAGATTATTACCTGTATTAACAAGATAATCATATCTCTTTGAATTCTGTTCTTACTGCAAGGAAAGTGACTTCTTAACAAAGAAAGTGAATTTTATGTACTATATACCTATAGCCAAGACTTTTTTTCCAGCATTGGAATGATAAATACACACACACACAACTATTCAGTGATCTGCAGAAGTGATGTTACCAACAATTGAATTACTTTATTGATGTAGATTAGAAATGGATGATTATAAAGAAATATGACCCCAGTCTTTAATTTGTTGTGTAGAATATGTATGCATGAATATACTGTTTTCATTTCTTCCTTTTTCATATATATATATATATACCGCCCTTCTCCCCGAGGGGACTCAGGGCAGTGAACAGCCAAAAGTAAAAAACATACATACAAAATTTAAAAGCCAAATAAAACCGACTATTTAAAAGCCCAATTATAAAATATTTTTCTCTTACTTTCTTTTGATTTTCTGTAACCTTGTATATGTTTGTTCTCTTTATATTTTGTATTACATTAATAAATGATATAATAAATATTTAAATGAGAACTTGCAGATTCACCATTAAGGAAGGGTTGTAGTATAATTTGGCATTCTCCTTCTTGGAATTCTGGTTGATAATCTTGATGACATGCATCAAGTAACAGAGTTGTAAAGGTACATGTTGAATCTATTTGAGACTTGATTTAATATGTTGATCTTTCATAACAACCGCAGCCTAGTCTGTGGGTGTAATGTCCTCAGTAGGAAAAGTTCTTACGAGTTCAGTAATGGTCTGGAACTTTAATGACCTTGAGACATCTACTAGAAAAAATATACAGAAGAATGATCATGTCAGATAAAAATGGCTTTAGAAATACAGGATGTGATATCATACTGGAGTAGCAAAAGCTGCCAGAGTTTTCAAATATAGCCTAGGGTTGTTGTTGTTTTTTTAAAAAACCAAAATAAAAGTTATGGTGGTGTACATTGTCCTTTCATAAGAAAGGTCATTGTGTTATAATGATTTTATTTTAACTGTGACATGGATGTTCATGATCCTGAAACACAAGGACACTTAAAATAACCATAGTTCAAGTGAGAGTTTTCTCTACAGTTCCAAAGATAGCAGTGACAGTGTGTGAGGTGGTAATATTCATCTTGTGAAATGAAATATTAGCTCCTTGTGAAATGAAACCATTACCTCTTGTTTCTTCATAATAGTGCACACTTCACCAACTGATGCTCTCTGATTGTTGTTGCAACCGCATCTTCCAGAATGCCTAGTTAATATGGCCAAAGATACCACACTTTGAAAGTATGGAGCAAAGAACAAGTGCGAAAATTTCGAAGTGGTTTGTGAATTAAACATTGTTCAGAGCTAATACAGCTCTATATGGGTGCATATGATAGTTTTTCAGCTTGAAGACATCATCTGGACTTCTTCCTGAACATTACTGTTCCACCTACTTCTGAGAAACTCCTAAAGTGCATCTTGAGAGCAATTGTCTCTCTTGATATTGCTTCGAGCAACTAATTATTTATTTGCAGAAAGTATAGTCACGAATTCTAAAAAGGCTTTACTCCACAGAGTGTACAACAGCAATAGTATACAAACAAATGCAGCAAATAATAATTTAATTTAATAATTTAATAATCTTGGCCAAGTATCTTGTATATTTAACTTGGGTGTTTTATAGAGTTCTTACTGGTTTTACTATTTTTACTGTTTTAAAATACTTTTAATATTTTTAACTGTAACATGTTTTTTGAATTGTAAGCGCTTAGCGTCATTGGCTAACATAGGCAGCCATGGAAAAGAAAGAAAGAGAAAGAAAGAAAGAAAGAAAGAAAGAAAGAAAGAAAGAAAGAAAGAAAGAAAGAAAGAGAGAGAATCAGTATTCTTCTATACTTTTTATTTTGGTTTTAAACTAAACTAGTTCACTGATAACCATTCCATGTTCAGTGTGATGTGCTTTCTTGAATGTCTTGGCTTTTCCAAGAAAAAGAAATGTTTTGTTTACATTCTGTCATGAATCAGAGAATACTACTGGGGACATCAAATACCACTGTAGCAAGTCTGTCTTAGGGCAACACGAAACATAATCTTGAATTGTTTCACTTGGTTCAGTTCCTGCATCTGCAATTAAGTGTTAGGGTTGCATAGCAGACTGGGGGAAGTAACTCTTCCGGCAACCTGGGAAAGCCACAACTGACCAGGCTACACTGCTGCATAAATAGACCAATATTTTATACTATATTTATATAGATTTGTACATGGTCCAAAGCAGGGTGTTTGGCAAATTATAACTACAATGCACAGCAGTCGGAAAAAAGTTGTAGTACAGTTTCTCAACCCCTAATGGACTTTTGACATTTTGTAAAGTTTTCCATCGTGAGGGATTAAGATTCTTCCATTTGAGATTTCTCAGCAGATACATAGGATATCTATCTCAGCAGCAGCCTTTCTCAAATAAACAGTCAGTGATGCTTCTTCATTAAACTACTTGAGTTGAAAAGACTTACTCATTGCATTGGGATCATATGTTATTTTTGGCAATGAGGACAAAGATGTTTGTCACCTTGATTCTTCCTGGCAGCAAACTCTTCTTGACTGGCTGGTTGCCCGTCTGGTACACTTCCCAGACAATGACCTATGTCATCAAATGATTTTGCAATACCTAATCTGGGGTCCGCCATTTATGCTAAAATTATTTTTATTTTTAAAATAAATGTTTATATAATAAATGCATTCAATAAAATTTATATGCATTTGATATAATTTATGCTAAATATAATTTGAAATACCTATTATATAAAGGTAATCCTTGATTTACAGCAATTCATTTAGTGATAGTTCAAAGTTACAACGGCACTGAAAAAAGTAACTTATGACCGTTTTTCACACTTACGACCATTGCAGCATCCCCATGGTTACATGATCAAAATTCAGACACTTGACAACAGACTCATATTTATGATGGTTGCCCGGTCACAGGGTCATATGATCACATTTAGTGATCAAGTCAATGGGGAAGCCAGATCCACTTAACAACCGTGTTACTTAATAACTGCAGTGATTCATTTAACAAGTGTGGCAAGAAAGGTCGTAAAATGGGGCAAAATTCATTTAACAAATGTTTCACTTAGCAACCAAAACTTTGGGCTCAATTGGGGTTGTAAGTCAAGGATTACCTTTAAAAATTATGAAATACATTTTAAAAATGACTTTTTGTTAGAGAAGGAACAACAACAACTTTTGTGAAAAACTGAAAGCTCTCTATGTATTTTTGTTGTTGTTGCTGAAAATAGATAAAAAAAATATTGTGATTTCTGGATTTAGCAATTAAAATGAGCTGTACCTGGGAAGAAGGGAACTACATAATGTGATTTTCAAGGCAAAAAACAATATCAAGTATGTCTACAAATTCTCTAAAGAAGATGAGAAGTTGCTTTTTGAGTTTTTTTTCTTCCCACTCCATTATTTGAACACTTTTTTCTTCATCTTTCTTCTTTTCTTATTTTTTTTCTACATTAATTTGCATTTATTTTTTAATTTTATAAAACATTTCACCCTGAGACATATACAAATTATTTTTCTATGGGAAATGCCATCATTACCTGTATAATAATGCTTTTCTGTTATTTTGGCAGCAATTGTTCCATCTTTCTAGACCGCTGTTATAGTCTTTCCCAGGCCCACCTAGTATTCTCAGCTTCTTACCTTAATATTCTTGTTATCAACAGATATGAACATTTCATGTTGAGAGCTGCTCTTGGCTCAGCAAAGTAAAGCATTGTGGCTTATAAGCAATTTTCCTGTCTCCCTGAGGTTGCACAAAATTAAGTTTTTTATTCCCATCAAGTACCCATCTTTCCATCATGTCTGATTGGCAGTAGCAAACCAAGTATTGCCTTATGTACACTAACACTTATTAACTTCTGGGGTGGCTCTCCTTCGACGGCTATTATTATTGATTTCCTGATCCTACGTTGCTAAGGTGGATGCTTATTGCCTTGAGATACTATTTTTAAATTAAGATTCACTCCCACGCATTAGGGAAGGATTACAGCAATCTACTTTGACTTGTTTACAGATAGTGGTTAGATAATGATTTTGTCTGATTGCTTTTAACAGCCAAGGAGCAAGATGAGATCCTATATTGCTGATGGGTATATATTATGTACTGGAAGTCATAAAACGTTATTGTAGATGCCAATCCATTACAATTTTAAATTGGTCTTAGGACTGATAAGGATGACAGCTATCTATCTAATTAGTTGGAAGGAAATAGAAAACAAAACAAAACATATTGATATCTTATTTTTCCCCAAAAGTACAATTGATACTAATTATATTAAGCTACCGGTATATATATCACTGTAAATTACTAAAAGACAGTTTCCTCATTGCAAGAATACTTCATCCATGTGTATCAAAGAGTAAGAATTACTAAGATTTCCTTAGGTGTTGTTTTGATTTTCATAAATATTTGTTATTTTTGTTGTATACCCTGTGATTGAAGTAATATTATTGGAGGGATCTACATTATCTTGCAATATCTTTATTTGAGAAAAATAGCTACTAATCATAAGAATTATTTTCTTATTTTCATGAAGTCTGTGTTCTTTGTAAGAGTCCAAAATTTGTTCAAAGAGGAATAATCTTTTCCCAAAGAGAGGTCCGTGTTGGGCACATAAATAAACTTTTAGACAAGGATCTGAACAGCTGTATTATATGGAGTGACATGAATCGTCCAAGTTTAATCTGGATGAGGTTGAGGAACTAACCCAGCTTTCCAGTGTTTGGGGAAAAACTGATTTTCTAGCGACTATACCAGTGAACATTTGACATTTTTTATTTATTAGCTCTTTCTCTTTGGCTTTAAAAAAGGAAATGCTGAACTGGTCAGTCAAAACATTTGGTTTGTCTGGAGGTAGTTAATTAAACTCAGCAACCAACGTTTGGGTTACGTTTATTTTAGTAGCCACCCACTGGAAAACCAACTTTTGCATGGCATCATTTCAGTGTCAGACCTTCCATAATTTCTCCAGTGAACTATTCCTTCTGGAAAAACTGAGCTGAGACATTATCTCATGATGAATGATTAGCAAAAACCTACAAGAAGTACACAGCCACACAAGGTCAGGGTGTCATATAGCTCTACAATGTGATTCCTGGCCAATCATTTTATAATTGTTATAAATGAAACACAAAAATTTCTATTTTTTATTTATGCTTCATGAATCAGGTATTAAAAATACATCCTGCTCAGTTTCTGATGTATTCTAGTATTTAATAATTGCTCTCTGTGAACATAGAGGTTCCATTTAGCTGCTATGGTTAATTTACTTTCTGAAACCGATAGTTGCCATGAATTTATATAGCTGTTTAAACTTACGATCAATTTTTGTAGCAATGAGTTTCAGAAGTTTTAATTTTGTGCTGAATTGAAAAATAACTTATTCTACATGACTCAAACCTTCTGAAGCAAATTGAATTATACAAATTTGTGTTGCTTAATGTACCTTAAATTGGGGATGAGAATTATATACCTTGTAATTTACTCCCACCTTCCCCCTTAAGCACTTTTCATCCTTAAATGCCCCAGAAAATCATCAAGTAATAATCTTCCATTCACTTGGAATTACATTCTTGCTAAAGGTTTGCTCTTTCAAACTAATGTTTTGAAGCTCAGGGCAGCCAAAGGTGAAAGGAACACTTTCTACATGAAGGCTTCTGCGGTCATTGTCGAGTCATAGCCAAATTAACACTTGTTATTTTCTTCCATTGCATCATGGGTTCCCCACCTTTCTACCATGCTACAGTATGACTCTTCTGCAGCTGTTGGCAAAATACTATGTGAAGAGTCAGTCATTTTCTCTGTGTGCTTTGATGCTCTAAATCCTGTTCTTAAATCATACTTTTATCTGGGCAATCGGAGAGCAAGAGTATTATGTCAGATGAATAGTGTCAGGCTGCCAGCTTGCTAGTAATAAATTCACTTTCGTTCTATGCACTTTGACACTGAATCATATTTATGGAAGGATGGAAAAACTGTACTCCTCAAATGTAGGTACAGTATATACAGATGTATAAAGAGAATTTTAGAACACGGAACAGGGAAGTGGTGTTTAAATCTTTTTATCTTAAAAGTCAGACAACCAGAAATTCAGCACACAAATAGAAAATAGAAGGGAGATAAATGCTCCTTGGTGAACCCAGTGATTTTGTTTTAAAGCATCCAAGCCATGAAAAAAATGATTATATGTGGGTGGAAACAAACAGTGCACTTGTGAATAAAAGAATGGTTTATATGTTTATTAACATCATGTAGTGCATGTAATGGAATAAAGAAATATTAATGTATTTTCACTATTGAAACCTGGAATGGGCACGCAAAAGAAGTTTGCTTAACATATATGCTTAGTATATAAAGTTTAGTTGGTGTACATTCATTTTTTCATGAATATTTTAGAGTGGGAAAAATTTAACCTATTTCTACGAATAGGTTAGTTTTCCTCACTTTGTACGCTGAAATATATTTTATTTTAGGGGGAAGGGGAAATCAAATTAGCTGAACACTTTCTTGAGATAGGCTATATTAACATTTTCTGCAAGTCTGATTGTGCTGTATCTCCTCTCCTTATACCTCACCGATTCAGGAAGGTATTTAATTTACCTGAAGTGCGTTTCCAAATGTTACCTTGTTTTCCAAGGTTAAAGAAGGCATCAGCCTCCTTTGCTTATCTAAGTCTCTTGCATACAGGTAGTCCTCGACTTACGACCACAATTGAGCCCAAAATTTCTGTTGCTAAGTTGAGACATTTGTTAAGTGAGTTTTGCCCCATTTTATGACCTTTCTTGCTGCAGTTGTTAAGTGAATTGTTGCACTTGTTAAATTAGCAACATGGTTGTCAAGTGAATCTGGATACCCCATTGACATTGCTTGTCCGAAGGTCGCAAAAGGTGATCACATGACCCCAGGATACTGCAATAGTCATAAATATGAACCAGTTCCAAGTGTCCAAATTTTGATCACGTGACCAAGAGGATGCTGCAATAGTCATATAATATGAAAAACGATCATGTCGCTTTTTCAGTGTTGTTGTATCTTTGAACAGTCACTAAATGAACTGTTGTAAGTCGAGGCCTATCTGTATTTGCGTCAAGGCCATATCTCTCATTGTCTACATATATAACTGTTTAATTTCAGAAATTAAAACAGTGCAAACCAAGCATAGCACTAGGTATAGGGTACAATATACAAGGATACTTCTAGGTTCTTAGTTCATAAAGCATATGTTCATATGTATCAATTATTGTGTTATTTCCTTTTTAATGCATGGTTTATAATTTTGATTAACAGTTTTGTCAGGCCTTGGGTGCTATCATGTAATGCATTCGACCTACCTGCCAAAGTAAAGCTTCTAAGATCTCATGTGAGAACTGAAATTTCATGAGGTTCCATGTGCGATTTTGCCATATTCATGTGACTGAATTTTATGGTTGTATTTTTTGGAGCAACAGGTGCTATGCTACCTATGGACTCCATATTGCTGACTTCTGTGGTAAGAAAACAGAAGGGTTACAAATGGAAGATAGTGATATTTAGGCTCATTTTTACATGTTATGAATAAAGTAATAGAAATGCACAAAAATATTATGTGGACACAATCCCTTTTCTGAGCTACATAAAATAATGTATGGGTCTTTTTTACTTGATTTTATTAAATATTAGTAATCATGTTTAGTAATATTTTGCATATGTTAATGTCTCTTCCTTTCTATTTTCTTGTGTCTGTTTAGGCCTTGAATAGAGGTATTGCAGCTGTTAAGGAAGATGCTGTGGAAATGCTGGCCAGCTATGGCTTGGCATACTCCCTCATGAAGTTTTTCACAGGACCGATGAGTGATTTCAAAAATGTGGGTCTGGTTTTTGTCAACAGTAAGAGAGACAGAACCAAAGCAGTTTTGTGTATGGTTGTAGCTGGTGCTATAGCTGCAGTGTTTCATACCTTGATAGGTAAGTTTGCTTTATAGTTTTTATTGAAATAGCCTATCTGCTCAAATGATTGGCTGACATATAACTTCTTTACGTTCATCCAGTTTCCTTAGGCATTTGTCCATTATAATTTTACCCACCCTTACTCTCCAAATTTTGATCAAAGCCAGGTCTCTTAGCAGAAGGCATCCTCATGTTGTCACCAATAGCAAAATATATCTTATTTGGGTTCCAGGTGTGTTCCTATCCCTTATTTTTGACCGGTTATTTAAACAAGATTGAAGTAGAAGTACTGAAAAACTTAGTGATATTTTGGCATAGAGTAAGCACTAACTAAAATTCTTGCAGCAATGGGTTTTTCTATCTCCACAGTCTATTGTAATCTTCATTTTGTAATAATAGTTTATGTATGGGTAGAGAGAAGTCAGAAGAGATTCAGATGGAATGCTTAAAAACTAGCATTAAGCAGTTGAAATGAAGGGACTCCAGTATCCAACATTGGATACGGCTAAGTGTCACGGGAAAGAATGAAGTGCTGCTCTCTCTTTTTTGCACACATTTTGCAATAGCATTTATTCATGTGAAACCATTTTAGACCCCTATTAAGGTAAGGCAAAACCTCAAGGTCACTTACAGGTTTAAGAAATTAAAAACAAAACTAATTAAAGCATCAACAATTAAACATAAAAGATAAAACCGAGCATTTATTCTATATGGGTGATAACATTTTTAACCATGTCATATATTTCCTCAAATTATACTAGTGTGATAAGATTAACTGATGAAGCATTGAGGTGATGTGCCACTTTTGATGTGGTAGCTTTCATCATGCTAGTATGAGATCATTGTTTTTCAAAACTGTAAATGCCAACAGTTGGTAAGAGAATGTAATCAGAATTATGTGGGGATATTTGTCAGTATAAATAAATCCAGTACTCAGTTCCTTGATAAGATCTTTGAAAGCAACTACTATTTTGAATATTGAAAATGGAGAAAATTGGTCCACTGGATTCAATGTAATTTTTTGACTTAACCCTGAATCTCTTTTGGTTTCATAAGTATGTTTCTTAAAAGAATAACAAAATGGTTTTAAGAACAGTAATAGCTTAGAGCAGGAGTCCCCAATCCCCAGTACTGGTCTGTGGCGTGTTAGGAACCGGACTGCATAGCTGGAGGTGAGTGGTGGGCAAGTGAGCAAAATTGAAATCATCCCTCCCCCTCCCCCTCCCCCTCCCCCTCCCCCCCCCACTTTGTGGAAAAATTGTCTTCCACAAAACCAGTGCTTGGTGCCAAAAAGTTTGGGTACCACTGATTTAGAGGATAACAGTTTTTTGAAAAACTACAGTTGTACATCTTATCCACTAAATCAGCAGTCCTCAACCTTTCTGGCTCCATGGATCAGCAGTGGTGGTGGTAGTGGGGGTGGGGATGGTTTCACATATACAGTCTAGATCCCGAGCAGGTGCAAATGAAGCTTCACACACTCACTCACCCCTTGTATGGCCCAGTTCCCAACAGGTCAGAGACTGGGGACCCATTCACTAAATCTTATGCGTGTATTTCAATCCTGTTTTGATACCATAAAATATTTTCCTCAGCTCCCAAGAGAACAATTAGGGAGCTAAGATAGACAATGCCATCTTTCAGCAACTTTGGCAGACAAGATGGATGAGAGGAGACAGGGAGAAGACTGAATGAGCTGAGTAAAAATAAGTGAAGAAGACACTCAGCTGACTAGCATCCTGAATTAGGAGTGAAGAATGAACAGTTATGGACAGTTACAATGGTGACTCATTCTGAGACAGAATTGTTGACAAAACAAGACACGGGTGATACAAAAGAAGATTCTGAGCAATAAAAGTATCCAGTATCTTATGATAAGATATAAGTAAATAAAGATATGAGTAAATAAATCTTCTAGGAACCAACATAGGTTTATTTTGATTTATCTGGTAGCAGATAGTGTATTTTAAGGGAATTGGCTTAAATAAGATGCTTATTAGTACAGTGTTTCTAAATAATTACCTGTGATAATATTTTACTTGCTTTTAATCAAGAGCTGTTATAGTATAATACACAATTGTACCAAAGAAAGGAGCATAAAATTACTTCGTTCAACAACTCTCATTTTCTTTCAATCATTTGCAATTCTTGGAAGAAAACTGGTGCTCCCTTATTTATTTATTTTTTTGGGGGGGGGGTGTTATTGTAATAGACTTCGGCAACCTACTAACGATGAGATTTTATCCATAAAAACTGTCAGTATCTCCTGTGGAAAAGTATTTCTGTTTTTGTTTTTGTCTGTCTTAAAATACCGAACTGTTGAAAATCACTGCTATTGCTACTATTATTGTTACTCAGTACTGCTATTATTGTTACTATTCTGCAGCATACAGTGATCTGGGTTACTACATCATTAACAAGTTGCATCATGTTGACGATTCTGTGGGAAGTAAAACACGCAAGGCCTTCCTTTATCTTGCAGCTTTTCCTTTCATGGATGCCATGGTGAGTCTGCAAAAGAGATTGCTGTTCTTGTTCTTGGAGATCTTTTAAAATAGATAGTGAGTTGTTTTTTTTTACAGCTTTGGTTTATTTGGCTTCTGTAGTTCGTTCCATGAAATTAAATTTGTTCTGTCTTCTTGCCTTTTTTAGTATAAGCTCAGCCTCATCGAAGTCTTCTATAAAGGCCTTTTTTTTTTTACAAAGATAGCTGCCTCACTATCATTTATTTCACAAGTAATTATTACATAAATCCTTGTTTTAATGGACCTTACTTGAGTGGGCTTCAGATACCGTGGTCAAAATCTGTCTGTTCACTGTAGGTATCTGCATATGTAAAATTCTGTTTGAATTTAATGGACATTTTGCTTTAACAGGCGGTGTTTACATTCACAGTCCAGTCAGTTGAAGGTTTATTGTAATTTTCAGAAGTTAACTCTCTCCAGTTACTCTGGTCACATTCCTTGGTGTAACTCAACAAATGTCCACTGTCCCAGTCAGTTTAAAGAGTTAGCTTATGTCCCAAACAATAATCAAATAATTATACGTAACTTGATACTAATGCTTAAAATATGCCTGTATCCATAGTTCATTTTTAATTGACTTATTTGTATGCTTGTGGAAACTGTCATAATCTTTCCCAAATAATGATGGTGTGTAACTCCTGACTAGTGACCATGCTAGGGAGGATAGAAATTGTAATCAAACATCTGGAGTTCAAGGCTAAACAATGTTAACCTGCTAGAAAACATTTTCCCATCTTCATGCACAATAGAATGAGATTCATACCTTCATGAGCAGAGAAAGAAATGATGACTTTTTGTGTTTGTTCCAGAACCATTCCACCAAATGTTTTGGTTGTGCAATCTGTATTTATTTTACTGGTATTCCAGAACTAAAAGTCATCCCAATTGATGATCTATTTTTCTTCCTTTTTGTCAGGCTTGGACACATGCAGGCATTCTTCTGAAACACAAATACAGCTTTCTGGTTGGATGTGCCTCCATTTCAGATGTCATTGCTCAGGTAAGAATTTGTTCAACTTACAACTAGTTTTGCTTTGGGAAGTGTCCAGTTAAATGAATGCCATTTCCATGCTTGAAAAAGTCTTTGTTAATTTATATGTTTGAACATGCATGAATTCATGCTGAAGGTTCTGGGCTGCCAGTTCCTGGACATTGGCAATAAGAAGCTAATGTTGAAACAAAATCACTTCTCACCCTTAAGAGTGGTCTGTGTCTTCCTCAGTCTCAGGTCCTCTACAGAGGTCTGAGGTTTGAGAGTTCTGCATAGGATCTTAACTGTTCCTTGCACTGCACTCTTCTGGGCAGAGAGTTCAAATGTCTTCCTGAGATTTATTGGAGCCAGTCTCACAGCTTAGGGGTCATAGACCCTAGTGCTCCTATCATGAATGGGACCATTTTGGCTTTTACTTCTCCAGTTCCTCATAATCCTTCTTCCTGATGTTGCTGTCATTGGGCACTGCTACATCTATCAAAGACTAGACACACACACACATTCATACATACATGTACGCACAAATATACATAATGTTATTGATCTTTATGTTTATCATCAGCATGTACTATTATACTATAATATTATAATTACAGTGTTGTTGCTTAGCTCTTGTTTGTTTGTGTCATAATAGCTATTAATGACTCATCTAACTGTTAGATGGTGCTAAAATGAATGCCGTTAAATATACTTTTGACTGTATTTAAACTAATACTTTAATTCAACCTTTATCTTTTCTCCCTACTATTCTCTCAGATTAATCACACAATAATTTTTGGATCGGAAAGGCAACCCAGAGAGATTTTCTCTGTTAGTTTTCAATTGCACCACAGTTTTGTGGCAAAAACCTACATGTTACCACATCCTGAATATAATTACCTCAAAATTTCTGTTTCAACAAATTGATCTTTAGCGCACTTCATTTTTGTTTCTTTGCCCAACACTCCAGTTTAACATGTTTTCTTAACAGGTTAAGAAAGATTTTAACATGATCTTTCAGCTCAGTTAATGCTTTCAGTGCATACTAAACAATATATAAAACTAAGTGGATAGCAATGTAACAGAATGCAGTATTTTTGCTTAAATATTCCATTAAATCGTAATCACTCTCATTAAAGACATTAATTCAGTAATTCACTAATTAGCCCACATGGATGTTATTTTTCTTTCTTTCTTTGGAGATATGTGGAATGTATCAAGATTCACATGCATTAGCTGTGAATTGTAAAGTTTTCTCAAGAGAATCATCCAAACTTACTTTATTGGTTATATTTATTTGAAGAGTTGTTCTTTGCAATTTAAATAATTATACTAAATATAAAGAGTATGCCATCAGATGGAAAGAAAAGGGACATTGATTATTCTAGTTCCATTCTTTAGCTTTTAAACACAGTTGCTAACACTATTGGAGAAACAATTAACTCTAGTTTTCAACTGTTTTCAATTTTTACTTCCCTGAAAATCCTGTGAAATAGGGACAAACTAATCAGAATTATCTTGACTCACACAGAAAAGCAGACTACTACAAAATGAACCAAAAATTCAGGTTTAAATTTAAATTTTAAATTAAAAATATGTACTCTGTTGCATAATGTATTGCATGTATTCCAGTTTCTTTATGGATCATATAAAACCCAATATGCCTTTTAAATATCAGTTTATTATAGTCTTAATGAAATCATTAATTCATTTAATTAAGCAGAACTCTCTCGGTTCAGCCATTCATCAGCAATAGTGATATAACCTGTTTTGCAGAAATGTTGCAAAGATTGTTGAGCTAAACTTTCAATCAGATTGCATAGTTATTTAAAACTTTGCTCCTCTTGCCATTTATCTTACATTATGTGTTTTCAAGTATCCTTAATGAGTATAACATTATAAATTGATGCATGGAAGTAGATGAGATCTACATCAATGCAACTGTTTCCTTGCTGACCCTCTTGCCCCATGTCCAATTATTGGTTGTTCCTATTTCACCAGCACCACCTTTTTTCCCACCATATATGGTCAGGAATAGTTTTTAAAAACCATCAATTATTTAAAATGTAGGTAATCCTTCACTGATGTCTACAGTTGGGGCCAGAATATTCTTTGCTAAGCAAGGCAGTTGTTAAGTTAGTTGTGTCCCCAATTTAACAATTTTTTTTTTTTTGCTATGGTTGTTAAACAAATCAGTGCAGTTAAATCACACAGTCATTAAGAGAACCCAGCTTTCCCCATTTACTTTGCTTGGCAGAAGCCATTGGAAGGTCACAAATGGCAATCACATAATCCTGGGACACTACAATTGTTGTAAATACTTTCCAGTTGCACTTGAATTTTGATCACATAATTGTGGGGATGCTGCAACAGTTATAAGTGCAAAAATCACTCTTTTTGCCATTTTTTTTCAGCGCCATTACCTGTAATTTCAAATTCATTTCTCCAAGTGTCTATACCTGCAGCTTCTTGATGAAAATGTTGGCATATCTTCTTTAATTAAAATGTTGGTTCCTTTGAGTACAATTGAGAAGATGGGGACATTGATTTTCAAACACATCTATATAATCCTGAGTCCTACAGAGATAGGGCGGCATACAAATTATATTAAATTATATTAAATAATAAAAAGGAGCAATTTCTCAATGCATGTAATAGAAATCAATCATTAAGATTTGTTCTTTGTTATTTCTTGTAAAGGTGAAAAACCAATATATACCATCTGCATTTAGCAATTTCAGAGGATATATTCCTGAACAATAATGAAGACATATCTCATGTTTGGAAAATGATGCCCCAAGTGACTTAGTCTTCTGACTGTCTTAGCTTGTCATAACTAGTCTTCCTCCTCTTTTTTTTTTTCTGGATAGGTGGTTTTTGTAGCTATTTTACTACACAGTCACTTGGAATGTCGAGAGCCACTCCTCATCCCAATCCTGTCTTTGTACATGGGAGCACTCGTCCGATGTACCACGTTATGCCTGGGTTACTACAGAAACATTCATGATATTATTCCTGACCATAGCGGGCCAGAGATGGGAGTAAGTTTGGATACATTAATATGTTACCTGTATAATTACATCCAATACATCCATTTGTATTATAGAGTTATAGTTCAAACTCTGGTAATGTTGCTTTAGATTTTTTTAAAAAATTATATTACAGAGATCAAGTTGTGTAATGTTGATTTTTTTTAAAAGAGAAAACACTTTCTAGTATTTTCTGTTAGCTACTAAAGGATGCTTTTTAAAAGATGTTCCTTAAATTTAATTGGTATTTTGCTATTTGATAGATTTGAAAAATGTAACGAGAAAAACAATGCAGTTTAAAAAATATATAGTAATAGTAAGAGATCAATGGTATTTTGGAAAGTTCCTATAAAGATGCCCGTGGTTTTTTGTTGAGTACAAGACTAATACAGTTACATACTTATAGCTGGGCAATAAAATATACTAGCTTCAGTGTAACTTATTCTTTTTTAGTTTCAGCAGCATATGTCAGGCTTAGTGTATACAATGCCATGATCATTCTATATCACTGTTGCTTCTTCTCCTAAATATCTCTAAAACCAAAGTAGTTCTTGTAGTCCTGTTTCTGATAGTTCTTGTCTCATTCTTATTTGTGTCGACACTAAGAAGCAAATCAGCATCAAGCCAAGGAAATGAGCATAAAACTAAAAGAAATGCAGAACCAATAGTGAGGCGATGAAAGTCATTAATCTTTCAAGATGCTTCTTTGCGGAAAAATGTATGAGAAGAACTGTTTTTTAAAATATCACATTACAGAATTGTAGCTATAGTACAATAATTTTAGCAAATTCTTAAATATGGTTTGAACGCCCTAGTACAGTAATATTCCTGTATTTCCATAGGCAATATTTTTAAAGAATCTGTAGTTCCTTTTTTATTCATACGCTTAGGAGCTTTTTAATACTATTTCTCATCTCTTTCTTGAAACAGTCTGAGCATTTGTAAAATAATTTCTTTAGCTCCTCTAATGGCTGTGCTCCGTTTTTGTGATTTAACAACACTGCCTTTTCTCATTTTATCTGCAGGGAGATGCTACAATAAAAAAGATGCTAACTTTCTGGTGGCCTTTGGCATTAATTTTGGCCACTCAGAGAATCAGTAGACCCATTGTGAACCTCTTTGTATCCCGCGATCTTGGTGGCAGTTCGGCAGCCACAGAGGTATGAATCCGATTTGCTTTAAGTTTCTGTTTGTCCTTAATAGCAGATCTATATTTATGCAGAGAACTTAGATCTGTTCTTCACAAAAGAACTATGTTTCCTCCGAGTCCTTTAAAAACTCATCACGTCCAGCTGTTGAAGATATATTGACTTTCCACTGGTAGCTTACCCATGCTACTGGCTCTGAGCTGTATTGGATTTATTTCCTGCAGTTCCTAGCCACCATGACTTGACTTGCTTTTCTCGTTTCTGATATTTCTAGGATCCCTGAAAGACTTTCCAATCAAAATTGTCATCAAGTCTTCTTTTTTAATTTAAATAAGTTTTCTCTCTCTAGATTTTCTGGGTGATTTTGACTCAGGAAAAATTCAGTTGACTTCCTTTTCACTTAATGAAGAGGGCTGCACAGCATTTTTTTTTTCCAAATTGAAGGTTACACTTGGTCTTCGCAGGTGGGCTGTTTTCCCAAAAGTTTGTGACCAAAGAAATAGATGGAGATTTTAAAAAACAACATTGGATTTATTGTCTGTACCTGAAAGAAACTTTATGTATTTTTCCCAAATAATTTCAGTACCTTAACTTGTGGCAGAAAAGCTGCACTTTTTCTGTCTATTCTTCCTTTTTCAGAAGAGATATGAAATTAAGAATCTTCTTCCTTAGAGAGGAATACAGTAATTTACATGTATTCAGTGTAAATTAAACAAATGTATATATAAATATATTGAAATGTAAAATTATTTAAATTTATGAAATGCATGTTTATGGAGATTTTCAGCCATCCGTTTGTCCCAAAGGTGCTTTTTCAAAAGACAACTGGACTTTCTTTGTTTTTCCTTGGAGACGTTTCACTTCTCATCCAAGAAGCTTCTTCAGTTCAAGGAAAAACAAAGGAAATTCAGTTGCCTTTCAAAAAAGGCAACCTTTTGTTACATTTTTTTAGAAAATACAATAATAATGTTCTCCCTTTGTCATTAAAAATTGCAATTGGTTACCAGGTTTCAGGGAGCTGTGGGGGTCTTGCCCAAGGCTTTTCAGGGAGGGTATCCTGTAATATTCCCAATTCCAACCTTTGAAGTTTTCATCTAAATTGTGATACAGGTAGTTCTTGGTTAATGACCATTCATTCAGCAACTCTTCAATGTTACAGTGGTGCTGAATAAGTGGTGGTTATGACCAATCCTTGAAGTTCCAGTCAATCCTATGGTTACATGATTGTATTTGCAATCTGGGTGCTTGACAACAGGCTTGCACTTACAACAGTTGTAGCATCCAGTGGCGCTGCGATCACAATTTGTGACCTTCCCTGCTGGCTTTCCATAAGCAAAATCAACGAGGAAGCTGGAAGGGAAGGTTGCAAGTTGGTCACATAAGTGTACCCCACTCATGCACCCTCCCCCAGCCCCTCTGCACACATGTCACATGTCATTCATCTTATGAAAAGAAGGACTAGAGGTGACATGATAGCAGTGTTCCGATAATCTCAGGGGTTGCCACAAAGAAGAGGGAGTCAAACTATTCTCCAAATCACCTGAGGGTAGAACAAGAAGCAATGGGTGGAAGCTAATCAAGGAGAGAAGCAACTTAGAACTAAGGAGAAATTTCCTGAAAATGAGAACAACTAATCAATGGAACAACTTGCCTCCAGAAGTTGTGAATGCTCCAACACTGGAAATTTTAAAGAAGATGTTAGATAACCATTTGTCTGAAGTGGTGTAGGATTTCCTGCCTAAGCAGGGGGTTGGACTAGAAGACCTTCAAGGTCCCTTCCAACTCTTGTTATTCTATTCTATTCATTGACCATAAACACCTTCCCTGGCTATTCACACATCCTTTCCCACCTGGCAGCAGCCAAGCCAAGCCACACCACATTCATGTTGTGCCTCCCCATGCCACCCACACATCCTCTGAGCATCACTGAACTTGTGTGGCACCATCCAAGCCACTCACATACTCTCCCCAACTACTTGTGCACATATGCTCCACCCTGCAGTAGCCACCCCCAGTCCTGCCACACTCACCCTGCGCCACCCAAACTATCTGCACAGCCCCTCCCTTTCCCACCCAACAGCAGCCACTTACCTGTCTACTGGCCTGCTTTTGAGACACCTGGGACTTACAATTTGCTATTTGCCTCCCACTTTTGATTGTTGGAAACGGGCATGAAATTCTGAGGAGGTGCTCATTTAACTACAGCAGCGGGGACCGCAAAGATTGCCATTTCTAAAAGTGCAGTCTTGTGACATCATGTTTTATGGCCATATCACTTGGTGACAGAAATCCCTCTCTCCATTGCTGTTGTAATTTGACTATCTGTAGAGAATAACTGCTTTTAAAGAACCAGATTGCTCAGTGTTGCAACACATATTCTGCAGATTAAGGAACACCATCTAAGAGAAGACTAATAGTTGTAATCACGTCTGCTGTACAAATTAATGACAGCTTGAACATATTTAACCAGATGGCTTCTGGTCTTTACATGTAAAATGTACTCAATTAAGTAAAATGTACTTTTCCTCTAATGGTAACTAGCTTTCACAAGACAAATTTATATATATCACACACTGGGGAAGAAGTACAATGCTTATATTTCCAGTAAAGAATTAAATCCAGTATGTGACTCTGCTAGTCATAATGATTAACAAGAAATTACACGATGCTCTGAATCAACCTTGTTTCCTTAGCTGCCAAATTCTGAGGCTGTATCCTATGAGTGGAACTGCCCCCCCCCAGCAGTTTACCTTCTAATGATCCTCACCTGATGTAACCTCCCCATCACGAGACCCTCACGGATGACTCACACCTGACCCATCACAAGACCCTTACTTCACACACCCACACCTGATCCATCACAAGACCGTCGCGTGACACACCCATGCCTGAAGCCCTTATAAACAGAAGAACACTGACATCCCCTAAATTCCACTGAAGATGTTACCTAGTCTTCTACAGAAACATTCTGAAACCAACCTACACTCTTGGAGAACAAATCTTCACTCTCATCCTATACCCGAGCTACAGATATTTGCAAATATGGGTACCTGATCAGATGCTTAGAATTCTGCCCCATTATGAAGTCACTTCCATTTATAGGATCAGTATAAATATACAACCTTTATTCTAGCATGATATTTAATATAATTCTGTTTCATGGAAATGAAGACCTTTGAGGTTTTATCTAATATACCAGTATATCAAAGTAACGTAAAGAATTGAGATATTCAGCATGTACTTCATTGAACGATTCACTTTTACTGAGCACAAGTTGTGTAATTAATATTTTAAACCAACCATTTGGACATATTTTCCCTTGTGAAGGCAAAGAATGCCTTTCAACTTTCTCTTGTTGAAATGTGTCTCATCTTGTCAGCTGATAACTGACTTCATTGGTGTCTATTGTTCGTGTGTTCTGTTGCTTTCTGTTTCTGAAAACATCATTGCTAAAAGAGAAAGCACTGGTAGCACTAACAGTTTGGAAAATCCTGGCACACAAGCAGAGTGTACTGTAAATTTCAGCTTATGAATGCCGCCAGATCTACTTGATGGGTGTTTTGGGCCCAATTCAGTTTTAATGCTTCTGAATTCCTAACCACAGTTAGACTATGAGACACATGATGTTGGCTCAGATATTACGTCTTCTTTCTTGCATGCAAAACACCTTTCAAATATTTGAAAAAAAAATGATCTATTAATTCAGAGTATATTTAGGTCCCACAAATTATGATTGAATATCAGAAAAAGCTCCCATTCATAATGGCAAAAAGTGAGTTGAGTGTGCACTTGTTTAGCCAAGGAGGCGATGGACTTCTGGCTGTATTCAAGCAGAGTTGACAGCTGTCAGAGATTTTTTTAGTTTATATTCCTGTACTGAGCAGAGAGTTAAACTTGATGGCCTAAACCAGCGGTCACCAACCTTGGCAACTTTAAGCCTGGTGGACTTCAACAGAATTCTGGGAGTTGAAGTCCACCAGGCTTAAAGTTGCCAAGGTTGGAGACCCTTGGCCTAAACTGTTCTTTGCAATTCTGTGAAATCCATTTCCCTTTTTCAAATGCAACACTGTAATTGCTTAAATAACCATGCTGTGTATCACAATATTTATTTACACTCATGAATGTGCTTTCTAGAAAAGTGTACCGCTTACTTTGCATAGAATAGTTTAATTGGCAACCCTGCCTTAGAATTTTTTTCTAAGCCATAAGATTATGTTGTTATTGTTTTCTTAAGTGATTTCCCTTAAAACAAAACTGAAGAGATTAATTGACTTGAGATAAAATTGAATTTGAAATGGAAGAATAAGATTTTGAACTTCCACCCTGGAATGGACAATAGAGAATGTTTTTTAAAACAGTTTAAATGTGATTAAGAAAAACCTATTCTGACCGCACAAGATATGGGTTATTGACACTTAAACTAAAAGGCCTGTCTACTTTCTTTAAAGAATCTTGAGATGATCCTAGAATTGTGTGCATGCTCCTTTACTACTGAAATTTCTAGATTGATATAGTTTAGATATAATCTACAATGCAGCCATATTTGCTTGTGTTTCTAGTCATGATTTCCAAAACATAATTCTATAGACAGTCTCAAGTAGTTAGGTAAGATATTGTCCAATCACTGAATGTCTTTTCATTACTGAGTACAACACTCAACATTATTCAGTTCAGCCCCTGCTTTCCAGTCTCAGTTGAATCTTTCGTTGTACAGATGCAGATTAGCATGTTTTTGTTGTATATGTTTTGAGAAATTCCATGAAAAAGACTAAACTGTCGTAGAAACACAAAACACATAAATCACAATTTGGTTTATTTTTACCACAATTCTGAACAGTAATTCTCGGTTAACACTTCTGCCACATTTCACTAGAGAATGGTCATCAAATCAAAAGGGTCTAATGGATATGAATATATATATTTTGAAGCAGTTGCAGTTGAGTTAGAATTGTTGCAACTTAGAATTTTTCTGCAGCTGCAAATCATAAACTGAGTTCATACACTATACGGTGCTGTGGTCTGCTTTAACTGCTTTTTATTAAATAAGCCATAGTGTACTAAGCCATAAATCACAGTTTTACAAACCATAATTATAGGATTCGGACATATTAAGTCAACATTAAAGTAATATTGTGATTTAATATAATACGTGAGTCCAGGTATTCATTTGCTTAGTGCCAGTTGTTTGCATCTACTGCCGTCATGAAGCAGGTGCATGCTTGACAGTCTAAAAATACTGCTGATCTAACAGTGATAGAAGTATTTGAATATTAGGTAAAAAGCAAGTTGCCTCTGAAGCTTTGATCTGTAATCTTCTGTCTTTCCTTCGCACTTTAGGCAGTTGCAATTTTGACAGCTACGTATCCAGTGGGACACATGCCATATGGCTGGTTGACAGAGATCCGAGCTGTTTACCCTGCTTTTGACAAGGTGAGCTTGTTTTCTGTGATGAGAGCAAATCCTTAGTTTTCCTTTCAAATGCAGTTTTGCCAAGAGTACTCTGTAAGAAATAGGCTTTGTGAGGAGTGAATTTGCAAAAAAAAAAAAAAAGAGCGAACAAACTAGTTTCTGTCAGTCCGATTGCTTTTCCTGATACTGTCACATATACATCGAGATCTCGCTCCATCCTGCTCGACAGCTCCACCTCTTTTATTCCTTATGAAGTGATTGGAACAATGACCTCCATGCCAAAAGATTAATCCTTTGTTTGCTTAAGGAATTGTAAGGTAATTGTTTCTCTGTTGTGTCCCTATGTGTCAACAAAGGATGGAACACAAAGATATAATGGAACATAAAAAGAGCCTCAGCAATCTGTGTTGGGCAGGAAACTTTCTCTTACACTGTACCTTGAAAAGAGCTATTGAGGGTTTTCCCCCTTGAGTCTCTGACTCACAACTAATAAACTAAGAAAATGATGCACAAAGATGGGTATACACATGCACACTAAAAGTATGTGTGTGTTCCTCAGCTTCTTTTTATCCATAGCTCCCTTTAAGAATGACATCACTGCTTCAGCTGTTCTTGGATGAACACTTTCTTCTGTTTTAGAAGCTCCATCTGTCTAGCTAGATAGAGGGTGGGTTCAGGGACAGAGAGATGGTGTTTTTTTTTTAATGTTTGCATAGTGATATCTGGAATTTCTTTGTGCAGAACATCAAGTCACTTAGTATGTGTACAAATCATTAGAGTGAATAAAAACCAGATGTTCAGGTGTTCATTTTCTGTAGGATACTTTTATTGCTAATTAGAGATAGGATAAATCAGAATCCAGTGATTTAGATCATCAGGGAGAGATGAGAGGATATTTCTCTATGAAAACAACTGCTGTTATATGGATCAGATTGGACTTAATAGATTTCTAGGAACCTGGAAAATTTTGCCTGAAAATTCAGTAAGTACATTATAAGAAGGCAGACACCCCTACCATAATAAATAAATAAGAGCTTACTATATTGTGTGTTCAGCATCTGCAATAGCATCTTGCTGCATCAAACTGCAGGGCTGGGTTTGGATAAATTCCCATTAAAGTGTAGGGAATTGGAGAGAAGATGGACAAACAGAGAAGGTTAATGATCCCTAACCAATTTATACAGCAGTGACTGGCATTGAAAAACAACCTCCCATTTCTTATATGCATTCGATTTAGAAGTTGCACTCAGTGGCGGTAACCAATCTATAGAGTAAGTCCCACTAAATCAGTGTTATCACTTATGCTGCAAGATGTTCAAAGCTACTGTTCTGTGATTATGTAAAAAGCTTTAATTTATTGAATGGAAGAGATCTAGCTCAGATTCAGAGGCCTCTCTACATATAGGATCCTAATTATGAAATACTGCAAATGCACTTCTGTAAGCCTGTGGGATGCGGTTTGTTTTGATTCTGATTAGAAAGAAATGATGTGGGTCTATAGAAAGCAGCTTCACAAGTTTTGTGGCTCCAATCTGCAATAAGCAAAATTACAGCCAGCTTTTTTTTTTTTTTGTTTCTTCACCATGCACAAGCAACAGTATGGGTAGTAAAACTATGGCGTTATTTTGAGAAGCAAAGCCTATTTTCTTGGACACTCTTTCATTGCATTCTTGCCAGTAAAGAATTTACTTTCTAAAGTTTCTCAGTTCATAATTTACTCAGCTTTAAATTCATCTAAAGGAATGCATAAGTAGAGATTAGGTTGACAAAATCTGTTGATTTGCCCCTGAACGTAATATACGTTTGCTCTACTAAGGCTAATGGCACTGGTTTTTCTCCCTTTCATCTTAGAACAATCCCAGCAATAAAATGGTGAATTCCAGCAGTACTGTCACAGGAACCCACATCAAAAAGTTCACTTTTGTCTGCATGGCCCTCTCTTTAACGGTAAGGAATCAACTGTCTTATTACTGCTTTTAAAATTAACCCTATTTTAACCACTCTCCTTCCACATTCTTTACCGGGATATACATATATCTACCCACTCCTCCACCTCTGTTAGCCATGCAATATTTTATCCTAATCTTCCAGAACTACTATTACCCCGTTTCCCCCAAAATAAGACATCCCCTGATAATAAGCCCAATCGGGCTTTTGCGCACATGGCAATAAGGCCAAGCGCTTATTTCAGGGTTCAAAAAGATATAAAACGGTCTTATTTTCGGGGAAACACGGTAGAAGAATTGTCAGGAGACTGGCTGATAGCCTTCCTGGCTGGAAATTCTATAACCATTTTTCCACAACCATTGTCAGTGTCTCCATTGGCCATAAACACTACATTTTGGAGCATAAGTACCACATGTGATCAGTCCTCTTGCGGGGGGCAAATATTTGTTTGATTGCGCTTTCTACATTTGGCCACTACTGTTGTGGTTCTTCATTTTAGACAGTCTGCAGAAAAGAATGCTGTCACTGAGATTATGAATTTGATCTGTTTAGTATATTTGAGAAAGCAAAAAACAGTAAATATATACAAGATATAACAAAATTGTTAAAAATACTTTTTTTTAATCCAATTTAGATTTCAGATACAATTTTCTTTTTAAATAGATGAAGCCTCACATGTGAAGAATAAAAATCAGTTTCAAAATGTTTGCCTTTCTCTATATTTCTAGCAAACTCAATTATTGAATATGGTGAAAGTGATGTTCTGAAATATTGTTTGTGCTATTCCATGTTTTCAGACTGCTAGATTCTCTTTTGGTTGCCACATTCAGCATTTATCCTTTTCCTTATATTAGAAAGACCTATATAGCAAGAGGTTTATTCAAAGTCAAGCTATCTGAGTTTACTATTTTTTACCATAATACATTTTTATTTGGTTATAGAGTAATCTAAAATGCAAAATTAAAAAGTAAATAAAAGAGCAGTGAGACGGGAGTTTATTATTGTGCATGTTGATTAGCAAAACATGAGGATATTTTTCCATCCCAGCTTGGAGATGCTAGGAACTGACCTTGTTTGCAAAGCAGGTGATTTCTTAGGATGTTGTTCCTTGAAATAGTATTTTTAAATTATAGGCGTAGACATTGGGAATTTGGTGGTAAAATCCTTTTGAATTTATCTTTTCTCCTTCAAATCAGTCACAAGGCAATTTTACTGAGGAAAAAAAAACAAATATCAGACAAAAGCAAACAGAATCTGAATAAAAGAGATCTGTAACCATCTTGGAATATAATTTGCACATTGTTATGTCTCACTAATTTAACTTTAAAGAATTCAGATGGACTTAAATATTGGTCTCTGAAATCTTCCAAACAGGAATTGCAATGCAGCCCTCTTGAGTAAATAAAAAAGTGAAAAGGAACTTCATAGTTATGTGGTATTCCTGCTAATAAATACTTGCTTTTTAAGACTCAATCATTGTTATATTATAGCCCAAGAGGGCACAATGATAACACTCAAACTTTTTATGAAAAAGTTACCAGTTGAACTCCATCACTAATCTTCTCATTACCTTCTCTTTCCTTTTCAGCAAGTGTGGTTGGCTATATATTGGGGATTGGCTTCTAAAAATAGATGTTCATTGTGAGTTGGTGCTTATTCTTAATCAAAAATCTCATTAATCTTCTTAATTAGACAGGTCCTTCATTTATCCTTGAGTCTCCCAGCTGTTCATTATTTGCCTGAAGTCTTTTATGTTCATAAATTAAAATGCTTGTGTAAGAAAACCTTGAATAAGTCACATACAAATACTAAATATTATTACTGATTAATGCTTTCTGTTTTAATTTTTATTTAAGATGGTTTTAATTGTTGGTTTTACTGCACACCACCCGGAGTCACATTTATGAGATGGGCAACTATATAAATTTGATAAATAAATCCTGAACAATATGTGAAATGACAGGTCTTTGGTGCTTCTGAGCTTGGTTGTTTTCTTGCAGAAGTTTCATTACCCAAACTAGGTAACATCATCAGTGCTAGTAAGGGAGTAGGATTTGCTCTCAATTTATATTCTAGTGAGCTGTTTATTATTAGCTTGTTTGGCAGTTCCTTGATTAATCTAAGCTCACTTGGGTGTTAATTGCTAATGGGGAGGTGTTTTGGGGACTTGTTTTAGTCATTTTGCCATCCTTTAGAGCATCAAGGACCCCTCATTTCAACCCAGAGCTATAAATATTCTTCTTTATCAATATGTGTGGAATCCTGAGCTATCTTGGGAAGTTTGGTGAACTAAATAAAATGTTACCTTCAATAGTTTAACGGCAAAGTACTTTATGTTATTAGACAAGGAGAGGTCTGGTTTTTACCCTTATAATAAACATACGGTGCCTACATTCTAGTCAAACAGGTTCTTAATCCATTTTTGGATTAGTAATCAAACAGCTTGGATAGTTCTCAGCATCTTTCAGGTGTACTTTTAAGAAAAAAAATTGTTTAGCACATTACTCCCCCATTATAATGGTCTTTCTATATTTTTTTATATATATATATATTTATTTTTGACACATTCTTCTCTCTCTACAAGTAGTCCTCAACTTATGACTGGTCGTTTAGCAACCATTCAAAGTTACAACAGAGCCCACTGCACAGAATGTGACTCTTCCCTCCCCCCCACCCCAGAATTTCCAAGGTGTCCTCCTCTAGGATTTCCTGCTCGATCTAGGGTCTTGTATAGAGTTTCCTACTTGAACAGGAGATGGTTGGACTAGAAGACCTCTACGATCCCTTCCAGCTTTGTTATTCTGTTAGATCAAACTGACTCTTCCAATAAAAATGTTCTATTCTGACCCCATACCTAATGTTGAGAAGAAAAGGAGGAAAAAAAAATATTTTGATCATACTGTTTTCCTTCTTGTGGCTTGCTGCTGCTGCTTCTTCTTCTTCTTCTTCTTCTTCTTCTTCTTCTTCTTCTTCTTCTTCTTCTTCTTCTTCTTATTATTATTATTATTATTATTATTATTATTATTATTATTTATATTTGTATACCGCCCTTCTCCTGAAGGACTCAGGGTGGTGAACAGCCAACAGATAAAACACAAAAATACAAAATTTAAAACAGTATTAAAATCCAATTAAATTAATTTGGCCCACAATTAAAACACCCCTATATTAAAACCCATAATTTAACAATTTAAATTAAAACAATTTAAAAGAGTTAGGTCAGCCCGGCTTGATGAAACAAAAACGTCTTTAGGGCACTGTGGATAGTGCGTAGATCTGGGATCCGTCGTATCTCCGGGGGCAACTTGTTCCAGAGGGTAGGTTCCCCCACAGAGAAGGCTCTCCTCCTGGGGGCCGCCAGCTGGCATTGTTTGGCTGCTGGCACCCTGAGGAGCCCCTCTCTGTGGGAGCATACTGGTCAGTGGGAGGCCTTAAAGAGGGAAGGTTAGAAATTGAATGGCGGTATTATGTATGATCAAATAATATGGTGAATGGCATTAGAGCAATATATTAAAACATGGAATAATTAAATAATGATAGACTACAATTTAATATAAATGTGTATTATTATTAGAAATATATAAGTTGGTTGAATGTAATAACTGTGATTATTTGTATTAGAATGTATGACACCTACGTGCCACACAGTTCACATATATATGTAAAATAAAATAAAAAACTTGTAACAAAAAAAATCAAAGAACTCTGTGGATTATGGCTAACTTCAGTCTAATTAATTTTAGTAATTTACCCTGAGTTCTTGATCCCCAAATATGAATAATTTTGTCTGAAGATTATTGCAATTTTCAATTTTTGTTATTTCTTAACAAAGAAGTAACCCTTTAACTCACAGCTTGCTATCTAAGTTGAATTAGATGAACAACAGTTTCTTCATTTTCAGTCATTAGAAAATGAAGTCATTAGACTTCATTTCAGTCATTAGATCCATTCTTATGTTAAGTTAGAAAAGGAAATATACCTAACTTCCAAAACAGAAAGGCAATTTCTTAATCTTATTTTAGTTCTTAATTTATAAAACTTTTTTAGTTTCCAAGTTACAGTTTTAGTTTTAAGTTAAGCTTAAAAAGTGAAGTAACATATGCCGAAAACATGAGAAAAATAGTCCTTTAAAAAAAAAGTTAATTTTATTTTAGTTTGAGAATTTATAATTTGATGTTTTTAATATTTTAAATGGTTATTAGATTCTGACAGTTACAGATTTAGGTACTGATGGGTAGCCTAAAAAATTAAAACCAATAAATAAATTGCTGCAAGAAATGTATAAAGTGTGCAATATTTTATAAAGCTCATATATTATTATAAATGTATGTATGGTTGTACTTATGTAAGTATAAAAACGTATTTAGAAGAGTTGTGCAATGTGATATTCTTAGAAAACTTCATTTTAAAGACTAGAAGTGGTTTTTTTTTTTGATTAAATCTGCAAACGTCTCATTTGTGCTTGAAAATGAATGACTGAAGACATTAAAATAAAAGAACATTAGCAGCATATTGATTAAGTCAGAAGTATAACAAGGAAATCTTAATCTGGCTTTAAAAGTATATTTTCACTACAATTTAATGGAAATTTAGGTCAAAATGGAGTTGCTTTGGGAATCTGGAAAGGGAAGTTAAACCTGGAGTTTTTCATACAGGTAGAAATATTGGCAATATGGAGCAAAAATATTATTTTAAATAAAATATTAATTTTGTTTTAAATAAAACAATAGACTTGTTTTATTTAGGTCTAGTGACTGATAACCTCCAGTGATCGTAGCAGTCACTAAACATAGTGTAAATTGGAGGTGCTTTGAAAGCTGAAGTTCTATATTTTGAAAACCAATGGCACTATTTAGCTAATTAAGAGACAATATCTAATCATGAACTATTATTTTCTGACTCTTCCAGCTCTGCTTTGTAATGTTTTGGACGCCTAATGTATCTGAGAAGATCTTGATCGACATCATTGGAGTTGATTTTGCTTTTGCAGAGCTCTGTGTCATTCCTCTTCGCATCTTCTCCTTCTTTCCTGTTCCAGGTATGTAGAAAACAGAAGACACGAATGGTACAGAATGTTTACATTAACCCAAAGCTTTTTCTGCTTTGCATAACAATCCACCAAAAGGCAACACTTGTAGAAATAAAAGCTCCCAGTTGGAACAATTAACCTTTATGACTTGTTCAGAGCTTTTGAGAATGTGTCCCTTGATTCTGGGTAAAGAAAAGCTCTTCACATACACAAAAGCCACACATCTAAGCAAAGCTCATCTATAACTCTTAAGACAATATTTAATTTGCTATGTGCAGGGATTTTAGATGAAGATACTATTGTGAAAACACCACGGGCACAAATTCCTGTAGTTTTCTGGGCAACATTTGCAGAAGTGTCTTGTCAATATCATCTTCCTAGGCTTGAGACAGTGATTGACCCTGTCACCCAGATGGTTTCCATGCATAAAGCAAGACTAAAACTCATCTCCTGCCTTCTAGTCCAGGGCATTACTGATTTGACCATACTTAACATTAAAGGCAAATAATGATAAAATAAAAATATGCTTACTCAGAAGGGAACAAAAATAAAGCAAAAATAAGCATACTAAGATTTTCAAATATATTAAGAGCCCACATTTTAAAATCGCAGTTTAAACTAAAGTAAAGTGAAGAAAAGTCTTCATCTGGAATATAAAAAACACACCATAACAAGGCATATCTCTGAAGACAATGTTTCACAAGTAGCTCACTAAGAAAGTATTTTCCTTGTTTCCCAACTGTTTGGTTGTACTTGGGAGGACACTTCCAGTACAGAACTCTGAAAGGATCTTCAGCTATTGACTACTAGTTAAGATTTTGAAGATTAAAACTAGCATTTTAATCTGGGTGTGAACACAGAACGGGAATCATGGCAGAATAAAACATTAGAAAATGGAACTGCCCCAGCCCAATTATTGCTCCGGCATTCAGCCATGTATACTTTCTTTTGTATCCATGGTTGAATGCCATGTATACAGGATAATTCCAACTACTTTAAATTAAAATGTAAACTGTGAGGCAATACAGATTAATACCAGATAAAATAAAGGTCCTCAGTCTGAGCAAGTCTGTATTCACTTCAGAAACAGCTGCAAAGCTAACCGAAGGGTGTGTCTGGATTGAAAGAATTCGCCGGTGACCATTCCATTGCTCAAGGGACTGCCAAAAGTAATGCAATTTTTAGGCAGGCTCCTTTCATGTTCCCCAGTCTGAGCAGGACTAAATCTGGAGTCAGTTGTGTTAATGCCTTATCTTTTAAGTTGAAGAAGGTGGATCAAACCTTTAGTAGAAATGTGCTATTTTGAGAGGGCAACAAACTATATCACAAGGATCTTAATTTAGTAGTATATTAGCCAAAGCATTTTTTTTTAATTGGCAAATCCTATTTTTTAAGCAACAAGAGAAATCAGATTTTGCTACTGATAGTGTATCATAACTCCAACTATTTATTTATGTGTTTGCAGCTTCTTTAATCATGAATAATGCTTATTATGTAGTTCAGATTTTCATGTGATACCTGAGGAAAAAAAGCAATCTTATTTTTTTCCTGGAGGGAACTAGAATTGTGTCCTAGAAGTTGAGCATGTATCCGAGGTTTTGCTACCAGTAATCGTTCTTTCCATGTTCTTCTTCTTTAGTCACAGTAAGAGCACATTTGACAGGATGGTTGATGACCTTGAAAAAGACTTTTGTTCTAGCTCCTAGCTCAGTACTGCGCATCATTGTTCTCATCACCAGTTTGATTGTGCTGCCTTATTTAGGGTAAGTTATACTCTGTTAGCCTTTTGTATTTTTGTCAATGATGCTGTAACACAAAGTCATACTATCCATTGCATTAAATTACAATATTCTCCATCCACATCCAATTGCTACTTCACTGGGTCACAGTTCAACTGCGCATGGAATTGCTTATTGGTTAAAAGGAAGGACCTAAAGAGAGGGAAGAATGCTGTCATCTCAGAAAAGATTTATTGGGAAACTCTGCCCAACAATTATACCCATAGTGATAGCTTTCCACATTAAATGCTTTGTGTATGTGGTGATAATTTAGATCAGGGTTTGCTTCAGCTGTTTACTGGAGCAGACAAACTTTTTGTGAGCATGGGCCACTTTTCTGTTTTTCTCGATTTCTTTCACTAATGGAAAGACTGCTCTGCATTTCTACTGGGACAGAGCCAATATTTTTAATGGGTGTGGAGTTTTGTAAAGCCGTAAGGAACATTCCAAAGAATTCCAAAGAATTGGAAGTAGTTCAGTCTAGATGCATGCCAAACAGACTTGGTTTGGATATAGGATTACTTGCAAGTGAGATTTAGAGTTGATGAAGTGTTCCTAAAAGTTGATTGAAACTGTTGCTTGCATCAGTTATTCCCCCATTAATTTTGGCTATATATTTATCTGCAAAAAGCTTTGATAAAGAAACTCATTTCTGTGCATCGTTTCTCGAATGTGTGACTTCGTTGCATTTAGTGCTGCACACTAAAATGACTAATTAGATGATGACTTTGGGACTCTGATTTTTAGAATATATATGTTCAGTTTCCAAATGGAAATCACAACCCAGATACAGTAATGATATAATGGAGGGCAGTGGTGAAATCCAATATTTTTTACTATCAATTCTGTAGGTATGGCTTGATGGGCATGGTGTGGCTTGGTGGGCATGATAGGGGAAGAATACTGCAAAATCCCCATTCCCTCCTCACTCCTGGGGGAAGGATATTGCAAAATCTCCATTCGCTTCCCACTTTGGGGCCACCCAGAGGTGGTATTTGCCAGTTCTCTGAACTACTCAAAATTTCCGCTACCGGTTCTCTGAACTACTCAAAATTTCCGCTACCGGTTCTCTGAACTGCTCAAAATTTCCACTACCAGTTCTCCAGAACCTGTCAGAACCTGCTGGATTTCACCCCTGATGAATCTCTCCATGCAGGGATTTTCCTGCATGGAGGAGACCATATACACATTTCAGAATTGTAAGAGTGTGCATAGTTCTTTTTCTTTCTGTCAGGAAAACTATTATTGCAAGATGTTGGAAGATGACTCTAAAGCCTAGATTTTGTGATTAGGTTGTGTGGCAGACTAAGAATCAGGCATATATGCAGGGTAGCACCCAGTGGTGAAATCTAAAATTTGTTACTACTGGTTCTGTGGGCATGGCTTGCTGGTGGTGGGGGTAATGTGACTGGGTGGGCGTGGCCATTTTTGTTTTTTACCATTTTTTGCTTTCAAAAGGCTCTGACGATCCCAGCTGAGTTGCCTGATCAGCAGAGGCTTTTTTTCCTTTTAAATGCCTCTGATGATCAGGCAACTCAGCTGGGATCGTCAGAGCCTTTTGAAAGCTTTTTTTTCTACAACCTCTGAAGAGGTTGTAGAAAAAATGCTTTTAAAAGCCTTTGATGATCCCAGCTGAGCCGCGCGATCATCAGAGGCTTTTTTTTTACTTTTAAAAGCATTTTTTCAGCCGAAGAGGTTGTAGAAAAAATGCTTTTAAAAGTAAAAAAAAAAGCCTCTGATGATTGTGTGGCTCATCTGGGCATGGGGGGGCAGGGATTTTTGCTACTGGTTCTCCGAACCACCTGCCTCGATCGCTACCGGATCGGGCGATCCAGTCCGAACCGAGAGCTTTTCACCCCTGGTAGCATCCACTGCTTGTTTTCACTGCTCATCTACATGGCAGCTGAGAGGAATAAGTAATCAGACATTAGTCTATTTGTGAATTTTTGAGTTACAAACTTTCATTGATATGAACAGATCTGTCTGCAACTTCAACCTAGGAGGTCCCAGAAGTTGGAAGAATATTAGTTTACAGCACACCACATAACAGTACATATATTTGTTTGGACTTGCGAACAAAATAGAATGTAACCTGTGTAGAGCACTTCTGTAATTCTATATTGTTGCTTATGAGACTAGCACATGACCTTTTTTGGCTACCTAGTCCTGCATTGTATATACACATTCTTTGGCCGTAGAATTTTTGTTTCAATATTTGAAGTTCTTGTTTTTTTTTCCTAACAGCCTATTCTTTCCTATAACATCCCCAGCCCTTACACTATCTATATTACCAGTCATCAGTTTGGCCCCCTTTTCTTTAGGAGGTCCTTCCCATTTGGAGCCTCTCTTCCATCATGAAGATATGGTTTCCCCAGCCCTGCATTTTTTCCCTTCACAAACAGGATAATCTTTTTGCACGTTGTTGTGCTGGTAGTAATCAAACTTTAACATTACAGTCAATGACTGGACCAGGGAAAATTTTGGGGAGTGATATCAAGTTTTAGTCTGTAACATTATACAGAAAGAACATTATTTAAAATATTAATGTAACCAAACTTTCATCATTCTAGTAATCTTTATTGTTGAAATACAGTGATTAAATATGAAAGAATAGCATGTATCTCTTTCTGATATTCTTAGGGTCCATGGAGCTACTCTAGGTGTAGGATCACTTCTTGCTGGTTTTGTAGGAGAATCAACTATGGTTGCAATAGCAGCTTGTTATGTCTATCAAAAACAGGTAAGACATTCTCTCAAGAAACAAACCTAGTTTATCTGCTTGTACCTTCAGCCTACAGTAATGGCGATGATTTCTGAAGACCAGAAATGGTCTTTTGAACTGAAGACAGTTTGTTATAAGCATGTTACTGAATTTATTGCTGTGTACAGTAGAGCATAGCTTCTATTTTATTCTTTACCCGAGTCCTTGAGAAGCTTTGCTCATCTGATTCTAATAAAGAGATGAGGAACTTACAACCTTTCAGATATATCTCCATAGGGAAAAGCATCCCATAAATGAGTGCAGCAGTTGAAAACCTACCTACCTTAGAAGATGAGATGCCCCCGATTATAATTCATTTTTTTAATTTATTATTGGAGATTGGCAATGATTAATGGTATAGAAGGCTGTGGTCTATCAGATACTGAATCCAAACTTATCCATGGCCTTAAAAATAATTTGATGCTGCCCTTCAGATGAGTGGACTTCACCTCTGAGAATTCTCAGTAATAGCCATTCGGAAGGGAGCCCAGATTGTGGAAGGCTGGAATAATTTCAAAAGTTTTTTCTGTGCCAATTCTACAATAGGAAATCTGCTTTGGAGGTTTTTTTCTTCAAAATCAAATTTCCTTACTTAACTTATTAAGTTTATTTGTCCACTCATCTAACATAGTTACAAACGTCAATAAAACAACAAGAATGGCCATTCATTCATTCATTCATTCATTTTCTATAGCCAACCATCTCAGTCAATGACTCTGGACAGATTACAATTCAAGGCAGACACACAGACAGAGAAAATGGCAACTGAGGATAATCAAAGCAGCAATAAATGAACCATCTTCAAAGACTCAATCCTGATCCCCATGCCAGGGAAAGCAGCCTGGCCTTAAAAGCTTTATGAAAGACCAGCAGGACCAGGGCCCTCTTAATCCTGGGTGGTATGGTGTTCCAATGGGCAGGTGCTGTAACACTTGCAGAGTTCTGCTAGATGATATTCCTTAATAGGCAAAGACCCAGAACATGTTCCTCCTGCCAATCCTGATGACATGGGTAGTAGAAACAGTTGGAGGAAGGCAATGCCTCAAATTTCCTGACCGCATGAAGGGCATTAGATGTGACTAATCTTCACTTTGAATTGTACCCAGAAGCATATTGGATGCCAGTGAAACTCACAAAGTGAAGATATAATATGGGTGTTTTAAGATATACTCATTGTTACTCAAGCTGCCACATTCTGCCCTCACATCCTGGACATAAACTGTTTCAATTCCTTTCCTTGGGATGCCACTGCAGTTGTTTTGTAGTATACTACATTACAAAACAACTAGACATGGGGACAGTTTTTTCTCTCATGCCATCACTCTGCTAAACACCTAATTCCCATAGTACTGTCTTATGTCTTAGTATATTTATCCATGTTGTATGAACTGTAGTATTATTAGTATTCTTCTTATCTTCTCTACTAGCTCCTCTTATTGGTATAATCGTTATTATTATGGCAGCAGGGAGGATGGTTGCACGCATGTAACTGTTCTGACCTAGGCTTCCTTAGAAATTAAACAGCACAAACTTAGTCCCAGCAAACCTCTTTAATTCATACGGCTGTGAATTATTGCCATTCCTAGTCCGACTGGCTTCTCAAACAGTCTTGCAGGGGAGTGTTTACAAACACTCACCTTATCTCCCTTGGAATGCTGCCAGAGAACTAATTGCCACATGCGGGGCAAGGCCAAACTTAGCAGAGTCAAACAGAACTTTCCCAAAGCTTTTACCGACCACATGAACTAATTGCTTCCTGCAAAAGCTCATATCCCATTGGCTTCTCTTTTATGTCTTATGGGAGGGGCTAATAATCTCCAAGCCTTACTCCCAAGTCGACCCTGTTTCCTTAATTGTTCCTGTCTCCTGGCAGCTCTGCGCATGCGCACACTGAGAACAGGCTCACACTGTTCTTCTGCCTCACTGATGTCAGACTCCGGAGATAGCAAAGAACTACCAGATGGCCTTGGCCCCCTCTGCCTCCAACTCAGAGCCATTGTCTGAGTCTTCCCCAAACTCCAGGACTGGCCCACGTTCCTCTCCAACCTCCTTACTGTCCGAATCTGCTGCCAGCTCTGCTGGCCGCTGGTGGGCCACAACAATAACCTAGTTACCGCGCATGCACAAATGAAGCTTCACATACTTGCCTGTCGCTTGTGCGGCCCAGTTCCCAACAGGCCACAAACTGGTAGCAGTTTGGGGATTGGGGACCTCTGTTCTAGGTGATACCATTTCACCCTGTGTTGGAAAATCTACACAGGTTGCCATTTGCTTTCCAAACTCAGTTGAGGTTGCTCACTTTAGTATAAAGATGTAAATGGCCAAGTTACCTGGAGGATCCCCTGTAAAAACTGCCCTGCCCTCCTTAAGAGCATGCTTTGTGCCGAACTCACCGCAAATATGTCCAACTTTAGCAACTAATTCTCCTTCTTTTAAGGCAGGGCGATCATTGTGGAATAAATTGCCCTTGCAGATGAGGCTGACTTCCTCTTAAAATAGGAAGGGGATTAAATCTCTTTAGAATTTAATGATTTGGCATTTACTTTTAGCACTTTATAATTTTATGTGTTACATGTGTGTTTATCTAAGCCATCCAGAGATCTACGAATGGCTGGAACACAGGCAGGCAGGCAGGAAGGCAAGCAAGCAACTTGCCTGCAGGTCATCTTTTACAAAACTGTTTTTTTTTCCCCACCTAGAAAAAGAAGAGGAATGATAATGAGACTGCGATAGAAGGTGAAGACTCAGCAATGACTGACATGCCTCCAACAGAAGAAACGACGGACATCGTAGAAATGAGAGAAGACAATGAATAATAAATGAAAACTCTGCAGGGAAAACTGGAAGTTTACTTCTTCTCTCACACTTTACTTTTAATAATGAGGCCTTGCTTCTGAAGGTTTCAGATAATGAATTCATAGCATACCAAGTATGCTGGCATGGATGAGGAACGTAAAGGAACAGTCTCTATTTTTCTTCTTCCCCTTCCACTGATTCTTTTTTCTCATTTCATGCAATAGCAAAAGACATGGCGGCTATTCAGTAGAGGAAACCTATGTTTTTGGGACCTTATCTTTCTTTGGTCAACCAAAGTCTCTCTGTTTATTCATGGATTGTGTTGCCGTCCTGCATCATCATCTTATACCTGCCCCATTTCTTTTTATTATTGTTAATGAAATATAAAAATACAACTGGGGTTTGTGGGGAGGGGGAACATTAGCTTTATTTTGCTTGCTGAAACATGACCTTACTCCTTTGACCTGTATCATAGTGGAGCCCTGAGATTGGCTTTCTTATTATTCAGTGTAATATATTGTATACTGCTAAGACTACCAAACAAGATCCTAAGTCAAAAAAGAGTGAAAGATGAAATATCTTAAAGAGACTTCGATAAATACAGAATAACACTAAATACAGGGTAACACTTCTGTTTAAGATTAATTGTTATCTATGATACAAAAGAGAGTTTTGCCTTTGGTAGTCAACTGTGAACCATCTGTATTACACTAACCTTGTAACTGTTTTCTAAAAACAATTGTGGACCTTTAAATCAGAAGCTTTATTACAATATTGGTGTCCTATCTAAAACTTTATATTTGATAGTGTTGTTCTCATATTTGATGCTATGCAGGATACTGTAGTTAAGATGAGGGACAAGCATTTGTTAATAGGGGTCTCTCTGAAAAGAAATGTGGCCAGGCACACACCAATATTTAAACCAAAGTAGTGATCTCTTGTGGGGTAGGGGGGAAATAAGGCTATTTGTACAAACTGCTATATGTGCTAACTTGTACAACGAATATAATAATATATCTTTTTCCTTTAGAAAACTTTGGATAGGACTATATTACTTTAGGAGGAACTTGCCAAAATGGAATGGTGTTAAGTAAATCAAAGTCTACATTGGGAAAATGATCCAAACAGAAATCTTGCAGTGCTGTGGAAGAGGGTCTCTGTCAGTGGAATCAGTGTTTTCATTTGTCACTCATTAACCTGATCAGACTACTTATGCTTTGGTGACTTGAATGCGCTACAGAGCTTGCCCTTGGCCAGGCCATTGGCTTTCATGGATTGCCAGTTACATGCTAACATGGGGTACTGCAGTCCAAGCGCAGCTTTAACATGGGACAACACCAGCTTCCAGCTATTGATGTGGAAAGTGAAAGTGATACCCCCTATTTGCTCCAGAACTTCCTGTTCTTGTCATGCAGCTGTACACTATTAAGGGAGCTAAGTGGGACCCTCAGTGCGCATGATTAATTTGGTAACTTCACATGACATTCTTAACACAAGGCAAAACATACTGAAACATTTCAAGGTTTCTTTGGACAAATTATATTTTTCTATAAGCTTTACAACAGTGAAATGATTTTATTTAATTTTGCACAAAGCTGTTTTCTAGATTTTGGAAGTGGATAGTTTTGATCAGAAGACATCTTTAAAGATAATATGTCAATCCTATATCAATATATGTGTGTATATACAATATATATATTGTATATATATATATTGCATATATATATATTGTACATTATATGTAATTTATTTTAGGTTGCAATGTCTTTTTTTTCCAAAGCTCAGTAAAAAGAAAAAAAGATGCAAAACAGAGCTTGTTTGTGTGGTGAAATTTAACACTAAAGACATATATTATTTTTGGCAAATTGTCTAATTGTCAAGTGCAAGGAACCAAGAATGATGGGAGTTACTCCAGATCAGGGTTTTTTTAAATTATTGCAGCTCACCTATAGACAGGAATTTGCTAGATTGAAGCAGCAATCTGCAAAACTGTTACTTGCTTCCTATAGATGAAAGATTCCACACTGAGTGGCCTCTGCTCTTTGGGAAAGACCCCCTCCCTCCTGCAAGTCTGTACTACAGGGGTCCCCAATCCCCAGGCCACGTGAATGGTGGGCCACTGCGCACACATGCATAGCTTGACTTGCACGAGCAATGGCCAGTGCACGCAGCTCAACATGTGCAAGCTTGGCCGGGGAGGAGAGGGGAACCAGGCTGTGAGTAGCAAGCTGGTGCCACATACACACACACACACAGAGTTTGACTTGGATGAGTGGCAGGTTGGCATGCGCACACACATGCACAGCTTTACTTGCATGAACAGCAGGCTGGCGCATATGCACATGCATCTCAACTTGCACAACCTGCAGCAGCGGTGGGCTGTCTGTGCGCCAGCCCACCACTCGTACAAGACAAGCTGTGCTCGTGCAGCTGGGTTGTTGCTTACGTGGCCCACTCTTCCCCCCTGCCAGAACGCCAAGCCACAAACTATTGGGACCACTCCTGTACTGCTTTCCACCACACTATCTTTGCAAATCAACACAGAGTTCTATACATAGGGAAATGAGTATAGGACAAAGTGGTGAATAGATTCAGTTTAGGATCAGCTTCTGAAACTTCAGAGCTAAATCTGTCACACCCTAAAAATTTTACCTGACCCACTGTGCCAACCCAAAAGCAAGAAAAATATGTGGAGGAGACTATTTGTTATAATAGTGAATGCCAAAAATCCCAGAGGGTCCTGGGTGATAAACCAATCTCTATTGAAAGTGTGGTCAACTGAAACGGTTTGGTGATTAATAACAGATAACGCAAAACACCCCCAGCGAAATAAAAACTTTCAGATCTGTTCAACAATAGGTTCTTCGTTAAGAATTTATTTTGTTAATATAATTCATCTTATATAAATGATACTGTAGCTATACCACATGTGAATATATATGTGGTATTATTTTTATTGGTTTATGCACACCAAAAATGTTTCTATTTTTCTGCATTATGACTAATGCATTATGACTTAAATGAGGGAAACATTCGTAAGAAGGATTCCCTGCAGAAATGATTTACTAATTAGCTAGATGTTTTATTTATTTAGTATATAAATTGTATCGGACCAAATCAGTGGTTTACAGTAATCTCCAAACTGCACTAATAAAAATTATTAATAGAGTTAATAAAAATACAGGCAGTCGTTGGCTTAAAACCACATTTGAGCCCAACATTTCTGTTAAATGAGACATTTGTTAGATGGGTTTTGCCACAATTTACGACCTTTCTTGTCACAGTTGTTAAGTGAATCACTGAGGTTGATAAGTTAGTAACACAGTTGTTAAATGAATCTAGCTTCCCCATTGATTTTGCTTGTCAAAAGGTTGCAAAAGGTGATCATATAACCTTCAAAAACAGTAATGGTTATAAGTATGAACCAGATGCCAACCTTCTGAATTTTGATCACATGATCATGGGAATACTACAAAAATTGTAAGCGCGAAAAATTGTCATAAGTGACTTTTTTCAGTGCTGTTGTAACTTTGAACTGTCAACAAATGAACTGTTGTAAGTTGAGGACTTACCTGTATTACATAGCTAAAAAAACACATTAAAAATATTACCCCTCCATAACAGATCATAGAAAAGAAAGGGAAAAAAAGGATCTTCACTGCCTTCCTAAAGGGGCCAAGGCTATCTCTATACACAGCACAGTGTAAATGATGCATGGAGCAGAGTAATCTTTAGAAAATGTGCCACTATTATACCAGAGCACAACATATTTGTTAGAAATTAGTCTTAAAGTACAGTAGTTCTCAATTTACAACCACAATTGAGTCCAATATTTCTGTTACTCAGTGAGTTTTGTCCCATTTTATGACCTTATTAAGCGAATCAGGCTTCTCCATTGATTTTGCTTGTCAGAAGGTCACAAAAGGTGGTCACATGACCCCAGGACAGTACAACAGTCATAAGTATGAGTCAGTTGCTAAGCTTTTGAATTTTGATCACTTTACCATGGGGATGTCACAACAGTCGTAACTGTGAAAAACAATCCAGTCATTTTTTTCAGTGCTGTTGTAACTTCAAATGGTCACTAAATGAACTGTTGTAAATTTGAGGACTATCTGTAGTTTGGAGCAGATGTTCAGGCGCGGGCCTAGAAACCAGGACATTGGGAGTTCTAGTCCTGTTTTAGGCATGAAATCCAGCTGGTGACTGTTGACTAATCATTTATCTCAGCCTAACTCATCTCACAGGGTGGTTCACGTGGGGAAATAGGAAGAGGGAGTATGTAAGGTGTATTGGCCACCTTGAATCACTTATAAAAATAAAGGCAGGATTAATAAATAAATGTGGAATGACCATGACTGCACAATAGTCTGAGCCATGGTTATTTCATGGCTTATTGAATTATCCCAACTTCCTATGTTTGTGCTGTACACAGAATTATAAACTATCCATACTGGTTGAATGGTCTGAATTTGTACAAAGCCCTGATCCACCAATTGACCAACTATAGTCCAGCCTACCAATCTATACAATCTGAGAATCTCTAAGGAATTATTCGTGAAGTTAAGCAGAGACACACATTTGGCCACCATTTTTAATAGTATGACTTCTCCTAGGTCTGGCTGAAGAACATTATGGAGTTGTAATGGTGCAGTGGTTAGAATGCAGTACTGCAGGCTAATTCAGCGCACTGCTGGGAGTTCGATCCTCACCTGTTCAAGGTGGACTAAGCCTCCCATCCTTCTGAGTCAGTAAAATGAGGATCCAGATTGTTGGGGGCAATATGCTGACTCTGTAAACCGCTTAGAGTGTGCTGTAAAGCACTATGAAGAGGTATATAAGTCTAAGTGCTATTGCTATGGTCTATGATAAAGCCATTTCTGAACATGGCTTAAAAGAGTAGACATTTAGTTTTAGTTGGTTGAGGTCACCCTCGGTCTCATTGGTTTCCCACCATGTTTCAGTGGCTAGGGAATGGAGATGCTGATATCCAGCACATCTCTTGGAGAAGCATTACAAAAAGAATATGAATTCTAAAGATCACAATGCCTTTTGACAAAAGACTCTTTCGTAATAGTGGATGTGAAGCTGCAACAAAAACTCTTTTTTGCCTCCACGTAGAATAAATGTCTTCAAACCTCAGTTATTAAAGCTAGACATGTTGAAAAGCTTCTAAATAATAAACCAGCCTCTACGTGTGGCAAATGTACCTCCAGGTGCTTGTCAACCTGACATTTTAGTTTATTTGTTGAATTGTTATAATAAATATTCTAAGCACTGCACTAAAATTGGGGTTTGTGTGTGTTAAGCTTTCCTTTTTCACTTACAAAATCTCTAGACAGAAGAGCTGTTTCAGGGTGGTTAATAAAATGGTGCTTATGCTTAGGCTAAACTACAAATGTTTATTTTAATTTAGTTTCTATTCTCCTGGGTTATATCTGCCAAATGTGGTTCACATGCTCCCAACTCCGCTGCCATCAATCACTGCTGTAACTGCAGTTTTGAGGTTTCGTGCATTATTTGAAGCCAACACAACCATTCTCGGGGGTTTGCACAAACCAGACTGTAGGCTAGGACAAACCTTGGGTACAACATCCAGTTTGCCGTACTTGAAAAGCTTTTTATTTCAGGATCATAAAGTGTCGTTTTAAAAATGGTTAAAAGAAAACGGAGGAATCTTTTGTGCTCAATCCCATCTTCAAAGTATCAATATATGACAAAAGCTTATTTCCCATGAAAAAGAACTTTACATATTTTATCTTTACATCCACTTCATATTTCATATTTCATCTCCATGTTTTATTATCTAACCATTGATAAAACAAATCCCATATCAAATAATATTGTTTATCTTCCTGTTCTCTAATTTCAAATGTCAATTTACTCATTTCCGCACAATTTTCTTAAAGACTTCATCATCAGTAGGTAACTTTTCTCCTTTCCAAGTTTTAGCAAATACAATTCTAGCCGCTGTTAAAACATTCACAATAAAGTGTTGCAGTTCTTTATTATATGTCTCTGGTAGGATCCCTAATAAAAATATCTCTGGTTTAAAGTCAGTATGTCACTTTATCAAAGAATGTTAACCGATTGACACACTGTCTGTAATTGTTTGGAATGATGATGGTTTTATGTTATGTTTTTGTTTTAAAATAAAAAAAAATTATTAAAAAAAAAGAAAACTGAGAAATACGGAGGCTTAGTATATGGGGCAAATATATATTCAGTGGTACAGCTCCTGAATTTTAAATGCTTATCATTTTTAAAAAATCTGGGGAAATGTCAGAGTAGGTACAAGGGTGAAATGCTACCGGTTCGGGGCAGTTCACCTGAAACAATAGTAAAAAAATAAAAAAAATAGTTCCAAAGATCAGCTGAGCGACTGCTTAAAAAGGCTTAAAAAGTAAAAAAAAAACAACACAAAATTCCGATGGTTGTGCATCACTCAGCTGATCTTTGGAACTTTTTTTTTACTTTTAAAGCATTTTTTACTACCGGTTCTCTGGAACGGTAGTTAAAAATGCTTTCAAAAAGAAAAAAAAAAGGTTATGACGATCACGTGCCACAGCTGTGATCGTCAGAACCTTTTTTTTAACCTTTTTAAAGCATTTTTTACTACCGGTTCCGGAGAACCGGTAGTAAAAAATGCTTTTAAAAAGTTTTTTAAAAGGTTCCCAAGCTCGTGCGCCACAGCTGATTCCCCCCCTCCCCTCGCTGTCTACTTACCTTCCCAAGCCTCCTTTTGGCGCGTACTGCCCATGCACGTGAATAGCATGCATCTGGTGTGCACTGTGCATGCGCATGCACAGCGCACGTTTGTTGCACCGCGCATGTGCAGCCAGGTTGGTGGCAAACTGGTTCAGATTTCACCACTGAGTAGGTGCCATGTAATCTGGAATCTAAATCTAAATTCAGAGATGAGGAAGACTGTAGTTTTTCAGAGGAACTGTTCTGCTTGATTTCAAAGCTTTGCAACTGATCCATGCTTGAAGATCAACTAGCCATATGCGTGAGGTGTGGTTCACAGGAAGTAATAATGCTGCACTATTTTTTCCCCCATTCAAATTGCAGGATGCCATGAATTAATATGACCACCTGACCTTGTTCAAAAGAGCTCTTAAAACCTGGTTCTTTCCCAAGGACTTGGGCTAGAGTAGATACTAGGCCACTTGTATTTTATATGGCTTTTTAGAGATTGATGATTGTATTTATTTATTTATTTATTTAGAAATTTATTTGCTGCCCATCTCGTGTCCAACGACTCAGGGCAGCTTACAATATAAAAATTATGTAATGTGTAATGTATATAAGTTGGTGGCCTAATATATATATATATATATATAGAGAGAGAGAGAGAGGGAGGGAGGGAGGGAGGGAGGGAGGGAGGGAGGGAGGGAGGGAGAGAGAGAGAGAGAGAGGGAGAGAGAGAGAAACTGAATGTATCCAGAAAAGGTAACCATTGTGGTGAGAGATAAAGCATTAACCTAGAAGAGCGGATTGAAAAAACTGGGATGTGAAGTGTGCAAAACAGAAAATTGTGTACTGTATCTGATAAAAGATGAGAGATTTCTTTTGTTGGTCAGAGAGGCTTGACTAGAACCAATTGGTTCATAAGACTACAGGAAAATGTGTTTCAGCTAAAATCTAAGAGAAAAATTTAATGAGAAGTCTATAGTAACAAAGCAGGCTGCCTACCTCCCAATTAGGTGGCTCAGTGGCTAAGATACTGAGCTTGTTGATTAGAAAGGTCAGCAGTTCAGCAGTTCGAATCTCTAGTACAGGTCTCCTGAGCTGGGGGTTGAACTAGATGACCTCCAAGATCCCTTCCAACTCTGTTACTGTTACAGTCATGCTAGAGATCTACAAGCAGAGGCTGGAGGACTACCTGGCAAGAAAGCAGGACGCTTATCCTTATATTGCAATCTGCAAAAAAGAAATGGCTCTCCAAGAACTGTTCCAATTCTGTGATCCTAAATTCTGAAATCACCTCAGTCCCATTCCCTGTCAAAAAAGTAACATGTAATTTATGGAAGCCAATGGTCAGTGACAAACCATTGCAACTTAAGAGTTGTTCAGGTGACTATATGAATATCCACTGAAATCGGGGTAGGTGAGGACCCTGTATGGCTGGTAAAAAAAGCCAGAGTTTATTGTAAAGGAAACCAGCAAGATCTTCTTAAATTATACAGAGAAAAAAAATACAGTGTAGGTCTTGATACATATTGAATTGTTTGAGTGCTTATAAAAATACTTCACTTATAGAAGAAAATCGTGTTCTGTCTAAATGAGAATTTGTAAAGAGTCAGTCTCTTGCACTCTGGCTCCATCTCCTTGAAATATTTAAAAATAACAGAGAACAGTTTCATCCTTCCAATGAACCAATTTTATTATTGCCAATTCTCCTCATCTGCTCGGGATTTACACAACAGATTTCAGTGCCAACGATTTCATCCTTACAAAATAGGATTATGCACGTTTGGATGGGACAGTTCAGCAAACATTTGAACAAGCAGCCATTGTTATGTTGATAATCCACTCTGTGTAATGGATTAGTCACCCTTTATAGACTGAAGTAGACAATCATAAAAGAAAACAAGCTTTATTTTAAACATGAGCTCCCCTATGGAAATTTTATAAAATTATCCTATGAAGGCAACATGAACTTTTCATATAGGTCTCTCTTTCCTGTAGTGACACCTACTGGCAAGTCACCCAAATAACAATGTTCAGCTGTACTATATTGGAGGAGTGCACAACCCTTTCGGTACAATTTCCCCAAGAAAAGCCCTGTAAAAATTTACCTCAGATTGCACCATAATTGCAATGTGATGATCCCCTCTACCTATAAAGCATTCACCAATCTGGAAGTAAATCTAACTGAATTCAGTGTTCCAAAGTGTTGTTAAATTAACTGTCGCAATCCAAATAATATTGCTAGTTAAGAAGTTTGCTTTTACATCATTTATTCAGTTTATATAACTGGAAGGGAATCATATTGCTTATAAACTGGTCTCTTCACACATTCGGGCAGGAATATTGTAATGTCGGTCATCTTCTGTTATAAGGGTTACCATGGGCCAGGTTTCTTTGGGATCGTTGGGATAAAGAGTGATGAATTCTTCTGTTTTGTACTTATACAATCGGTAAACCTGGATGATGTGCTGCAAAGCATAGGCTAGGAGAAACATTTCAACCTAAGAGACGGGAGGGAGAACAAAATCTGATGTTATAAAAAGACAAACATTGAGGCAGTTTTGATTTAATTGAATAAAGGTAATGGGTTTCCTCCTCATGTTTTTGGACTGCTGATCTACATAAGCTATACACACAGTGTCAAGCATGCAAGGCTCCACCTTGACCTACTGTATGTGCATAAACAGTTGCAAGAAAAAGTATATGAACCTCTTGGGATTACGTGGAGTTTTGCATGAATTGGTCATAAAATGTGCTCTGAACTTCATCTAAGTCACAACAATAGAAAAACAGTCTGCTTAAAATAATACTACACAAACATTAGATGTTGCCATGGTTTAACTGAACATAACATGTAAACATTCACAGTGCAGGGAGGAAAAAGTATGTGAGCCCCTAGCCTAATGACTTCTCCAAGAGCTAATTGGAGCCAGGAGTGAGCCAACCTTGACTCCAGTCAGTGTGATGATATTGGATGTGTTGCTGACAGCTGTCCTGCCCTTTAAAAACACACACCTGTTTTGGGTTTACTGGTTTCAAGCAGCACTGTCTGATGTGAACCATGCCTTGCAGAAAAGAGCTCTCAGAAGACCTACGATCCAGAATTGTTGAGTTGCATGAAGCTGGAAAGGGTTACAAAAGTATCTCCAAAAGCCTTGATATTCATGTGTCCACAGTAAGACAGACTGTCTACAAATGGAGAAAGTTTAGCACTGTTGCTACTCTCCCTAGGCGTGGTCATCCTGTAAAAATGACTGCAAGAGCACAGCGCAGAATGCTTCATGAGGTAAAGAAGAATCCTAGAGTGTCAGCTAAAGACCTACAGAAATCTCTGGCACATGCTAACATTTTTGTTGACACATTTACAATAAGGAAAACATTAAACAAGAATGGAGTACATGGGAGGACACCACGGAGGAAGCCATTGCTGTCCAAAAAAAATATTGCAGCACGTTTGAATTTTGCAAAAAAGCACCTGGATGTTCCACAGCACTACTGGCAAAATATACTGTGGACAGATAAAACCAAAATTGAGTTGTTTGGGAAGAACACACAACACTATGTGTGGAGAAAAAAAGGCACAGCACACCAACATCAAAACCTCATCCCCACTGTAAAACATGGCGGAGGGAGCATCATGGTTTGGGGCTGCTTTGCTGCTTCAGGGCCTGGACAGATTGTTGTCATTGATGGGAAAATGAATTCCAGAGTTTATCAAGACATTTTGCAGGAAAACATACGACCATCTGTCCACCAACTGAAGCTCTGCAGAGGATGGGTGATGCAACAGGACAATGACCCAAAGCATACAAGTAATTCAACCAAAAAATGGCTTCAACAGCACAGAATACGCCTTCTGGAGTGGCCCAGTCAGAGTCCTGACCTCAACCCGATTGAAATGCTGTGGCATGACCTTAAGAGAGCAATTCACACCAGACATCCCAAGAATATTGCTACACTGAAACAGTTTTGTGAAGAGGAGTGGTCCAAAATTACTCCAGATCATTGTGCAGGTCTGATCTGCAACTACAGGAAACGTTTGGTTGAAGTTATTGCTGCCAAAGGAGGGTCAACCAGTTATTAAGTCCAAAGGTTCACATACTTTTTCCTCCCTGCACTGTGAATGTTTACATGTTATGTTCAATTAAACCATGGCAACATCTAATATTATTATATATTATTATACTATTAGTAGTATAATATTATACTATTAGTAGTATTATTTTAAGCAGACTGTGGTTTTCTATTGTTGTGACTTAGATGAAGTTCAGAGCACATTTTATGACCAATTCATGCAAAACTCCACGTAATCCCAAGGGGTTCACATACTTTTTCTTGCAACTGTAGTTAAGTTTCTGAATTGCTGCAAGAAGAAACCATCTCCTATATATATATGCCTGAAGTTTCAGTTATTTCAAATTTAGGCGAGGCTAAATAATGTGACGTCTTCTACCTATTTTGACTTCAACTCCCATCAGTCTAAGCCAATGATGGCAAACCTTTTAGACACCGAGTGCCCAAACCACGCATGCATGCCCAAACTGAAAGGTGCATGCGCGTATGCGCTGCCAGACATGCATGCATGCATGGACATGTGTGCGGACATGCGCATGCGCAGCAGAGACCTGAAGACCAGCTGGCCGGCGGGAGGCAGGGCTTCCCAACACCGGCAGTGCAGCAAAAGGTAAGATCTTTTTCTTTCATGAGTTTCTGTTTCGTTATTTGCAGGGAAACAGAAGCTCACGAAAGAAATGCTACGGAGATCTGACTTGGGGCGACAGCGCACGTACCAGCAGAGAGGGCTCTGCGTACCACCTCTGGCACACGTGCCATAGGTTCGCCATCACAGGTCTAAGCAGTACTCTAAAGGAGAAAAGACTGATAATTTTACTCCAACACATCTGGTGGCTAACAAAACTACCCACCTTAAATTCTATTAAGACTATGAATTTCTGAAAGCCAACTCCCCTTTAGTTAACAATCTGATTGGAGACCTTCCCTACAGGGTCTTCTCGCCCAGATCTTTGTCCTACTACAGCTGCAGCTCTGCTTCTTCTTTATAGCTCCTTATGTTGCACTCCACTGATGCTTTTTGTTAACCTCAAGCTTTTCTTTATCAGGCTTTCAATTCTGTGTGTTGTTTAACTTTTCGTTTTCTCTGGCCAAAGCCCTCAATCATTTTTTAACAAGTGGGAGACTGCAAGCTCACTGGGTCTATTTGTAACTGCCAATGAATATAATTAGAACACTTTCTCATGGGCTGACCTTTACAATTCCACCTAGTTGTAAATTGTTTAGAATGCAACAATTTGGCTCCCATTCTCATCCACTGGCTCTCATACAATGCATCACTTAGAAGTAAATGCTGCAATGTTTTGTGATATGCAGAACCCAAATAACTTTATAATACATAAAATTATTGTTAGTAAACCATAAAACATTTAAGACAACCAATTCCCACACTTAAAAAAAAAATAAATGATAAGCAATGCTCTGATATCTCTTATTCAGATAGTCATGAACACACCAGCTGCTATCCAAACACTAAATAATGGCTTTGAGGTACTTTTATACAAAGTCAAGCAGATTGACTACACAGGGGGGGGGGGGGGGGGGGGGAGTTAAATGTACTGAACATGTCTGTTCATTTTGTGTTTGTTTTTACTTCCAATAAATTTCATACTCATATTGTGATCCCTTGCTTTCTTTAGAAAATTTACATTCACTTTTAATATAATAAACTAATACTCCTGAAGTAGAAACTTTGCTCCTGTATAAATCTTGACAGTTACAGCTCACAACAACAACATGCAAAGTCTCCCCAGTACAGGCAAGAGAGTGTGCTTCCGGGGTGTCGTCAGGATTACCACTCTTTAAATGTTTGGTCCTTCCAAACTTGAAGGAGCTATTCCTTCAACAAGGCTACAACTAAGATATTTCCAAGCTAATATACTGCATCCAGTACTGCATCCAGTTTTGGTCACCACACTATAAAAAATATGGCGAGACTCTAGAAAGAGAGCAAAGAAGAGCAATAAAGATGATTAGGGGACTGGAGACTAAAACATATGAAGAATGGTTACAGGAACTGGGCATGGTTAGTGAAGAGAAGGATCAGGGGAGACATGATAGCAGTCTTCCAATATTTGAGGGACTGCCACAAAGAGGAAGGGGGGTCAAGCTATTTTCCAAAGCACCTGTAGGCCAGACAAGGAATAATGGATGGAAACTGAACAAGGAGAGATTTAACTTGGAAATAAGGAGAATTTTTCTGACAGTGAGAACAATCAACCAGTAGAACAGTTTGCCTTTGGAAGTTGTGGGAGCTTCATCATTTGAGACTTTCAAGAAGAGATTGGACTGCCATTTGTCAGAAATGGTGTAGGGCAGTGATGGCTAACCTTTTTGCCGTCACGTGCCAAAAGCGGGGGTTGCGGGGGGGGGTGCCCACATCCATAATTCAATGCGCCCCACCCTCCCGCACATGCGCCCGTGACCCCCCACACTTCCCCCTGCTTTTGGCACACGATAGCACGGTGGGCCCAGTAGGCCCATTTTCCCCCCTCTCCAGGCTCCAGAGGCTTTCTAGGAGCCTGGGGAGGGCAAAAACAGCCTTCCCCATCCCCCCGGAGGCCTTCCGGAGGCCAGAAACAGCCAGTTTCCCAACTTCCGGTGGGACCGGAAGGCCTGAAAATCAGTTGGCTGGTGCGCGCATGCACTCTGGAGGTGAGCTAGGGCAACACTCGCGTGCCCACCAATATGGCTCCACGTGCCACGGGTGCCACAGGTTCGCCATCACGGGTCTAGGGTCTCCTACTTGGGTGGGGGGTTGGACAAGATGCCTACAAGATTCCTTCCAACTCTCTTCTACAGTTTAATCTCTGTAAGAATTTGTGATGATTTATATTATTGACTTGTAACTAGCATACCACCCACGTCAATGGGTTTGCAATATATGCAGAAAGATCTTGATTGGCACATTTAAGTGCAGAAATCTGTGCCAGGCAGTTTTCTTTGCTCTGGTACTCAACATTATAAGTCTTTGGATAATTTTTTTATCTCTAATCCTGAGAGGGATTTCAACAAGGTATCATCTTGTTACAAGTACCGTTTTTTCCTCCCCTATGACATCACCAAGAGATTTAGAGCAGCATTATTAGTATGCTGACTCTGTACTATGCAAATACCATATAAACTGGAACCACACTGTACAGGTTCTAAAATGTCTGATACAATGGACTGGATGGGGATTAGAAACTGAGTTTACTGAAACAAAGACTCAGAGAATGTGCAGTTCCTGAATCTTAACATTGAATTTGTTCTGGAATAAAAGATATCTAATTTGCAGACTACTACTAGAACACTTTGCTCCAAGGGATCCAGATGGTTGTGATGACACTAACACCTTTTACAACACTGAACGTATACGCTACCTATTGTCATTCCAAAAAAAAAAATCACTTAGTTGCTGCAATGACTCCGACACCATAATATCACATCTTGATTGCTATTTTGTGCTCCGTGAGGGGCTGCCTGCATGTACTGTGTGAAAATAGGAACAAAAACTACATTCAACTTGAAGACTGCTGTTCTGTGCTCATGGTCACCTTGAATACTGCAGTGGATAGAACTGCACTGCAGTCAATTTGCTACGATGTGTAAACTTTTGGTATGAAATTACAAGGTCGTAACTTGGAAACAGAATATTGGAGACGTCTGCTTCCATTTAGTCTTGATTATAGTTAGGCCACATCTTGGTATACGTTTCATACTTGGAAGCTATTCTGTGGTGCTTATTCTCTGGAACAGCATCCCAACAGAATTACACCATAAGCCAATCTTGTTCTAGCTCAGATGTATGCAGACGACAGTTTTATTCACTCAGCATCTGATTATCTTACTCCTGGCCATTATCATATTCCTTCATCTTAGATTTATGTTGTATTAATGGTGCTTTTAAACACTGATCCAGAAATCAGATCATGGGCTAATCCGATAGAGACTCCAAATCCATCTGGCTAAACTGGTAAGTTTGAACTGAATCATCAAATCAAATGTATATGAAATTATTCAGTGACCTGGATGCACTCTTAGACATATGCTTTTTCTGAACTGAATTGAACTAATTATTTCAATTTAATTAGAAGTGATTTCTCCTGAATACAGTCTGGAAATATTTTACAGATAGGTGGCATTATTTGGTATTTATATAACATTTTCTCCCTCTTATCGGACAGAATGGAGAAAAGGCGGATGTTTACAGCATAGTCAAGAGGTTATCACATGAACTAGGCCAATGGCTGTACAAATTTTTGGCAGCTCTTTAGTTTGGACTCTGGTGGTGATCAGGCCCTCTTGAGTTCTGTTAAGTTATTGTCGGCCTCATTAGCTAAACCAGACAGGAATCACCACAAGATGAGCTAATTCCACTGTTATCATAAAGCTACATTGACATAATCTGGTAAACCTGAAAGGACAATTCTCCTTTACAGCCTGAAAAATTGTGTGTGTGTGTGTGCGTGCGTGTGTCTTCTGAGCCTTGCCCCATCTGCAGACTATGCTGTCTTTTATCTGACTATTCCCTTGGGATGGCTTTTCACCCATTCTCCCAAGGTCTTTCCCAGATTCTGTTACAGCTATTGACTGTACTGGATTAATTTTTAACATTATAGCAGGTATTAAATATTCGATCCATAAATGCAAGAATTCTGCTTACCTGTTCAAGACCTCCTGTGTGACCAAGTTGATTCAAGTGGTTTTCCATTAATTGGGAAGGATTGCTAGATGTGTCTCGAGCAAACAAAAGCCAAGAGAACACGGGGACCTCTTTGCCCTTCTCACTGTCTTCATACAATTGAATGGCAGTGCTCAGCATAAGAAACTTTACTGCTTCATAGAGCTTGTATTCTTCTTCTTCACTTCTGAAAAGCTCATCACAGGCTGCTTGCCTCTCTACAAAGGTCTTTATGTCACTCATATTTTTCCACTACAACAGGAAATGAACAGTGATTAAGAAAACTGGGATGAAAAGATGCTCCTAGTAAAACTGAAACCCTTCAGCCCAACTGGTATTCAGACCTTGTTTTAAAGCCCATCAACTACTTAATCTTTCTTTAATCAATTGATACCCTTGAATATTCTCTGAATATGCTGCAGATGAATTCATTTCCGACCCATTAATTAAGCTTTTTAAAATCTCCAGAGGAGAAAAGGAGGAAAAAACCTCTTCTAATTGCAATTTATCCTTCTCCAATTATTGTGAATTGTTCATGATCAATTATAACTACTTTATGAAATATATCTCTTGTTAAAAAGGGCAAGTACCTAATATATTGATAAGAAACTCCATATTGTTAATGACAGCTTGACCTATCATGATGAAATGCAGAAATGTGTTGCAAAAATTATTTAACATTTAAGTTGTCTGTGCAACACATAATGAGATTGATTTCTAAGCAGTTTTTATGCAGATCTATTTTTATTTTTATACACTAACCTTATTCACTTTTTTCAAAATGCTTTTTGAGATACTTTCAAAATAAAAATTCAGTTGGATGCGCATCAGTAAGTGTGCCACAGAAAATCCAGTCTTGACATTATTTAATAGATTTATATGTCCACCTTTTCAAAGCACACCTGTGCAACAGTGTTAAATTTAAAACAAGATAATCTTAGCCTAACAATGAAATACATGCAAGAAACGTTTGTCAAAGCAAAGATTAATTTTGACAAACATTTTTTGCATGTATTTTATTTTTAAGGATAAGATTCTCTTGTTTTAAATATCAAAATAAGGAGTTTTAGATTAGCATTCTGAATTATATTTCACTTTGAAGAATGTTCTTCTTTTTCAATATATTCCATCATTTGTCAGCAATTCCCAACTGCATTTAACCCAGGATAAAATTGTTAGGTCTGTACAAAACAATACACGAATGTGGATTTGTAATCAAAAGTGTGATATTTAACAAATGGGAAATCGTTTCAACCTTTCATCACACTGTCAGTGACTTTTGATGACCTTTCTTGAAGGAATTTAAACTAGATTTCATTATAAAAAACCTGCCCTAGGATTCATCAATATGTCCAATCTGTGGCACGAGCTCTGGTGTTTTTCAAGACACACATATTTCTGCTCAGCAATACAAGAGTGGCTGTAGGATCTTCCAAAACTACTTGTACAGTGATCACGATAAATACGGAATAATCACTAGTACCTTCTGCATTTCATCTCTGACAATCCTGCCCTTAATAATGTACTTACTGTAGGTTTATTAATCCAGAAAAAGACCAAGTTTACTAGGATGAAATGCAATAATAAACTTGTCTTTAAGGTGCTACAAAATTCTGATTTTATTGCTAACTAATTTTATATTTGGAAGAGGATCTAAACAACCATGTAACAAATAAAGGGCCACCCAATTATGTTCAATAATAATATAATTAATTAAGTATAATTAATTATAATCCAGTCAATTAACTATGGAATTAGTTAATTCCAACATGCTTTACTTTTTATATTTTTTGAAATCAGGTTTTATAGACAAGACTGCTGACACGCAACTACTTCATTTTCATACATCATTTCTCATACCTTTCTTTTTAGTAACATCAAACAATCTTTAATTTCATCCATCAGGCTTTCCACTTTACTTGGCCATGTGTGCCTCAGTCGCCACTGAGTGATCCATTCATATCTGACCACCAGCTTCTCTGGTAACTAAAAGGTTCAGATATTAAAAATTAACATGTGTTAGAAAGTTGAAAAAATGATTAAGTATCACATTTTTAATTAAGTTCCTTATTCCCAAAAGCCTAAAGCTATTTAATAAGCTGTCTAAAGGTTTTTTAATGCATAAATATTCCAATAAACATCTATGGCTGATGAACAGAACTCCAAAGCAGAAATGATATTAAGTCTGCCTATGAAATAAAATGGTTGAAACTGAGGCCTACCGATATCAGGTCTTCTTTTTGGAGCCACTGAGGAAGGTGACAAGCTTGACTGAGTGCTTGAAATAGTGTCGCCCGGAGAGCACAGTAATTATCTCCTCGCACTCTTCTTATTGAAATAAATTTATGTGAAACAGCTTCATAGCCCTGTATTAAAAATAAAAGTCATAATCAGATAGAGGGGATCCTAACTCAACACAATATTGGAGTTGTAGAAGTTGCCTAGAGTTCTAAACCAATCCTCAACATTTGCCAGAAGTTAATAATCACCCGTTAGCCTACAATCGCTAACTTGTTGCTGAATACATGCACTATGACTATATCATCCATAGTATTCCCAAATGTCAACTTTGGACACCCTCCCGAAATAACATAAAATAAAATAAATGCTTAGAACTTGGTTGAAATCTTGTGAGATCTGGCAATCTACAAAATCTGATTGAATTGTAGACATTTGCATCATTATCATCACACAAATTCAAATCCTGGCACAACATCCTGAAAAGACTATTACTAATGATACAGCTTCATTTATGCAATCATAAACAATAATCTAATTCCCAGTTTAGACTACTGGAAATGAAGCCGGAAAAGCCTTAGAATCACATCTTTCCCTCCTACTTCAATTTTTCATTTTGCATGTGAAGAGAAGATAATGACACATTTTTTAATCACATGAATTTAAAGAACCTGAGCTTTGCTCTAAGCTCCTTTAAACAAGCCAAGATATGAGGTGATAGGATATCAGTTCAAGTTGGTAACAATTTAAATATTCTGGGGGAGAAATCTTGTTATGACAAAAACTTTGGGAAGGAATGGTGAGTAAGCTGTGCTAAGGAAGAAGATGAGGCAGTAAATAAGCAATTCTGATCAGAGATGTTTGCCTGATGCAGCAAGACTCTTTTTCTATTCCTGTATCTTTGTTTAAATCCCATCTTTATTATTTTTTATAAATAATTCAAGGCAATGAACATACCCAACACTCTTCTCACCTCCTATTTTGCCTATAACAACCCCTCTGAGGTGAGTTAGGCTAAGAGAGAGTGCCTGGCTCAAAGTCACCCAACCGACTCTCATACCTAAATGAGATTAGAAGTCACAGTCATCTGGTTTCTAGCCTGGTGCCTTCACCATTAGACCAAATTGGCTCTCATACTTATTTTACTTGAACAATTGCTCTATAGCTAACTTGCATAATTGGTCTACATCAGTGTTTTATTGAATTCTGGGAGCTGAAATTGGCATATCCTAATGTTGCCAAATTTGATAAACATTGCTCTACATTTTGCCTATCCACTTCAAGTAGAATTACAATTGCTAAAAAAAAAAAATCCCCACCCACTTCCAAAACTGGAAACCCCAGAGTTGTCTTTTTATATATTAAAAACAAGAATTGATTCTCAGCTATTATGTGAATCAAAACTGGTACAATTCTTTATGATGCATTAGCCATTTCCTGTCTTTTTCAAATCTGCAAGATTCTTAAGATGCCCAGGCCAAGATCATGCCTGGATTATTTGCAGGGCCACTTATCTGCAGTTGTGTCTGCCCGTCCCCCAAGATCTAGAAGAGTGGCTATGCTTCAAATTATCTCTTTAAAACCATGTCACCTGTGTCACTGCACCTGAAATAGCATCCCTGCCCTAAAATTTGGATGGACGTGTGCCTGTTGGCTTCTGCAAAGCTTTAAATCCCCCCCCCCCAAAAAAAATTGGGACAGAATTTTGGATAAACCTGTCTGAAAAAATGCTTTTGTTTTTTGTAACTTTAAGTCAGTTTTTGACTCCTGGCAACTGCCTAGATAAGTCCCCACAGCAGTGGTGGGTTTTTACCGGTTCTACCAGATTTGGGTGAACCGGTAGCGGTGGTGGGAGGCTCCGCCCACCTGCCAGACATCATCACGGACGCTCTTGTGCAGACGTGGCAAACGCACTAACATTTGCGAACCAGTAGCAAAGGTAAGTGAATCCCACTACTGCCCTGCGGGGGTTTTTTTGGGGGGTGGGGGGTGGGGGTAAGATTTCACAAGTTGTTTACCATTTTCTGTATCCTAGGGATGAGACAGAATGATTGGCTCAAGATCACCCAGCTGGCTTTGTGCCTCAGGCAGTACTAGAACTCACAGTCTTCTAATAGGTTTCTAATCTGGTACCTTAACCACCAAACTGTCTCTCCTGAAAAATGCTTTGGCCTCAATTTATGTCGTTTTATGTACTGCTTTCATGGTTTTTATGTTCACGCTCTATCTTTTTCTTTGTGTTTGAATCCCCCAGGTGGCCAGAGATGCAATTTTAAAATCGGGTGGCTACACAAAATAAATAATAAATGCCTTCTAACTCATCTGATCAGTGAAATTTCTCCTTCAAGCCTGAACAAAAGGAATCCAATCACAACCATATTTTTTGCAAACATAAGCTTCACAATGTGAAGAGCTGGGTGCACCTTGAACTATCTGCATGCAATAATTCCTACACCGCATCTTTGTACAAAATGACCATATAAATTAGATTAAATCTAAATTAAAGGCCGGATCTTTTACAACTTCCAAACATAAACTTTATTTTTCAATCTTGCAATTTACCCAAAATGCAAAGAGCAACTTACCCATGATAAACAATTTATATACTCTGTCTTTTTTGTAAATATTAATAATTGAGGTTTCATTAATATATGTCTATATTTATTTCTATGTTTTCAAGAAAAGAACAATCTGGATTTAGATCCTGAAAAGAGAAATTCCCTACACAGAGAAACAGGAGAACAGACCTTCCGAATACATTCAGCATGGGATGTGTTTCCCCGCCACTCTTCTTGGCAATAATCCATGATATCTACTTCAGGTTCAATACTTAGCTTATTTTCTAGAAAATCTGAATTTAATGAAGACAAGAAAATTACGTTTAAGTTAAACATCAGAAAACTCTACTCCACATTTCTTTCAAATGTAATTTCCACCTGCAGATGGAGATAGCCATCAGCTTTTCCATCGGTTGCAGATTCCCTGTATCTGGAATGTTTGAGCCTCCTTGGAATAAAATACATACACTTTTCATCTGTCAAATGTAATGTCTTCTAAGTGTTCCCATTTATTTGCTAGTATAAGGGTGTTTCTTGCATACAGATGCAACAAATATAGAAAATATGATAGTGCATGCATCAAAAACGGTGTCATGATAAAAATCCAAAGTCTGTTTTAAAAATTTCAATTTCAATATTACTCATTTAAGTATTGCAATGTTTTATGTAGGCATACATACTTTTGCAGCAAGAGTACTAATTAGAACTGGGTGCTAAGAATGACAGTTGTGCAGATCTTTGAAAAAGCGCTTTCCCGGTATTGAAGATTTGCATGTAATACCACTTTGAAACAGCCTTGCAAAGTGGTCATTTTAAAACAGTATTAAATATACACAGTGTAGTAAAGTCATAGACAATATAAATTAAATAAAATGTTGGAATTGATTGTTTTCTTCTAAACATTTTTTTACGAGTTTGACACATGACTTTTGAACATTTTTAAGTACGGTAACTAAGTGCTATTAAGTCTGCTGTTAAGAAACTGGACAGCCATTTTTTAAAAAAAATTTGATTTATATGCCGCCCTTCTCCGGAGACTCAGGGCGGCTTACAATGCGCTAAGCAATAGCCTTCATACTTTTGTATATTTATACAAAGTCAGCTTATTGCCCCCACAAACTGGGTCCTCAATTTACCTACCTTAGAAAGGATGGAAGGCTGAGTCAACCCTGAGCCTTGGTGAGATTCGAACCTGCAATAATTGCAGGCAGCTGATGTTAATAACAGGGCTTTAGACCACTGTACTATCCAAGGCTCTCTTTGTCTGAAATAGGATCTCCTGGTTGAGCAGGGGTTGGACTAGAAGACCTCCAAGGTCTCTTCCAGCTGTATTTGGTAACTTACTTACTTTTTCTCTGTCACTGACAAATTCTAATGTGATGATATTTATTTATTTATTTATTGGTTCAATTTATATGCCGCCCTTCTCCGGAGACTCAGGGCGGCTTACAATGCGTTAAGCAATATCCTTTAGATTTAACTACTGACCAATTCAGTATACCTTGTATATTTGCATAGAAATGTAATTATTATTTTATTATTTATTCCATTGTGGAATTCAATTTGTTCGGCCTTTATTAGGTATTTTTCGCCTTGATTCCAAATTTTTATTTTGTCAGCTGCCCTGAGAAAAAAACATTGATTTTTGAAGGGCAGCATAATCTACCAATTTTTCTTAAAGTCAACAAGTGCTAGGTGTTGATTTATGCACGAGCCAGCGTAGGCCTTACGCCATAAAGAAATAGCTTTGAAATGTACCTGAAGCATCTGTCCCAATCTCAAGTAACACTTTCTCTCTCTCTATTTCATCCGCATCACGGTACAGGTCCTCCTCACTGCAACAACATTGATATACACTTCACGTAACAGGAAAGACTGAATTCATAGAGATATCTTTCTCAGCAAGAGGAGCTAGGCAGCTTTTCCCAGGCAATAGTTGTCAATTAAGGTGGTCGGTGCTGCAAAACTGATTTGGAAGAAAGGCTTCAGAACTCATGCAGCACCCATTCTTCTGCCCATTAAAGCAACTAAATCATTTTTCAAGCTTCTGCCCAAACTTGGAAACAAAAAAGAGACGACTTGGGTGACAATTAAAGCAGACCCATCTTCTTTTTTTCAGGCGTAGGTATAATTTGGAGCTCTTCTAGTGTATTGAAGAATTTTTCCCGATCCCCTCATTTAAATCCATGCGTAAGAGGTATTAGGACAGCACATACTTTGAAATCTATTCAGAAGTGCTTTGGAATGTGCATAAATGCAGTACCTCTCTTATCAATATGATATATGTATACATCCAAACTAGACTGTGTTGTTTTTCTGGGTCATATATGTGTGAGTTTGTGGGTATATGCATAATTTTTTATCATGTTTATGTAGTGTATACTGGAGGTGGTTATCCTTTGAGAGCTGAATGCAATGAAATCTCATTTTAATGTATGCTGATTAGTGTACATTTAAAGTTACAATAAAGTTATTCTGTTCTGTTCTGTTCTATTCTATTCTCAATTAAAGTAGCAATCTCATTTTTCAACTGCTTCTGAATTATTTGCGAAGTGGGCATAACCATAATATGCATGATTATGCATATATATATGGATTGAAAAAGGGAGGGGGGAACTCCTTAAACACATTACAAGTACTCCAAATTATATATCCTCAAAAGGAAATAATTTGAAGACATACCTTTACTCCTTTGGACTATAAAATCTCTAACAGATTGTTGCCTCCCAGATTAGAATGCATTTTGCTGGTGATTGCAAAACCTTAAAGGGGAATTAAAATGAGATTTTATGAAGAAAGCAGCTAATATTCCACCAAATACATACATAAATACAATAATGTTGCCCTAGTAACCTTTTGGCACAATAAAATGCCTTCCATCCAAGGAATGGGGAGGAAAATGATTTTGCATTTAACTTTAATATAACCTCAAAATCAATAGCAGAGCATTGGCACCAGAGCATTAGCATATTTGGAAAAGCACAGAAAAAGTACCATCCTGGAAAGAAAAAGAAAAGGAAGCCCTAAAGTTCCACTCTTAGGGTTTTTGATTGTGCCTTATATTGGATGTTCAGTTAATTGAGAGCAACTGAACTTCAAATGAGTCCTTTACTCCCAATCAATTAAGATAAGAATACATGATATTCTGAACGCAGAATCCCCAAAACTCTATTTGTGCATCTGAAAAGCTTTAACAGAATATTGCATAAAATATTTTCCAATTTTTACTTTGGTGATAGTCCTTTTAAATATATCAGATGAAGAAAAAAAAACATTCTTATTTAGTTCAAAGGGAGTTACAGGAAGATTAATTTTCTTACAAGTAGATTTATGGTATTCTGGATGTTACTCTTGCAACTTTGTGTCATTTTAAATCAGTAGTTCTTAAACTGTACCACTTTATTACTTCTTTTCCCAAATTATGTGATTAGCCCACACACACACACACAAAAAGACTTCTGTTTTACACAAGCATCTCAGCAGTGTTACTCCCAAACTGGATCCTTGACTCACAAACAATAACAATTTGCATCCTTAACCCCAGTTTAATAACCATTGTTTTAAATGAAACTTTCTCAGCCTGCTAGAAAATAGAATAACTCCAATAAATTTTAGTTAGCGTATCAACTTGATATGAAGCTTAAAAAATAACTTGGATCTAGGCAGGTAGGTTATAAATGAATACTGAGAGTAATAATTCAAATATTGTTGTAATGACCCACAACAGTGGAGTGACATTGGTATTTTTCTAACCTTCCTCTAAGCTCTCTAACTCTTATGCAGGAAAACCAATTTTATTTTTGTTGCGTCAAACTGCTGCACAAACTCTTGCATAGCATCCCAAGTTATATGGAGGTCTAACATGCCTTTATCACAAAAAAAAAACCCTTCCATAATTCTCAAATAATACTCTCTAAATTCTGAGAGATGTATCTCTGAATCCAATCCTGCTTCACTTCCTCCTCCGCCTCAAAAAAGTTAATTTAGCTATTTTCAAAGGGAAAGAAACAATAGCAACAGCCAACTTGGTGTCAAAGTGTTACCATGTACATCAGATAGTAAAATGAACATAGAATTACTTACAGGAGTCTAATGAGCAAACTGCAAGGATCACCATCACCGTCAAAATGCATGCTAAGTCATCCCACTGGGCAGGAGAAGACAGCAATCTGTGATTTTTAAAGACTTGAAAAACAAAAGTAGCTTTTAGGTTTCACAGGCTGATACTCCACTTCTTTGTCTACAAGCCTAAACCCCTAAGAAGCTCCTGTGCTCCTTTTATCAGCTGTTGACTTCAGTGTTCACCAGTCTAGCATCCTTCCATCCACTTTGATCTTCACTGGAAATTTCAAAAGTTGCAGTCCAATGTATTCGGACTGTTTTTGACAATTTTGACTAGCCAGTTGTGAAGTACACCAATGGCAGGATGCTATGATAATCATAAATGGGCTCCAGTTGCCAAATGCCTAAACAGCAAATACATGCCTGCAGGGACACTGTGCCAGGTCATATAAGCAAGGATTGATCATAAAGTGACATTTTCAATGCAGCATAACTTCAAGTGGTTGCTAAATGAAATGGTTGGTAATGTGTATTTAGAGATGTGTGTTTATATCTCTGAATACATATTGCCAACCATCTTGTTTAGCAACCACTTGAAGTTATGATGCATTAAAAATGTAACTTTATGATCAATCCTTGCATTTATATTCACACACACATATACACATATATATAGCAGTTTGATGAAGGGAATTCTCGGATATAATGCTAGATCAACTGTAAGTATAAGAACAGTGTAAAGAATAGCAAAATATATTTATTTTTTATTTTTTATTTATTAATTAAGCTTATATGCTGCCCTCTCTCCGAAAAGGACTCAGGGCGGCTCACAGCAATAAAACAGACAAGTCAATATTAGATGTTAAAAACCATTAAAACTCCCCTTAAAAATCCCTTCAATCCAATCTGGCCTGGTGAAATAACCATATCTTAAGGTCACGGCGGAAAGAGCACAGGTCAGGGGCCACCCGGAGCTCCAGGGGGAGTTGATTCCATAAGGTACATGCGCCCACAGAGAAGGCTCGTTCCCTAGGAGCCGCCAAACGACACTACCTGGTCAACGGCACTCCAAGGAGGCTCTCTCTGTGGGAACGCACTGGGCGATGGGGAGCTGTCGCTGGCCGCAGATGGTCAGCTATAAAACTATAAAAATATAGTTTTCTTTTGGCAACAGTTAATTCTTGATGATCTTTAGTAAACTGAACATTAGAGAAAACAGACTGTACAATAAGTTAGACATATCACTATTGCAGAAATTTTGGCCACAACTGTTTGTGGAGGCGTCACATTGTCTTACATTTCCTTTTTTTTGTAGTAATGGCTTTGAGAACTTTAGTATTATGGCTCAACATTTTGGATTTTTTTAAAAAACCAGAGTGTTATACCACAAATCTTTACCATGAGCTGACTACCTCATTCTATATAACTTTACCAGTCATTTAAATACTAGTAATTACTGAAAGATCAAAAAGAATTAGATGCCAAATAGACAGACTTACTTAAAATGGGTTTTCCCCCCCATGTCTAATCCGAACATAGAGAAATTCAATGAAAAGAAACAAAATTAGACAAATCTAAATTAATTTTAGATTTAAAAACCAGGCTTCAAAGGAGTTAGAACTGCAAGTTAAAAAATAAATGCACTTAATAATGGTCTTAAGTCTTAAATATAATAATGGGGGTGTAGAAAGAATTTATGCAAGAAAGTGGAGACAGCAGCTCATGTTTCTTGTTTGTAAAACAGGCTGCATGCAGCCAACATTTTGATCTTACCATCATAAAACCACTACAATACTTCATGCATATATTAAGTACCTGGAAAACTTCCATTAACTAAGTCACAAACTTTGAAATATACGTTCACAACAAAACTGATGGCAGGAACTCACAAGTCTACAGAGAACTCCATTGGGCAAGGGACGATTGATGCAGACAGTTCTTTCCTTTTGAGATAATTCTCTTGATGGGCTACAGATGATTTCAAGACATCGGCTTGACCCCTCTGCAAGTGACATGCACTATCTTCATTGGCAATTAATTTGTGGCTGATGCTTGTGCTTGACATTTTATCACAAGGAGGGCATTTTTCTTTTTTGCCTTTAGAAAACGATAGACTAAAAAACCCTTTTCTCCGTTTCTCTTCGGTGATAACTGGAGGCCCTGATGCCTTCCTTGCCTTTGGCTGTGTCATCCCAGGGCTATGAGAAAAATAGGCATATATGTATGTGCTGCATTACTTATACAATTAAATTTAAGGCAAATGTTAGGCCTCTGAGGAGAGGTGCTTGGCCAGACCTGACCAACCAAATCCTCCAGGTTGAAGATGGCCGATGCTTCTCAGTTTGTCACTCACTACCTTGTGGCTAATTCCATACAGGAGGCTTAATGAACACCCATTGTCTTGCCAGAAATGACTAAAGGTAAAGACAGAGATATGGCTAGAAAATATTCCATTACAGGAAAGTTTACCATTTTGAAAGTTATATGATGTTTACTTTTCACATGATTATTGTAAGAAAATGGGGAAACTAAAAGTTTATTGCAATTGAATATAATTTGATTGGCCTAGGAACAAACTAGGAACAAACTCAAAGTCTATTGTCTAAGATGCCATTCAAGATTTGGAAAATTAATCTTGTTTTTATGAGTTTTAACTTTAAAATCAATGCATATTTTATCATTCATATTTCTTAATAAGCAAAGCAGCTTTCTCCAACTTATTGTCCTCAGATGATATTAAACTACAACTCCCAAATGCTCAGCCGGTACAGTCAATGATATGTTGGTTAGAAATTCTGCAAACTGTAGTCTAATACATCTGGACAGGACTAGACTGAAGGAAGGCATCTATAAAGCAGTAATAAGAATAAAGAACAAAACAATAACAATAATCTAATCCTGTCATGAAGAAATATTACAAAAGTTTGTTTTCCACATACATTTCCTTCTTTCCTTTGGCTTTCACTTATCCAGAATAATAAAATAGATCCTTCCTGCTGTATTGGGTATCCTACAGCATTTTACTAATCGATGATGACTATGCCAAAAGAAATGCAAACGTGTTTATCGGAGAGCAATTACTGCACAATATTTAATATTGCTATTGAAGTTTTATCCCGCCTATCTATCTAACATCAATTCAAGGTGGTGAATGTATCTAATCATTCAACCTCCTATTTTATCCATAACAACAATCCTGTAAGGCTGAATTGGGCTGAGGGAAAGTGACTGGCTCAAAGTCACCCAGCTGGCTCAGCTGCCATTCTATAAATAAGGGGTCCAAAGAATTCAGCAGCTAAGTTTATTTAAACCATTCAGATCTGAGATGAGAATCTGATAAAAGAAACAGCAAAAAATATCCCTTCCCATACACCTTGATTGTTGTTGTTTTTGTTTAAAAAAGTGGTCACTATCACAATGTACATTTCCTTCCAAACCAGAATATACTGGGGTTTTTTTAGCAATACAAGCAGAGCTTGTTCTTTAAAGAACTAAATTCATTAAGTTGATGGCGCTTACCTTTCTTGGATGGATGGTACCTGGAGGCTACTTAACTTAAATCGCTTAGTATCATCTGTCACCATGGTACTGTGGGGACCAGCATAAACTCGACTCTCTGGATGAGATTTCTCCTTCATTAGTTTATTCTCATCTTCTATCACAGCAGCTTTTCCATCATCAACTATCTTGCATAACAATTCATCTTTATCTGTGCTCATCTCTAGAGGGTTGGCCCAATGGCTAATAGGAGAAGACCGGCAAAAGAGAGGATTTTAAATAGCTTACAAGAAAGAAAGGGGGGGAAAAAAACCAACCAGTCATAGATATAGGCACAGTAATGAGTACAAGGAGTTAACAGGGCTCCGTAAAATAACCCTGGAAGTCTTTGGGAAACGTAAGGGAGCCCCAAGACCAAGTAAAGCTACTCTAATGGGAAACTGTAAGTAAGCCCCAAGAAGACCAAGTAAAGCTACTCTAATGGAAACTGTAAGTAAGCCCCAAGAAGACCAAGTAAAGCTACTCTCATGGGAAACTGTAAGTAAGCCCCAAGAAGACCAAGTAAAGCTACTCTCGTGGGAAACTGTAAGTAAGCCCCAAGAAGACCAAGTAAAGCTACTCTAATGGGAAACTGTAAGCCCCAAGAAGACCAAGTAAAGCTACTCTAATGGGAAACTGGAAGTAAGCCCCAAGAAGACCAAGTAAAGCTACTCTAATGGGAAACTGGAAGTAAGTCCCAAGAGGACCAAGTAAAGTTACTAGTAAGTAAACTGCGTTTTTATTGAAACCGATGACCTCGTCGTAAGGACTACGCGAAGAAGGAACGAAAATGGGACTTCAAAACTCAAGATCGGAATTGTTAGCTGTCGTATGCAAACGTCCCATTAGACGCAACGGGCAGGAAACTTGCAAAAGATCGACGGAGGGGTTCCGAGACCCCGAATTACTCACACGCCCTTAAAGCGGTACCCGAATGGGAAATCCGCAGCTTAAGCGGAGCATCTGTGATATTACCTTTTATTGCAGTAAAGTCTCGTATTATCGAACGACACCAGAAAGGAACGCACGGGCGTTTTGCGGAATTGCTTTTGCTTCCGTATTCTCTGTAGACTGCCGAGGGTAGACCTATACGTATCAGAGCTCACTTCCGAGTTCGCTTTGAATTATCAAGAGAGAATTTACTATGTAGCTCAGAGGTCTTCAAACTTGGCGGCTTTAAGACTTGTGGACTTCAACTCCCAGAATTCTCCAGCCAGCTTTGCTGGGAGTTGAAGTCCACAAGTCTTAAAGCTGCCAAGTTTGAAGACCTCTGAAATTGTAGTTTAAAAAAAACAAAACCCAGCCACGAATATAGCTAGAGTAGGAAGCAGAAAGCGTGTCTTGCAATCTCCACCACGACATTGCCAGATATAAATCAGACTGAAATCCTTGATCTTTGCAACAACCACGGTTTTTTTTATAAAAAGAAAAGAATAAAAGCTTTCCTGCAAATTACAAGGATCCAATGCACAAACACCGTGTTTTCCCATTACCGGAAGAGAATGGCATTGAAACCCACTATTAAACAGTAAATTAGAATTAGAATTCTTTATCGGTCAAGTGTGATTGGACACACAAGGAATTTGTCTTTGGTGCATATGCTCTCAGTGTACATAAAAAGAAAAGATACACTCGTCAAGAATCATAAGGTACAACACTTAATGGTAGTCATAGGGTGCAAATAAGCAATCGAATCATACTAGGAAATAATCAATATAAAACGTAAGGATACCAGCAACAAGGTTTAAATACCGGATTTTAGGGTTTCCGTTTCATTGGCGCAACTCCTATTCCCACCCCTAAGAGAAATACAAGTCAGTTTTTGTTTTTATTTTTTATTTCATTCTACAGTAAAGGATGAGGGTTCCTTCCCTTTGCAACTTTCCTCTTTTCGTGGATCTCTATGATTTCCGCATTCACAGCTACCTCTTGTAACCCTCCTTCTCTGACGTTCTGAGTTGCAGCTGTGCCAGCTGTTCCTGAGCCCTGCTAGGATCGGATTTTCCCCGATATGAAGGATTTTATTTTATTTTATTTGGATTTTGGGAGGCAGCTGGCACCCTCTCTTTAGCCTTGGATCGCAGCAGCTTTCTAGAGCAGGGCTCTCCAACTTTGGCAACTTTTAAGACTTGTGGACTTCAACTCCCAGAATTCCTCAGCCAGCAAAGCTGGCTGAGGAATTCTGGGAATTGAAGTCCACAAGTCTTAAAGGTTTTTTGTTCTTTTTTTACGTGGGATTTTTAAAATATATTTATTTATTTATTTTTATTTTGTCGAGTACATATTAGATAATATATATAAGTATAAGCATGAATTGAATACATAATATTAATACAATTAAAGTTATTAATTAATTAAATGAATTAAATGAATACAATTCAAGTTGCCAAGGTTGGAGAGCCCTGTTCTAGAGACTGAGTCAGATAGGAACTTCATTTGGAAAGGCAAATCTGGAGCGCTAGGAAGCATTGCCCTTTTCCTGGCAAAACTCATTACCTGCCTCCTGGAATCCATCGCTTGACCTCATGGGCGGAACCCACGCGAGGCTTAGGAAATAGCGATGTTCTCTCTAAGTGCAATTACCATGCCAGTATCACTATTGCAATAGGTAGAAATCTTCTTCTTCTTCTTTTTTTTTTAAGGAGAGCTAGGAAGAAGGTTCCCTTCATATACTGTCTCATGGAGGATTAGGAAGGGATGGACAAAGAAGGCCAGGAATGTAAACCAGGAGTGCTATTCAGCGGGTTCTGGACAACTGGTAGTGGAAATTTTGTGTAGTTCGGAGAACCGGCAAATACCACCTCTGGCTGGCCCCAGAATGGGGTGAGAATGGAGATTTTGCAATATCCTTCCCCCAGGAGTGGGGTGAGAATGGAGACTTTCAGTATCTTTCCCCTGCCACGCCCACCAAGCCACGCCCACAGAACCGGTAGTAAAAAAATTTGAATCCCACCACTGATATAAACAAGAGTATAAAACTCCCAGCAAAGTCACCCAAGATGACAAGGCCATCTTGCTTTGCTAAAGGGAGCTTAGCTAAAGGGAGATGGCAATAGTGTTTTAGGGGGGGGTGGGGAACTGTTGGAGGTGAGGAATCATTTAGCAAAAAGGCAAAGGCATCAATTCGTTCTGCGTGGCAAGAAAGCGTGCAAACCACTCTTGTATTTTACCAAGAAAACTACACAGGTAGAAAATATAATTTTTTCTCTTTGGATGGCACTCTGCCTGCTGCTGAACCCCCTCAGGTTGGATTGTGCTCTGACTGCCACTGTGGAAGAGCTGAGGTTGGTATGAGGATCATAATGCTATTTATGTCAAGGCTGGATTAAAGCAATCAAGATGTCTGGTTACTGATGATGTTCTGAAGAAAAAACAAAATTGGAAAGAAAACAACAGTGGGAACATAGAATGTAGGAAGCATGAACAAGGGGGAAACTCAACATAGTGAAATATATGAATCAACTGCATATTGATGTTTTAGGGATCAGCAAGTTGACTGAATACTTCCAGGCAAACAATGCACTGTTTACTATTCAGGTTATAAAAAACAAGGAACACCATTGCTTTCATAATTAAGAATGGTATAGCAATAGCAATAGCACTTAGACTTATATACCATTTCACAGTGCTTTTACAGCCCTCCCTAAGCGGTTTACAGAGTCAACATATTTTGCCCCGGCAACCTGGGTCCTCATTTTACCCACCTCAGAAGGATGGAAGGCCGAGTCAACCTTGAGCCTGGTGAGATTCGATCTGCCAAATTGCAGTCAGCAGGCAGTCAGCAGAAGTAGCCTGCAGTACTGCATTCTAACCACTGCACCACTGCGTATAGCAAGAGTAATATTGGGCTACAATGCAATTTAACTCAAGGTTATGTTCCAATCATTGATGCAGAAAAAGAGGAGGGTGATGTGTTTTATGGTCAAGTTTAATTAGAAATCGGCAGAACATTCCAGTAAGATATGCTGCTTGTGATTGGAGGTTAGAATGCCAAAATTGGAAATAATAATGAGGAAAATTGTTGAGCTAACTGACCTAGGAAACTGAAGTGAAGCAGGAGAACAATTTATTGATTTCTGTTATTCCAATGATTTCTTCACAACTAACACTGTCTTCAAACAATTAAAACACCTTGATATATGGACGTCATTAGATAGTGTATAAAGAAATCAGATTGATTATATTACTGCTAAAAGGAGGTGGGGATATAAGTTAAAGCATGTAAGACATGTTCAAGTGTTGACTGTGGAACAGATCACAAATTGCTTATGTGCAAGTTCCAATTTAAGCTAAAGAAGAAGAATGTCAATCAGTTTCTACAATATCATCACAAGCATGTACCATATTTTAAAGGAGAACACCAGAAATTGCACTGAAATCCTGAATGCAAAACCTATTCATCAGGCAGCCATGGTTTGGATAGAACATGGTAAAACAGGCTGGTTCCAGGTTTGGAAAGGAATGATTGTATACTCCCCCTTATTTATTCACCCAATATGCTAAATATATTTCAAGGAAAGCTGGATTAGAAGAAGATGAGCATGGTTTTAAAATTGGAGGAATAAACACCAATTATCTATATTATGTTGATGACACTACTCTGAGAGCTAAAAAGGCATTTTCATTATCTAGTATAATAATACCAATGATATAGCCATACGGACAAAAATCACAGTGATGCAGACAATGGTTTTCCCTATGGCAATCTACGGAAATGAAAAATTCACATTGAAAAAATAGGAAGATTATTGGCACTTTTGGGCTTGGAGAAAGTTCTGAGAATATGAGGGACAACCAAGAAATAAACAAATGGATCATTCAACAAATCAACTCTTATTCTTACTAAAGGCCCCAGTGACCAGCATCAATGATCACACCTTGGATATACAGTAGTAGCCAAAATTGTGGAAACTTTTGGGGAAAAGTGTATTTTTGAGGTTTGATGGCTAATAACACCACTTTTTTTGGAGTAGTACCATAAAATTATATATCAATGGAAAGATAATTTAATCAAGAATGTAATGCAACAAAGTTTGTTCAATTATCTGTATTCTATAAAAAGTTACAGCCAAATAACCAGAAAAAGGAAGCACAACATGCTTAGGTTGATATCAGGTAGCTTTCCTTCATCTGATTGTAGCCAATGAGCATGAGTGTTTAGAGAGCCAATCAGCTGTCATCTTGTTTTGGCAATGAGCCAATCACATCACAGAAGGATTAAGTTATTGATGTCACATATTGAAGCTGAGAGGAGGACATTTGTCAATGTGTTATGTGATTGCTATCAAGTTGGTTGGGATTTTTTGTGTTCTTTCATTTAGTGAACTTGTAAAACATAATTAAAGTAATGGTGCAAAGAGTTGACTGGTCACCCAAAAAGCGATGTAAAATAGTATTATTAAGTGACTAAGGCTACAAAAGCTTGTATAATTTCTCTATAAAGAAATTAGAAGAAAAATTGGTGGGAACTTAACCAGAGGTGACATTTCTAAGTTATGAAGAGGTACAAGGAGACTCAGTCACTACAAAACCACACTGGTAAAGGCAGGAAAAGGTGCACAATAGCAAGTGATGATAGAAGAATTAAGAGACTGTGCCTATGTGACAGAAGAAAATCATCTGGGTGTATACAAAATGAAATGGCGCAATGCAATGTGAAGTTGAGCGCAAGGACTGTTTGCCACAAACTGCAGGAATTTGGCCTAAAATCTAGAATTCCACGAAAAAGCCACTTTTATCTCTCAATCAAAGGTTGAAAATACTAAACTGGGCTAAAACCCATGTCACCTGGATAAAAGATACATAATTTTATGGTACTACTCCAAAAAAAGTGGTGTTATTAGTCATCAAAACTCAAAAATACTGTACACTTTTTTCCTGTACATATGTTAATGAGGGCCTTATATAAATCTAATGTTGCTTATATAGCTGGAAGCATAAAAATATATAGCCCACTAATTCAATTTCACCTCTTTCATATAAAACTGCCAAGAGTAAGGCATTTAAATGAGCTCCAGTAAGGTTCTTCTGTTTAGTAATGCTAAACAAGAGGGAGTGGCCCTTCCCAGCATCCTTAGCACACAGATCCACAGCTATCAAACATTTTGGAGCTCAATATTAGATCTCCTCATTGGAGAATTTAATCCTGTTTATTCTGCTAGGGATTTAGAAGTAAAGCTGCAATCTGCACTTTATCTTCAATTGTAGAAGATTTCAAAACTATGTCATTATGGTTAACAGTGTCAGGACCCAGAGGCTAACATTAAATTAATAATTAAATTACTAGGGTTATACTTAATTAAGACAACTTGCTTTCCAACCATAGAAAGACATTGGATATATAGCATGGAACTTTAATAATGGTTCTAAATATTTTGAATTAAATCACCTTCAGTTGTTCAAAGTCTTTGTATGCAGCCCTGGGCCTCATACAATAATTGATTTACGAGCTTCACTTTAAAGGACTAGGAGAATCCAATTTCCAGTCTGGCAGAAAAGAAAGAAGAATAACCAATACACTTTTTTGGGCACACTCTAAAATATGCCTTTGTTGCACTTTTCTGGAAACAGAGGAAAGATGAATTGAAAGAATGTGACTTATTTTATGATGTCTCCTTAATTTGGAATCTAAGCCTTTGTAAATTTATTTGTAAAATCTGTGGTCTTCCTATATGCAGTGGAAGCCAAAGCACAAAATAATTATTCAGACCAACTGAGACTGTATATAGAAGTAGCTGCATTAAAGAGCATTGTTATGGCTCTAAGCGATAGCTTGAGAGAATGGTGCTCATTTTTGTAACTGAATAGAATCAAACCATTAAATTGATATGGAAACCAGCGAAGAGTGAAGTTACAGCCTCACTTGACCTTTTTCTGAATGGGAATTCAAGCAGAAATGCTCCTTAGATGATTGTATGCCGGTTTTATTGTGAACGTTTTTATTAATCGCAATAGTTCTCCTATTGATGAAAAATAGCTCTAGTTTCTGTTACAACCTTTCTCCAGGGATCAAGTCAAATCCTGAGTTAAGATTTATAAAGAGTACATGTAATGCTTCTGGAGAAGGTAGAGGGTGCTGGACTGTTTCTCTGTCAGATATAAAATGTCAATCAATCTATTTTAAAGTCCCAAAAGCAAGTTACAAATATGATCTAATCGTGCCATTAGATAAAACAGTCTAACAAATTAAATATTTTTTTTATAAGAAAAGTTTTTATTGGTTAAAAATATATAATATTATAGTTTACAATATGTTGAATTTTCAATATCTTTATAAAAAAGATATTTAAATTATTATTTTCTCTTTTTTAAATTCTCACACAACAGACGTTATTATGTTAAGTCAAAACAAACAACCGGATTATATAAAAGTTATGTAAACAAAGAAAGCCAATAGCCAAAATATTATACAAAGTACAGTGAAAAGAAAGAGTAAAAAGAGATATCAAAAAAACACATTAGATAATAGATTCCCCTCCTTTCTTCATTTCCTAGTTCTAGCTCTTAGAACCATGGCCTGGCCTCCCCCCTCCTCCTGGGCCGCCACAGCCCTGCCCACCCCCGCTCCTTGTTCATCTAATACTTCTCCCTCTTCAGCTCCTGTATCTTCTCCCTCTAGGAAGGACTTATGCTGCTCAAAAAAGGCCTTAGCCTCCGCTACATTATTAATTTTCTTCCTACTGTCCTTCCAGAAAATCATCAAACCCTCCGGAATCAACCACCTAAAGCCTACTCCCTTAAGGTACAACTTGTTTGATAAAAAATAATATTTTCTCCTTAATTCTCGTACCTGTCTGGGAATCTGCTTTAGGATGGTGACCTCCTTGCCCCTGTACACCAGCACCCCCAGTCTTTGTTTTCTCAATATCTCATCTCTCAGTTCCCTTCTTACAAATTTAATATGGACCTCTCTTGGGACACTATGTAAAATTGCAAATTGTGAGTTTACTCTATACACCAGATCCACATCCCTTCCAGTAGACTCCAAATCTCTTTCAAGAAATTCACCCAACATTTTGACCATCACTTCTCTCAAGTTTTCCTGGTCGAGTTGTTCCACGTTTTGAAACCTGAGAAAATAAGACATCTTATCCAATTGTAAAGTTAGCATTGCATTTCCTCTCCCTTCTTCCACCCGCTGGAGTGCCCGTACCTCCCCCTCCAGACCCCCCATCTTCTTCTTGTTTTGCTCTGCCAGCTGTTGAACATCATTTAAATCTTTTTTCGTAAGTGTCATTTCAGATTTAATTTCAGATAATCCTTTTTGTAAATCATCCAATTTATCCAATTTCTGATCCAATTTTGCCAGTCTTTCCAAAATTTTTTCCATGTCAGCTGCTGTTGTTTTGTGGCCCTTGGCCATCTTGCAATGATAGAAGATGAAAAATCCCAAAAAACAAGCCTCCAGGAAAGAAAGAGGGATTGACAGTCGGTGTAATTTTTCCAGTATCCACCAGTGGGCGCTCACAGGAGCAACGAGTCCGGAGTGCAGAGTAGGTCAAACAGGAAGCTCGAGGTGGGTAATGTCTTCAGTCGTAAATAAAGAAGCAGGAAGTCGGACCGCCGCCATGGCTCTCCACCGGGAAGAGAGGCCACCAGACCTCTTTAACAAATTCTGATTCAACCATCCTCAAGAAAAAGTCAGCAAAGGAAGGGTTTTTTTTCCATTTCTTTCCCCCTACTTCTCAGCCAGGGCACCTTTCCACCTTTAAAGCGCTCCATGGCATAGGGCCTAGTTATCTCCGAGACCGCCTGCTGTCACCGATGACCTCCCATCGACCTGTGCGCTCCCACAGAGAGGGCCTCCTCAGGGTGCCATCAGCCAAACAATGTAGGCTGGTGACCCCCAGGGGGAGAGCCTTCTCTGTGGGGGCACCCACCCTCTGGAACCAGTTGCCCCCGGAGATTAGGAGAATTCATGACCTCAGTGCCTTCCGCCGTGCCCTAAAAACACATTTTTTCCAACAAGCCGGGCTGGCTTAAGAAGAAATTTTAAATATTTTTAATATTTTAATTGGTCTGTGAGTTTTAAATTTTGTAGCCAAATTATATATATTTTAAATGTCTTAATATTTATATTTCATGTTTTTTATGTCTGGCTGTACACCGCCCTGAGTCCTCAGGGAGAAGGGCGGTATATAAATTGGAAATAAATAAATAAATAAATACAAGGGGGGAGAACTCCAACCCCCCCTCTCACCTCCAGGATGCCTTGTCAGCTCTCTGCTCCTTGCAGTTAAAACTCTGTCATGCCACCTCCACTCTCTGGTCGATCAGCTCCCAGTCCGCTGTGTCTTGCAGGTAAGCGCCGATCCCCTTAGGTGCTGTGGCGCCTCAGCGGCCCCAGAAAAGGCCGCCGATCGCCTCCCTCCCCCGCTGGAGCCTCGGGCGCGCCAGCATCGGCCTCCCGGCCCCTGGATGTGAGGCAGGGGACCCCTGGCGAGCCGCTCTCAAACGGCAAATGCCCCAATATTAGGGCGTTTGGCCCATAGGGCCTCCAGATGGGGGGGATCGGACACTGGGGCCAGAGCTAGCCCGATCAGTGTCCGTCGCCTTCGGGACCGGAACCGGAAGTCCTAACAAATTAAATATTTAACAAATATTACACAATCCATTTAAAATACCAACCAATTGATTTTTTAAAAAAACTAAATATCTTGCTCTATAGTCATAGTTAAAATCAGGCTGTTGCCACCATAATATTAGATGTTTCATTGGTAAATAACCTTTTTAATTAGTCTGATGGATCTCTTCCTGGTTTGGATTTTAAAATAGGACAGATAACTTTTTCCTGAAGATTCTTACAAAATTCGTAAATATGGTCCATTGTTTCAGAATCAATAACAGTACATGGAGAAAAGCTTAGAAAGATAGGGATTTTTTTTTTTGAAATCTACCATATAGCACATTTGATGACACCACATTTAATCTGGAAATTAAAGTAAGGGAAGAGAAATGTGATTTCAAATTTGCAGGATTGTGTTACTGTTATGGTATTGGTGTCTTGTCTGCACTACCTCAAAGGGCTGACACATCTTTCTAGTATCCATATTCTGAGCCACATCTTTCCATAGCAAAAGTGTAAGAGTTGTGTCAACTCATTCTCCTTTTGCTTCTCACTGAACAACTGAGAGGGATGAGCAGGTGATATATGAACAGGAAGGATTCGGCCACAAGACAAGTAAAGATGAATGGAATACTAGACAGAATACATTGATGGAGTTGGTTATAACTGGTAGCTAAGGGTTGATTTGGATATTGGTTAAGAATGACCCTATAGAGTGGGAACTTATTTCCATGCTAATCCTTAGAAAGATCAATGTTCAAAACAGTAAGCAAACCTATCACTTTTTTGTAGTCTAGCTTGATTCTTTCGGTATGCAAAACTTTTATAAATGGCATTAGTGTGTGTGTAGGTTTATATTAATGACAATGTATTTCCTCAAGTTATTCTTTCTTAATATCCAAACAAAATAAATGAACCAGATAAAATTTCTAAAAGCCTACAATTCCAACTGAATCTGCTGTTTCCCCATCAAGCAGGAGCTATATCAGTCTCTGGGCATTTGACTTGTAAAAAGTTGGGCTTTCTACAACAAAAACATCTTTTCTGCTTTCATCTTGAGCCTTTTCTGTTTTAGAAGGCAGAGACCTGACTCCTCAAGTTGCTTAATTTCCATAATGTTTGGATCATGCCACCCTCATTTTTCATCTACAGAGAACAGTATGATGATTCTGAACATGCCAAAGCATCAGTTGATATACAGATGTCATTAAGTCTATATTATTATATATTTTAAACTATGTGTAGTAGAAGTGGTTGGCCATATCTGAGCTCTTCTTAGAATTGGGTCCTTATGTTATTAACTGGAACTTAATGAGGTGGCATCTTGTCCTAGTAAGGTGTAGATGAAATGTAAAAGAAGAAGTGGCCCATATCTGCATTTCCCTTTACAAACTCTAAATTGATAAATACTGGATTCTAGTGCTTGTTCAAGAAATTGTAACATAACCTATTTTATAACAGAATACCAGTGGGACTCTTTTTTTCTTTTCAAATATGTTGTCATTGTTTGGCAATGGCTACTTTTGCTGCTATAAGCCAAACCTTAATGAGTCTTTTATTTAGCAATTTTATTTCTTATACTGACCATCAGATATGTGTAAAAAAAAATGCAAATGACTAGATGACTGCAAGAATATACATTTTTCCATTTCCCACCATCAGTTAGAATGAAGAAGCAATTAGATGAAAAGTGAAAGTTTTTCAAACAAAAAGCACCCAAGAAACCCAGTTGCAAAAGCACCTTTGGGTTCTCAGTAAAATTTGTTTCCTACAGTTAGAAAAATAATTGTTGGAAATATCTATCAGGAGAAGTTGAAAAAAATACATTAATTTTGGAAGTGCTGTCACTTTTTCTGCTACCATACTATTTAAAACGCTTAGAAGAATTTTGTTCCATCTTTTCATACTTTTTCATCTTGTTTTTCCTAAGTAATTATTATTGACTTGGAGGTGGTTATGAACATATCACTGGCAAAAAAATAATAATCAGTAAGTAATTTTCACTATCTGTGTTTATTCCCTGCATTTGATCATTTGTATGAAGTACAATAGCCAACAATTTATTGATTAAAATAAACAGTAAAAGAAAAGGGACTTCCCTGTTGTGATGTCTTATCAGAAATTGTTCTTATCAAAATTGTTTTTGAAATTTATTTTAAAGAAGTGGTTTATATTTAATAACTTTCTGATAGGACTAGATATAATTCATTTAAGAATAAAGCTAAATTGATCTGAATGTATAATTATAGCTACAATTAGCCTGGCCTAGTTGGCTATTAATTTTGATTATAATTTACAATGTAATAATGAACTAGATCTATATAAATAACCTATAGATTTTCTGGCTTTAGGTGTAATTTTAACTTTTCTTTATAAAGGAGAGGGTTTCTTCCTTCATATAGTAGATTACATATTCTAGAATTAGACTATCATAACTCTAGATATTTCTTTATAGAATGTATTACTAAATTAATCTGGTCTAGGTAACTTCCTACTGTATTTTTTAAATTTTGGAAAGCTATTAAGTCAGATAATCTAAACAATGAATGTCTTGTTGATAAAGCCAATATTCCAATTTATTTAATTAGCTCTAATGTCCCATTGGTGCTGGATTTTTGGATCTATCTATCTATCTATCTATCTATCTATCTATCTATCTATCTATC
>WNWU01000057.1:1174068-1220247 GCA_012654045.1 Ptyas mucosa | reverse complement strand
CTCTCTCTCTCTCTCTCTCTCTCTCTCTCTCTCTCTCTCTCTCTCCTGTTCTGGGATTCAGTGCAGCTGCATAAACTGCAACTCTCTTAAATGAGGCCTGAATGGACCAGCTGAGATAGTAGAATTATTGATGCTCACCAATTTTGTTTTGCCTTCAGGCACTTTGTGCCTGAATATGATAGTGGATTTGAGCTTCTAAAAAATAATCCCACAGAATCAAAATATAAAATAAATTTTGAATGGGAAGAAAGCATTGAGGTGAAGTTTTGTATCACTGGCAATATCCCTGTCTTAGAAGATGACATAATATCAATAACCACATCCTTCTGTTCTGATTCACAGCACAAAACTGTTGGGGCTCTTTGAGATACAATTTACTGAGCAACAGGTTCCTAACTGAATCTCCTCCCCCCCATCACCAATTAGTTAAATTCCGCTTGCTGTGAATATTTTCTTAGAAGGACACTTTAAACAAGTCACATGTATTGTGTGGAGGTGTGTGAGCATCTCATAGGTTTAGTAGCAAATGCAGCTCATATGTGAATGGGAGGTACATTTCCCACCACGTTATATTGCTTCTGTTGCGAACTGGTAATAAAGGTAAGTAGAACTCACCCCTGATGTTGTGGGTCTCAAAGCAGGTAGAGATTTATTTATTTACAACAGATTTATTTATTCCACCTAAAGGTAAAATTTCACTGAAGGGATTAAGCAGAAAGGAATAAACAAATATTAATATACAAGTAAAATTCTGGAAATACAAACATTCTCCAAATCAAAAGCAATGTGACCTTTATGCCTGGAAATATTTGGGAAATATATTAAACACTGAGATGTTATAAACATCCAACTTTTCAATTGGATGGAAAAGTGAGGTGGAAATTTCTGGATTACTTTAGGAGAACTGAGTTGAGCTCATATAACCATATATGAATATAAGATTGTTCTGTCCAGCTTTTAATTATTTGAATTGCTTGGTAGCAAACTGTCTTGAGAATCTTTCTTTCCCTCCTATAAAAGCAGTTTATAGAAATAATTAGAATGGTACGCAAATGTTTTGCTTACATCTCATCTGCCCAAAGTCAAGTAGAACTTCATTTGGAAAAATGATTTCTGTTCACAAATCACACCAAAATAAATAACAGAGTTAATATTTCTACCTGTTATCCAGAACTAAAGCCAGCTGCTGAAAATCCAGATGTTATGAACAAGGAAGCAAAATAATTGTAGATAACTGTACTTCACAGAAATTCCATGCACTAACAAAAAATTAACCTTCTCCCTGAGAAACTCTAGTGCAACTTCCAACATCCCCTCCCCCCTCCTTCTTCAGCTGCACATTTCATCACACGTAACTTATTACTAATGAGCATAGTTAGGTATTCCTTCTCTTGGATGATACTTAAACTAGATTGCTCTTATTTCCTGAGTTGACATGGCAGGACTGCTTGTCAACTCAACTATTCCAAAATGATCTGCTTCCCAAAAATAGCATACAGCCTCTTCTGTCTCCAATGAACATTTCCCTTCATGCTAGATTTTGTAAGGTTTCTCCTAGCTGCATGAGCTTCTACTAACTGCATTAAAAACTTATTAACTGTACCCATTATATTTTTAAAAGCTGTAATACTTAAAGTACAAACTTCACTACAATGTCATTTTGCCAAACATTTGCACAGGCCATGTGAATTCCAGGAGGGAGTACTGGCAATAATATTTTAGTAGGCTGTGCTGTTTCTTTTGGGTGAAGTCCAAACTAAAGTCTTTTCTTGGTAATTGTGTAAGCTATTGAAGCTTAGTCTAAAGCACATAAGATAAAATAGTCTGGACTCAAACCCATAGGTTCTGTTGAGAAGGCAAGAGAGAAAATTGAGGCAAACATTGTCACACTCCTTTACATTGTTATGCAAGGGTGGTCTTGCTACTGCTTAAATCCTCATTTACCCAAATTCAGCTTTGGGGAAAGGAGCACTCTCAACTTGAAACTTTTTTGGGAGTTTCAGAAAACCTTGTTAACATCAATTTATACTTACTGCATATTTAAAATGTTGCTTGATAATATGGGTAGCAACTTTCTGTAAAGCTCCAGAATGTCTGGTTTTCTTCTCCTGGTTGCACAATTTCTTGGGTGGTCTTGTTATTTTTTTGGAAATTCTATGATGTTCTAAATGTGACAATCTGTGCAAAATAGAGATGTTTAGGGGATTCAACATGTCTGGAACAAAAAAAAAGTTTCAATTAAAAAAAACTTCCAGAAAATCTGTGGACCATCCCCAGAATTAGCACAACTAGAGGAGAAATGGGACATTCTCCAAAACTTTTGCTTAATGGAATGGTAGTTGCTATTCATACCTAATGGATAGCCTGTTTAGTTCTGAGGGCTTCACATATTGTAGTCATACCTAGAAAAGTAAAGTGTGAAGAAGAGAAAAGCGTATCATGTCATAAATATCAGGGAGGCAGAAGTCTTTAATAAAATTCATTGGTCCAATATAATATGCAACATGTTTCATTGTAAATCTGTCATTTTGCTTACTAAGAGTGAAGGCTAACTTAATGGGGGATTTGTTCATGAAGTGTATGCTGAGCCAATATATATATTTCAAACATGAATTTGTATGTACTTGATAGAATTGTCTTTGATTTCAGCATTAGCATTTATTACTAATCTTTCCTAACTCATGGCTGGCTGAAGAATTCTAGGAATTGAAGTCCCTACATCTTAAAGTTGCCAAGATTGAGAAACACTGTTTCATTCTATTAAAAATTTTATTCTATTAAAATGTATTAAATTAACAATTATTAATTTATGTAGTATTTCAGAAAGTAAGACCACTTAATACAGTACCCATTATTTAATTCACGGGTTCCCAAACTTTCATGGTTCTTCCTTCCTCAGGGAAGCCAGCCAAATCCTTGTACCTCTGCCCTAAAAGGTATAGATTTGGGAGCTTTGGTTTTCACCAGCACTTAAACCAATTTTCTTTCTTTCTTCCTTTATCACCAGGTATCAAAATAAAAGGCTGTTTGTACTTTCATGTTAATAAATTCCATGAAATACCTAAATCTATTAGCCTGAAAGATTTTTTTTGCTTTTGTTACTTATGAAAGAAAAACACTGTCAAGACCCCAGTTTTCTTTCTAAAAACAAAGAAAGCAAAGAATGGATATATTACAATACTTACCTCTTTACCACCCTCGAGGGTTTAGTGGAAATATTGATATTGTTTTTCTTCAGTCAGAATGGTTAAAGTCAGGGCAACTTTTGCAAAATCAATATTGTTGGATTTATAAACTATTTTTTTCTTTCAGGAGCTCAAACTGCTGAATTTTCCTGTTTTTCTCCACAACAATGTACATATACTAAGTACATATACTACAATCCCAAATACTAAGTTGGACCTAAGATTTATTTTTGATCAAACTACCACCAAAAATCCAGATGTCACAAATAGATAGTAGCAAATGGGATGTTCCAAGATTTGCTTCCCAAGAGAACTATAAGTATCAGCTAGGGAGCACCAGAAATTACCCATTTTTATAACTCAGTTATAATATTTCCTTCACTCACAAATCAGTCAAGTCATCCTTAGCAAAATTAGAATCATCAAGGGGTATTAGTTCAAGAAGAAATACATTCCAACTGTGTTTCAGTTTTAAGTAATCAGAATGGAACCGATTGTTATAGATACAATCTAAAATACAATCTAAGGTGTTTATCAATATTTTTCTCTATAGAAACAGTCAAGATTTTCTCATCCTCAGTACTTGCTGCACAATGTATTTTTTTTAGTATTGTTGGAAATCAGTTGTAAGTAACTTTCTGCACTCTTCGCTTTGAGAGAAGCAGTTTGGCCAGAAACACTTAAGATGAATCCATGATGGTTAATGAATAGTCTTAAAGTGATTTACCTTAGGAGTAAGTAGTTGAAAATCCTTGCAATATCTATCAGTTCAGGAGTAAAGTCTTCTTTTTGAAATACCCAGAAGCTTTATGTCTTTCTCTCATACACAAAGATCAGTGGATTTCTGCATGGTACAAGAGTTTTATTCTTATTTCTTTGTAATGTTCCCGACAGTCAGTAGGACTTCTTTCAAGACTGGGAAGTCTTTGAGACCAGTACATGGCAGTAAGACACTGAAGCAAGTAAAACTTCTTTCATAGGAAGAGAAAATCTTGATTCATTGCCAAGATTTTTGATGTTCTATCCATTTATGTTTCCCAGCGTCACCTTTGGTTAACCTGCGAAAGAATCATTGGAGTACTACAGAAACTCACCTATTAGGTTAGGTAACAGCATTGTATTTAGAACTTTTTAGCTTTCTGCAATGCAATTAATGGATGACATAATGAGCACTATTTATACAGTGAGTGAAATGAGCAGTGCTTAAAATTTGATAAGTAAATAAAAATCAAAGTAAACAAAATCACACCTGGTTAAAAAAAATAAGGATAGAATTTTTTTTTCTCCTTCTCACAATTTTAGAACTCAAGAATAATTCAGTAAAGGCATATGTGGAGGAGATTTAACCCGATAAAAAGAAATTGATGGAATTCTGGTAAGGAGATGGTTTTAATGGAGGATTGGACAATTTCGTGGAGGATTGGGCTACTCATGCTGCATCTTGGTAGTTTACAATCTTGGAAATTAGAAATGATTTATCTTAAATAACAGCTACTATGGAACACAGGAAAAAACTATTGCTCTCTTGACTAATTCTGAGCTTCTTAAATATATTGTGAAGGGGTGTGTGTGTCACAGTGGGATTAGACTGGGTTTCTGGGCCGAGTCAGCAGGTTCCTTTCTGTTCTTATATTTAAATGCAAATGATTTGAGATGCATTAGAATCTGAGCAGACTTTGTTCTTCAGTTTTCTTTACACAAATTCAAATTCAGTTAGTGTAGGGTTAACAACCTATAGTCCATGGTCCAGATCAGTGGTGGGTTGCTACCGGTTTGCCCTGGTTCGGGTAAACCAGTAGTGGCAGTGGGAGGCTCCGCTCACCCGCCCAGATGTCATCAAATACGCTCTGCGCATGCGCAAGCGAACCGGTAGCAAAGGTAAGTGAAACCCACCACTGGTCCAGATGTGACCTGCCACTCAAAATCATCTGGTCCATGGTTCCAAAAAGAAATATATCCACCTGGCCTGTGAGAGAAAGGCATAGCATGCTATAAGCGTTCTCAGATGGCCATTTTCTGCAATGGTTTTCCCAGCTGCTGTTGTGTGGGTAGTAGAGCAACAAAGTTCTCAGCATAGCCTTCAACCCCTACCCAGAGGAAAGTTGCCAACCACTGGCTTACAAGCCTGATTTGTCAAATAGTTTTTTCAGCAAAACTTTCCTTATCCTGTTTCTGCTCTTCTGAAGGCCATTTTTAGATTTGACCAGTTTATAGTCCGCTCATTTCTTGCACCCCCATATTTTCAAATGGCACATTTATTTTTATTGTAAGCAATTTTCTCTATCAAAAACATTACAATTAATAGCCTCTCCAATTTCATTGCCAAGAAATTCTGGCTTTGACCGTTTGTTTCTTAAGAGGGTTTCCTTTTTAGTCTCTATCTTGTTCACACATCATTTTATGTCATCAATTTTGCACATATCCTGAAGAGAACTCTATTATGATTTTAATAGCCATATGCATTTTTTCCCCTTTGGTCACCCGCCACCTTGCTGTGAAATAAATTTGGTTGACATGCTTTTGTCTACTTGGCACTTAGTTCTCTTTGGCTGCATTTGAATGTTTTCCTTTTGTCCTTCTGCTCACTGCTGTGTTAGTAAATGTGATTTTCCCAGTTATGGAAATCCTTTTAGTTGTTCAGTCTCATAGCCACTTCAGTTTAGCTATTGTCCTTAAAGGATGTTTTATCTCTCTTTCTCTTGTTCTTGTATTTGAAAAACCCAAAGGAAGGAATTCTTTTGGCAAAATGGATCAAACTGATTTTATGGATGGATTTACTGGTGATTTTAACAAATGACAGAACAAAAAGCCAATAAGGTTATTAAGCAAGTTCAGGTAGAGAATACTGTCATATCATTCTGTATGATGGTATTCTCTACTTTAACTTTTGATTTATTCTCTCCAGGTCAAACTGAAATAATCAGCAGATGTTTTTTCTAATTATAAAAACACTATAATTGTAATTGTAATGAGTTAACGTAATCTAACATGCACTTTGGAAAGCCCCAATCAAAGAGCTTTGAATAATGATAATACTTACATCAATATTTCTCAACCTTGACTGCTCTAAGATGGATGAATTTCAACTCCCAGAATTCTCTCACCTGCATGCTGGCCAGGAAATTCTGGGTATTGAAGTCCACCCAGCCTAAAGCAGCCAAGGTCAAGAAACACTGACTTATATGATAGATTTAAAATCCTAGGCTAAATTTCATTCTCACTCCCATTTTCTTTTTTTCCTTAGTGATTACATGCATTTTTCCATGTTATTTTCCCCCCTCGATGTACAAGTGATTTCTTCACTGTGTTGGGAACCCATTGCTGTCTTCTGGGTTATGTTTTCAGTATTTCAGTTTGGCCTATAGTATTGGAGTTTCCATGTGGTCTCCCATCCAAGTACTCCCAGGTACCAATCATGCTTAACTTTTTTGATATCAGTTAAGGTTAGTCAGATACAGTTATCTCCTGTGACAAAATCATAGGCAGCTAAGTAGGATAACTGTATTCAATTAACCTTGAATAACTAGACTGAAAAAGATGTAGACTAAATCTATATAAATTTTGATTTATGTAAATATGAATAAAAATAATTGTAATTGTTTGTAGTCATACATTTTTGCCTTAAACATTTACCAATTTCTATATTTAAGATGTAATTAATCCTCAGAAGCAGCTATAGCTTTGGTTTAATGAATCCACTGATTCAGCACATTGGACAACACAATTATAAGAAATTAAGTGGACTTGAATATTAGGTACAATATGCAAATAAAATATACAAATTCCTTTGCTTAAAAGATTTGCTTATTTAATCTGTGTTTAAAATGCTGACAAAGTAATCAGAAATTTGTAAAAATGTGTAGTAATTATGCAATTTCATTTGAGAAACATTTTTTACTGGAGAAAATAGTAGGATTTTAATATACTTACTAGAGATTACATTAAAATATGAAGGTCAGAACAAACAAAACACTTGTTATCACACCATATCTGAAATTTTTTCAATGTTATTTAGACTCACACATATTTCCTAACTTTTACTATTGAGGAATCCCAAGGAAAGTTCTTGAGCTTCTATCAAGATCATACCTATCTTTTGCTAAGATATCTCTTGCTTCAGAAAAGGCTGTATTTTTCTGCCTAGCAACATGTGTCTTATTGGAGAATCTGCTTTTTAAGTCACAATATTAAGATTCTAGTTTCTATAGTTACAGAAAAATACACTGCAAAGAAATTTCAGGCTGTTTTTTAAAGTAGGACTTGCTGGATCATAAATTCTGAAAGGCTGTTCCAGTTGATCAACATCCTATGATTAAAAAAAAAAGATTATGAAGAGAGGAACTGGCCTTCATCTCTATTTTCAGTAAAGGTGTCTCCTATTACATTTTTGTAATTCTAGACAGTTGCAAACAAGTTCTGGAAATTAAGGAATTAGTAAAACTTCAAGAGTCGGCCCTTATGTTAGACAAGAAAGAAAGAAAAAGGCCAGAAAAAGAAACCCCGTGGGCATCTTTTAAAAAGCTGTAATGATACTTAAATTTTATAGTTATGTTATCTGAGAAAGAGAGAGATTCTAACAGAGATTGAAGGACTCCATCCAATTCTAGTGAAAGGTGATCAAGAAATCTTTAAAAATTAATACCAGAATTCGTTCTCCTGTTATTAAAGTGTTGAATTTACTATGAATGGGAGAATTGAAGGAAGAATAAAAAGTGTGCTGTTTCCATATGGAAAACAACTGTCATTCTTTCCTTGTAACTGTTGCCTCTTAACATTCTCTTGCTTCTCTCAACCTGAAGAGGAGATTTCAAAAGTTTCTTTGACTATTTAAGTCAGTCCTGTCAAACTGGTGGCCCGCGGGATGGATACATCATGTGCAGGCCACACCCACCCCGGCTCTGGAAAGGCAAAAAATGTCACAATACTTCACAATCCAGCCCATGACATGATTGAATTTGACACCCGTGATCTAAGTGAAAGGAAAGATATTGATTAGGTTCACACATTGAGATAAGCTAGGACTTTATTTAGCTTTGAACTAGAGTGTTGTGTGAATTCAACCATTGGGGTCAACTAGATTGTTGTGAGGGCATATAAAAGAAAGAATTAGCTAAAGAAAGAGGAAGTTTGAGTTTACTAGATCTCAGAGTGTATTTTGATGCCTGCTGTTTGCAATGGATAAAAGATTGCGTTCCTCTCCAAAACAAGAGATTACTTGAACTAGAGGACTATGAACTAAGATTTGGATGGCACACCTACTTATGGTATTACAAGATAAAAATAAACGATGATTTAAGAATCATTCTTGTAAGGGCTTGGAATTAATATAAAATAAGGTTCTCTACAAAGATACCTCTTTGGGTGTCATCTCAAGGGGCTTTTTTAAAGAAAAGAAACAATGGTGAGGCCAGACTGGTGGACTTATATCAAATAATATTTTTAAATCAAGGTGACCTAATCTCAAGTCCAAAGAAGGATTGGAGTCAGAAGGACATTTTTTCATTTTTTACAATCTCAAATCCATAACTTTTTAAAAAATCTTATCTGAATCTTTCAATTCTAAGTATTTACATGATTTTTCCCTTTCCCCTTTCCCAATATCTTTATTTTCAGTTGCATGTTATACTTATATTTTATTAAGTTTACTTAATAAAGTTTATTAAATATTTAAGAATTATATATTTTGCAAAAAAGAAAGTAGAAATTGCTAGATTAGCAATAAATATATGTTATGCTTCAATGAATGATTACATACACTGAGATTACATATCAGACCCATATATAAAGGCACTATTAGAAAGCAGCAATAAAAGTGGACAAGTATTTTTTGTGACTTTCCTCAGAGATCTGGAAGGGAGTCATTAAATCATACCTCATGTAAAGTCTTTTCTTGCTTTTAAAAACAAATCCCCAAACTCCCTTCTTTTTCTAATAGATCAATGTTTATTGCACCTATAAAGTGCTATAAATATAGCATCTGTTTCTATATTCAGAAGGCCATTACTGGATTTTAAAATTGAATCATTAATTTAATTTACCATTTCAGTGAGAATCAAAATTTGCCTTCTTAACTTTGGAGAAACATGTTCCTGTGCAACATCTCATAGTGAACTAAAGGGAAGGAATTCCATGAATAAGGGGAAATTAGATTTTTCTCATTTTTGCTAAGAAAACAAAATTTGGTAAAGAAATAAGACAGTTTGATTAACACATTGTACTGGAATACATTAAAAAGCACCTTTTATTTTTATTTTAATACTCAGGGTCACAAAAGACTTGTTATTATTGACATAATGCCTACATGTGGAATGATGTGTCTATGATATTGGAACCTGTGTGAATTTATAAACACATTCCACATAACAATAAATACCCAGCCTGGGACTACATGTCTTTCTGTTTTGTTTGTTCAGATGAATTTATATGATATGTAGATTTACAACAATAATCCACCCAGTAGCCCAATATTGCTTTTGACCAATGAAGAGCCTCATGTATTAAAAGAAAATTAAACAGAATTATGGTTTTCCTGACGTTGATCTAAGAGTAAAAATAAAATTTAAAAGTGGTAAAGGCATTTTGAAAATACTTTAAAAACACATACACTATTTTTTTTCTACTTTGTGGAACAAGCTCAGATGAATTTTAAATAATGGAAAATAGATTATTGGATTTTCCATTCTTTGTTATCATTTTCAAAAAGCAGACTCTTTACTAATGAGGTCAGAGAGGAACAAGAATAGAACTTCCTAGGGACACACACACCTGAGAATGTTTGTTACACTAGACTAGTGATTCTCAGCTTGTTCTATTTCTATCCCCCAATTCCTAAATCAAAGAACTTGGATTCCACTGTTACACAAACTAAAAGCCCAATTTTCTTGTACATTTAAATGAATTCTGTTACTATGTTAATTATTTAAAGTAAGCTTTAAGAAAATTAAAATGCAGTGGCATTAAGTAAATTGTACTGCAAAATAAAATAAAAATTCCATTAGTGTTGAAAATTATAATGATACCACTGGGGAGAAAATATCATTCTATATCCCAGAAAATAAAATCAAGAAAATATATGCCATTATGAGGACGACTAATTTTACTTGATTGATATGAAAGCTATGGTTGCATTTCACTGGCTAGCATGTTCATTCTGGAATTGTTGTTTGAAGCAGTAATGCATAGTGTGGTTTGGTTGAAAATGATGCATTTTATTTTTGGAGTTGTCATCTCAGTGAAAACATTCTCATACCAGTAATTTGACGAAAAGAGTAGAAGTTTTTAATAGCTTTTCCACAAAGTACTTCATATTTAGATTTGCTTCACATCACAAAATATCTAAATGCTAACTTTTAAATAATTCTAATATTCAATCACTTGGTCATCAATAAAATAAATAAAATGACCTGAGAAGGTAACAAACAGTTTATTTGCTTTATTATCACTTTGAAATAATGGATTAATAACCTAGAAATATTAGTTTGATATTGGCTGCAGATGGAAAATATTCATTAAGTCAGAAATGTGTACAGATAATCTGAAATAACAAACTACCACATTTTATATTCCCTGGTAGATTTGCAAACAATACCACTTACGAAATATTCCTCCATCAAAGCTTTTCTTCTAAAAGGCTAATTTATTTTTTGAAAGTTTCTATTTTATTTGGAAGATGAGTTGTAAAATAATTTCATCTAGAAGCTGAAATGTATTTAGTATACACATGCTAATTTCAATATTATTGAAACATTATTCAGTGGTTATTAAAGTTTTAAAATTAAAGTACTTAATTTTTTATTCCTGAATAATACTTTATGAGATGACAGTCTTATCCTTCAAAGATTTGGCAGTTTAGAAAGTTTAGAAGATTTGGCTTTAGAAAGATTAACAGTTATTTTTTTCAATTAGATTACACATCAAACAGTTCAGGAGTCATCTCCTATGCAAGGAATTCATAATAGATCACATGGTATCTACTGTAATTTATCAATAAGTTATCAATAATACTGTAACTAGGTAATGTCCAGAGACTATAAGCATAATGTGCAGACAATCTATGAATCATGATACATTTGGGGGCACTTTCCTCATTGGGTATTTGGAGCTGAATTTTTAAAAAAATCAAGATGGTGCCCATCACCTTGAGATTGATTCCCACACTTTTTATTTGTGCCACGCACAGTAAGCGCGAAAAAGAAGCATGATTTTGACTGTGTGATCACAACCACTCTCTTGACCCCCCCCCTTTGTGAGTACCCCTAGTTACTGAAAAAAAAAATCCTGTCAGAGTTACATTGTTTGAAATGTATGTTGATTCATCAGTTGAAAGCACAAATCTTAAAATTTGTCAACAGGATAATAAACAGAGCTTCACCATCTCAAAATGTGTTTTAATTTGTCACATCATTAAATAGAGAATTTTAGTTACTGCATTTACTACTTAATCTCAAAGTACTCTGAGCATCTGTTATTGTTGGCTTTATCAATCTCTCTCTTATTGTATCCAGCTTTTTATACTCGACAATCTGGAAATAAATTTAAAAAGATACATGGAGTATAGTATAAGGTTACAGTTTGCCAAAGCAAACTCATTGTTTCTTTCCTTTGAGTTTTATTGCTGGTTTAAGTTATTAAAAATCGTCAGTAGGTCTTTACTTGAGATAAGCATCCTTTGTTTACAAATGCCCCTATCTAGAGTGATAGATTTCATTGTGCAGTTCAATGACTCTACATTTCTTGTAAAGTGGATTGGGCACTCTATTAGTTCCTTTGTTTGACAAATCATATTGAAGGTAGCTGACATATTTCCTGTTTATCGTCTTTTGTTTCTTCATAGCTGCATAACTATGTCAGATGTTTCTAAAGGTTCTGGAAAGGTGAAACCACATCTCTTTATTGACTCCTTATTATAGGACTCCATCAATTTCACAACAGAATTTGTTTTGTTTATATATTTCCATTCCATTCCATTTAATATTAATCTCAGACTTTCAAAATATCAAGCTAAATATTCTGTTCCCTTCCTCCTTTATTTCAAGTAATACATTGGTTTGGTTACCAGTGAACTTGAAACAGTTTAGGAAAGATATGCTATATATTAAGTGACATTTGGTATAATTCTCCATATTTTATTTTAAGATATTGTATTGCAAATCAGCAAGTGAGACAATTATATGATGTGTAGCTGAGCAAGGCAAACTGCGAGGAGAACTTATGTTAATGGTTTCTCAGTGAACAGAATGCAAAAATATTCAAGTATTTTGCATAAAAAACAGACTCTAATAACATTGACATTTAATAATAGCTGGGTATTTTGGCCAACTTAATATTATTCTGGGTGGTTTATTGATTTCAGCTGTCTGGAACTTGAAGCCCAAGCTGGATGCCATATGCTTTTTTTAAACGGAGAGAAAAGTTTTTTAATGTATTTATTTTAGTTAGAGATATGATTTAAGTTCTTGGAGAACTGCAGTATATCGGCAAGTGAATTTGGAATAATGAACCTGTAAACATATTATTTTTTATTCTACTTATTCATGCTGTGTGTGTTTACATTTTCAATTATTGTTGTGTTTAATAATTTTTATTTTTTTTTGTCTAAATATCTACTCTGGGTGCCATCTATTTAGGAAATATAAAGCTCCTCTGAAAAGAGAAACAAATAGAAAATACCATATTTTATGTTGTTTTTCATAGCTATGTGATTTTTATTTTAAGTCTTTAAAATCCTTTCAGGATTCATTCCTGAATAAATTCAGGAATCCATTCAACATACATAACAGACAGTTATTGTGGAGATGTAAGTTGAATTAACATAGATTCAGTTGTAGGTGAAATTCACAAGCTATTAATTTACTAATTGTACAATGTAATAACATCAGGGAATGTGATGTAAAGTAACGTTGCTGCTTAAAGTTCAGAAAAGCTTCATCACAATTCCTGTTGGACATGGACATGAACATGGACACACACATATGAACTTGGCATTTTTTGTTTCTGTATAATAAGTACCAGCATTGATTCAGCACTGGAGGAAATTGTGGATTAAAGGGCCAAGAGGTCATTGCTCAGTCACTCTAGACTCCTAGTTCATCTCAGTTAAAAGTTAATTTCTTTACAAGGTTCAATGAAGGCAGTAATCCTGCCACTTTCTAAGTGAGGCTAAATCTGAATTGATGGCCTTATTTCCTGTAGTCACAGAGAGGTCACAGAGATCATTACTTTGTCAGCTAATGCTGGCTAATCCTTTAGGCCTCAGTGATGAATCACTCCTCAGAATAAAATGTAACAAATGAGCTTGATGTTTTGATTGGGTTACCTTTTGCTTGATTTGCTAATCTTCTGAAATTCAGTATATAAAATTAAATGATTGCCTCCATAAGGAGACCAAGCATTATCTTATCTTAATTTGAATGCAAATAACATTTTGTTAAAATCTGAGCCTCATTTTTAATTTCTGAAAATTAAAGGCCAGTGGCATTGGCAACAGTCCAAAGTGATGCCCAAATGACAAAATGTGATGATTGCCATCTAAATTTGATTATGTACATTCTGACATCTGACACAATATGTAATTCATAGTGTTTGTGTGATGATCTAGTCATGTTTCATTATTTTTCTTTTTTTCATTAAGATAATCATCTGGAATAAAGAAATGTCATTGACTGTACAATGAAAAAGGGCATACCGTATATACTCGAATATAAGCCAAGTTTTTCAGCCCGTTTTTCAGGCTGAAAAACGCCCCCTCGGCTTATATTCGGGTCACGAAAAAAAATGCCTAGCAAGGGGTCTTGCTAGGGGTGCCTAGCAAGACTCTCTGCAGCTCCCTGGAAGCAAAAACAGGCTGGGGGGCAGCTTAAAGGGAGAAAGAAATAAAGAAATCCTCACCGGAGATTCCATGTGCACTGAGCTTGAATTGCGAGCTGATTGTAATTGGCTGCTAGCTAGCCTACTTGTAATTGGCTGCTAGCTAGCCTTCTTGTAATTGGCTGCTAGCTAGTGGGTTCTCCCAGCTTGGCTGTCTCAGGAATTCTGGGAGTTGAAGTCCACAGGTTGTAAAAGGGCCACATTTGCCCAGCCCTGGTATCTCTTAACAGAGGCTTCAACTTGCCTGAAATTAGATCAAGCCAGTGACTGGGTGGGCGTGGCTAGTTGGTCATGTGATATATGTGTATAGGGACTACTCAGAGGACTGAAAAAAGTCATTTCTGACAGGTCCTCTTCTGACTGGTCCTCACACTTATGACCATCCTCACATTTATGCCCATGCAGCATTCTTAAAACCATGTCACTCATTTCACAACTGCTTCTCTTCACCATGGTGACAAGATAGGGCAAAAACGTAAAATGTGAGGACAATTGTAAGTTCGAGGACTGGTCACAAGTGCGAGGACCAGTCAAAAATTACCTTTTCAGCCCTCTGAGTAGTCCATATGCACAAAAGGACTACTCAGAGGGCTGAAAAAAGTGATTTCTGACAGGTCCTCGCACTTTTGACCAGTCTTTTTTTATTTTGAAATTTACCAGTAGTCGCTGCATTTCCCACCCCCGGCTTATACTCGAGTCAATGAGTTTTCCCAGTTTTGGGGGTGAAATTGGGGGGGTCGGCTTATATTCGGGTCGGCTTATACTCGAGTATATACGATAACTTAAAATGATTAAAGTAAACTAAGGAACGGTAGCAGGAAGAAATTTAGAAAAATTAAGATCCATGTAGTATCTATTTGAGAGCCAGTTGGTGTAGTGGTTAGGTAAGTGTAAAAACTGGGAGACCATGAGTTCTAGCCCTAGTTTAGTCACAAAGCCATCCGAATGATTTTGGGTCAGTAACTTTCTCTCAACCCTAAGAAGGAGGCAATGGCAAAACACTTCTGAAAAACTTCCTAAGAAAACTTCAGGACTGGTGAAAACAGTCTCCAAGAATCAGACACAACCGAATGGAAGAAAAAAAAATCAGTTTAATTCAATATTTAAATTTCCCATTAAATTTAGACGAGGAGTTTCAGAAGTCACAGAATCTGTCAGTTATTTTTTTTCCAGAACCCCTGATCTGCAAAATTGCAATCTTATGATTTTCAATGCAAGAACAAATTCTGCTACATCCCACTACACAGTATGGATGCCTCCAGCTGTGCCCAAATGACTTTTCCCCCCTTAATCTCTCACAGAATCCCATTAAATGATCACAGGATTAGGGTTCCAGACAACAGAGTTTGAAAAATCCTATCTAAACTTTATGGCAGTTATAGTTTGAAAAATATGATTTCTTGTTCTTGTCGTTTAGAGTATAAAGACATTTCAAAAATTGATAACAAAAGTTCCATTGGGTACCTGCTTCCTTTGGATCACACACATTTCTTCACTTGCTTCCCCTTGATAATACCTATGCCGAGAGCAGTTTTCTTGGGATCACTGATCTATAGCATCTTCTTTCAGTTCTCCTTATTCAGGGCTGGTATGTGGGAGTCATATCCAGAGGTGGGATTGAAATAATTTAACAACTGGTTCTCTACCCTAATGATCAACTGGGTAGACGTGGCTGGGTGGTCATATGACTAGGTGGGTGTGGCCAACTCAACATCACTCACGTTGAGGGGCGCTTCACCTTGTCTGGCCTCTTGTGACCATGGGGATGCTACAACGTTTGAAAAAAACAAAACAAAAGGAGATTTCTTTCAACAACCGGTTCTCTGAACTGTTTAGAAAGTTAACTACCAGTTCCAGCAAATAGGTGCAAACTGGTTGAATTCCATCTCTGGTCATATCATATGCTGCAGCACTAGATTTCAGAAAAATGGGATCTCTCCCACCTCCCATATTGGTGCCTCAATCTTTCTCATGCTCTGCCTGCTGCCACCACAATATCTTGATGTTGCTTTTTTTTAAAATTTGATTTATATGCTGCCCTTCTCCAGAGACTCAGGGCAGCTTACAATGAGTTAAGCACTTTTACTAGCCTCCTGTGCTGTGCTCTGATTGCAGAAATTGTTTCATGCACTTTCATGCACTTTCCTCCAGTCTACAAGGCAGTCCTTAGTATGCTGGCATGATTTGCCTCCTCCTAAAAAAAAAACCCTGGTTTTTGTTTGGCCTCAGTAAAAAGGACAAACAGTGCTATCTTGACAGTTTAATATGAACAAGTGATTGGTGGATTTCCTGACAGGAGTAGGGAGGGGGAACTCACCTATTGCCCTCCATAATGTTAGGAGGGATGGGAATGTGAAGATGAAAGTGGGGGAAGAAATGAGATTTGACCAGTAGGTTTAGGATCTGTTAGTCCATGGAGATGGGGAGGTGGAGGCTTTCTGCTTTTCTGGGAGGCCCCCCACTCTTCTCTCTTTCTTGCCTGTTGTGTTCACACAGCCTTTTTGCTTCCTCATCTTTGTCTTGCATGCTTGTCCCTTTCACTTGTTTCTTTCTCTTGCTTGCTCAGCAGCTCTTGCTCCTTTGTCTATTGCTCATTCATCTCCTTAGGGGTGAAATTCAAAATTTTTCCCTACCAGTTCTGTGGGCGTGGCTTGGTGGGCGTGGCAGGGCAAGGATATTGCAAAATCTCCATTCCCACCCCACTCTGGGGCCAGCCAGAGATAGTATTTGCCAGTTCACTGAACTACTCAAAATTTCTGCTACCAGATCTCCAGAACCTGTTAGAACCTGTTGGATTTCACCCCTGCATCTGCTGCTCTGCCACTTTCTTTGACTCTGTTACTTGTCTCATTACATTCTCTCACCTTTCTTTGTTCCATTACATACGTTCATCTTGTTTGCTGCATCATCCCTCCACTTCTTGCTCTCTCATCTCTTACTCGATCTCTGTGCTTTGATCAGACACTCTCATTGTATCATTCCTCCGTTTGCTCCTTCATCACCCTCTCTATCGCTCTTGCTCCATCAGTCTCATTTGTGTTCCTCTCAAACTGTCTTGCTTATTTGCCTTGCTTGCTGGCCTCCCTTACCCTTCTGTCACCTTTTTCAGTGTCTCTCTCACTTGGGGTAATTGCTCTTTTGATCTTTTGCTTGTTCACTCACTGTATAGATCAATTGCTGGGGTGCTGGTAACCTGTCTCAATTAGTGCTGCTCTGTTGCACTATAGCTAAAAAGCCCATATAATGCCTGGCTAGTGCTGTACATCAATGTTCCATGCCTGATCCTTTTTGCTGTCCAAGCCAATAGAGAAGAGTTGCCATCAGGATAGGGGGTGGGCCACAGCATTTGTTAGTAGCCAATAGGTGCTAGGCAGACCCAAGCTCTTGCTATGTCATTACCAGAGGTGGTATTCAGCAGGTTCTGACCAGTTCTGGAGAACTGGTAGTGGAAAATTTAAGTAGTTCGGAGAACCGGTAAATACCACCTCTGACTGGCCCCGCCCCCATCTGCCTCCCGAGTCCTAGCTGATCGGGAGGAAATGGGGATTTTGCAGTAACCTTCCCCTGGAGTGGGGAGGGAATGGAGATTTTACAATATCCTTCCCATGCCACTTCCACCAAGCCACACCCACAGAACCGGCAGTAACAAATTTGAATCCCACCACTGCTCGTTACTATTGAGGCAAGAAAATTTGTGTATATAGCAGAGCTGTGTTGGGAAAAGATGGGGAACAGTTCTTTAAAATTGGATCAGATAAATGTGAAGGTTATTGACCTCAGTTGTGAGCTCGGGATCAAATGAATGCTACATCATGAACATGTAATGAGGACAAAACAGATGACCACATTAAGCTCCTAAATGAAAGGCAGTATATAAGTCTAACATATAATTGTCTTTAAGGAATGGCAGTTAGAAGGACATATAAATGAAACTCAATGAAGAAAATCATTCAGCCCTGCTAGTCAGCCACTGCTCAAGAATGGGAAGATCTCTGTTGTCTTCTTCCTGCCTACTGAACTGTATGTCCACTAGGGATTACAGCAAGAAAAATCTTTCAAAAATCTCATTAATATCAACCACAAGATGGCAACAAAGAGATATAGAAACTTCCTCTAGTTTCTTTTCAGCTGACATCCGATCCTGTGGTCCTGTGTAAAGCAGCACAAAATCCCAGTCTCTCTCTCTCTCTCTGCATGCGCACACATGCGTGGAAGAGGAATAAATGGAAAAAGTTGTCTGTGTGGGAGAGATAAAATGCATGTGTCAGAGGGTGGGGAAACGAAAGTTCTCGGTGTCAGAGAAAAGTATACTTGTGCATTGGATCTTTTTGCCTAATGACCCTAGGACAATTTTGCTAGAAATGGCATTCTTTGATTGGTATATCTCAAAGACCAAAAAATGTAACAACATCTAAGGTCAGAAGAATACTCAAGAATAAAAAAAAGGAACACATTGTGTACGCTTTGCCTCTCTGTTACAGATGTTGATATGGATGTAAAATTCCTCCTGATTTAATGATGCTGTATTGATGTTTACACACTACAACAACAGCAATTAACAATGGTTGCGGTTGCCAGAAGAGCAAAAAACCAGAACTTTGTATCTCCCTTGACACTTGCAGTAGTAAAAATGGAAAAGAAAAGTTATTGATGTTTGAATTGCTATTTTTTTCCATTAAGTTTGTTGCATTTTTTTCCAAAGTCACTCAGTCATTTTAATTGTCAGCATTCCAGAAAGTCCCCAACTCCAAGTAAAAACTCCGAGGCAGGCATTTCTCAAAGTTCCATTTTATTAGAGTAGGTATACTGGCACATTTGGGAAAACCCGAAACTGAGGGTTCCGGGTTTTCCCTCAGTAAATCAAAACCCCAAATCCAGCCCCTTCACCCATCAGTCTGTCAAATGGTCCAATCATCATCCATCCCAACTTGAGCCATTCCTGCAACCACTCCTCCTCTAGATGCATAAACACCATGACTTTGACCGAAGGGAAGAATGCTATTATGTCTAACTATATTCACTCTCCTAAATCCCCCCTCCTACTTTCCCAGGAGCATGGAGTTGGCAGCGTGGAAGCTTCTGGTGCTAATATGGCTTCCAAAGCTGACAGGCGTCCCCCCTGATGGAAAAACACTCTGGAAAATAAAATGAACAGAACACAAAAGAAGAGGGTTAACACGTTGTTCATACACATCAATCTCCTTGCCTGCATTAAATGTATAAATATTTCATCCCATTCCTATTCCATCTTATTTTTTCATCTTTGTCTATCTCTAAGGAAGCCAGATTCACTTAAGAACTGTGTTATTATCAAGGTGCTGGTTGTCACTTTTAAAGCTCTTCATGGCTTGGGACCAGGTTATCTGAGGGACTGCCTCTTGCTGGTTACATCTACTTGACCCATCAGAGCGGGGAGGCAGGGAATGTTGCGGGTCCCATCCCCTAGGACCGTGATGGTGAATCTATGACATGCGTGCCACAGGTGGCACACGGAGCCCTCTCTGTGGGCACGCGAGCCATTGTCCAGCTGTGCAGCTTCCCACTGGCCAGCTGATTTTCAGGTCTGCCCTGCAAGTGGGAGACGCACGAGTATGCGTGGGGGAACCTACCTTTCTCCTCACTTTCTGCTGCCTGTGCCTTACCAGATCTCTGGAGATTCCCCTCCCAGCCATTTTGGGAGGCAAAGGCTTCCTCCCTCAAGTGCTGTTTTGGGATGTGAGGCCAAAAGGGGAGGTCATTCCTGCATGCGTAGGGGGAGGGGGGCCCATGCGCACATGTAGGGGGAGCCACGTGTATGTGCAGGGGGGATGTGGGAGGGGCATTGCATTATGGGTGTGGGGACATGCGTGCACACGATAGTGCGTGCGCGCACACTTTTGGCATCCAAAGAAAAAAAGTTTAGCCATCACTGCCCTAGGGAGATACACCTGGTGGGACCCAGAAGAAGGGCCTTCTTCATGGTGGCTTCCTCTCTCTGAAACATCATTCCCCCAAAGATTAGAATGTCCCTCACTCTAACACTTTTCCAGAAGGCACTAATGACCTGGTTGTGCTAGTGGGCCTGGGGAACCCAGAGTGGGATGGAGCCCATTAAATGGCTCGTGTGATGTGCTGTTGCCAGATGTTGGGTAGGGGTTGATTTTAATGTATTATATTAATTTATTTGACTTTTTAAATATTAGTTTTATTATTTTAAATGAGGTTTTATATTCTGTTAGCTGCCTTGGGTTGCCATGTGCGAATAGGCAGCAATATAAATTCAATAAATAAATAAATAATATTAACTTAACAATGGTTGCAACTGTAATTTTGAGCTCAGTTGTGAACTACTTGTACAGATAGTTGATTTGCTAGGCAAGAAAGGACTTTCCTCATTGAAATCTGATAATTTGGAAAAATTAGACGACAGTGCATTTTCTCCAGAAAGGTTAAAGGAAGTATTTTGAGGAGCCAAAGATAGAATGTCTGTTTTCATGTGTATCACAAAATAATAAGTTTTAATTGCAGACAACTTCCAGATGATGCTAATATGAACATATTTTAAAAGGTTATTAATCTTTTAAAAAGGTTTTTAAAATAAACAAGGGCACTGGGTTTTTACACATTTTTGGTACCCTTAAATTTATTCCACCTGCATTATGTAGTCCATTAAAGTTGGATGGAGAATAATTTTCAAACAAACAAACAAACAAATAACTGCAATCCTATAACTAAAAATATTGTCACTGAGGACTTTTTATGCACATTCTTTTTTAAAAATGTCTTTAACTTGTTGGTAACTTTCCTTCTGCCACATGACTCAATGTCAGGCTTTTCCTACAATCACTATTTATGCTGCAATACATAGGTAGTCCTTGACTTAGTCCTTGACTTAGTGACCGTTTGAAGTTACAACAGCACTGAAAAACGTGACTTTTTCCCACTTATGACTGTAGAAAGTTAGCACCCACCCCTCTCCTAGAAGAATGAAATATTTTAGGAAATATTTAAAAAGCAGAATATGATATTTCCCTAAAGGGAGAAATGGAGAAACATGTTCATGGAGACAGAAAGCAGCCCCCACCTTTCTTAATAGCCCTCAGCAGATGCCAGCACTTAAGAGATAGAGAGCTTATTGAAAGAAGCCAAGTATCTAGATAGCTCTATTCATAGGTAAAGCAAATACTGTCAGCAGAAATCTATTCAATATAGGATATTTTGAAATTCCCTGCAGCAAGGTCTGAGCAAAGGTAGGATTAGCCCTCAGCCACAATAGGAATTGCCTAACACCCTTTCAGTTGCACCACCCCTAGGAAATCTCAACCAAACCTGGCAGCTCAGACAACCTATAGAGCTGGCTATGACCCCTACATAACCCCTACAACAGCCAATAGAATACATGTTCCTGCACAAGAACAGGAAGTTCAAATACAAAGCCCAAAAGAAGGTATAAAATTCAGCCACTCTCAACTCCATGTGGTCAGCTGCACCAGAACCATGTGCTTGGTGGTTCTGTTCATCATTAAATCCTCTTTCCAATCAGCCTCCATGTTTCCAGTTCCAGATGGGTATTTCTTCCCACATGACCATTGCAGTATCCAAATGGCTACTAGCATATGCACAGAGCAGTGGTGAAATCCAATTTTTTTTACTATGAGGGTGGCTTGGTGGGCATGGCTTGGTGGGTGTGGCAGGGGAAAGATACTGCAAAATCTCCATTCCCACCCCACTCCAGGAGAAGGATACTGCAAAATCCCCATTCCCACCCCACTCGGGCCAGCCAGAGGTGGTATTTACCGGTTCTCCAAACTACTCAAAATTTCCGCTACCGGTTCTCCAGAACCTGTCAGAACCTGCTGGATTTCATCTCTGGCACAGAGCATGTGTTCATATACAAAGTACGTACTTGGAAAGACACACAGCTGTATTTGATTTAGTTATAGAGAGCAATATGAAGGACAAGAGTCTAAAAACCAATTTATAAATTCACCAGCTTAAGTCTAGGGGGGGAAAATCTGTAGTTTTAGGATTCACTACTACAAGATTACTTTTAAGCACTAGAAATTGAATCAAACCATTTTACTACTATTGAAAAATAGCCCTGTCATGCCCACTGGGGCTGTCTTTTACTTCATTCAATGTATATTTTGGAATGGATGGAAAACCATATTTGCTGTTTGCAATGTTCTTCAGTGGCCAACCGCTCTGCTAATTGCTTCATATACACCACATTTTCCTGTTTGGTCTATAAGAATTCTTCACCATATCTGCATTAGACAAAATGAGTGTTTTAGTGAAGCATTGTTAAGCATTGTTAAGAAAGAATAAAAGAATGCAAGACCGGGCACAGAAACGGTTTTTCGGCACCGTATAAGATTGCTAACCGAACTGACAAAAGTAGGCCTCAATACCGGAGGCATTTGCAATTTGCACCAAGCAGCCAACAGCTGATGAAGCAGGAGGCAATTAAGCTATTGGGAAGAACCGTCTGTCCATCCATGCTTCCACTGAAGGGGCCTCAGGCCACTGGCTCCTGTACAAACCCATCTGTAGTATTAAAGAAAAGCAAAACAGATGCCCGCCAAGTACTGTACAGCCGAAGAATATGGGGAGTGGGGGGTTGCAGCAAATGCATAGTAAATAGAATGATCACCGACAGATACTGCCTGGCAAACAGCCTGCCAGAGTGTTGATTAGGGAGAGGGTGGCCTGGGGGAAGGGAGGCTGTCCCTACAGAAATAGTTTCTGTCACAATTTCCCAATGAACAGGAGCAGGGGAGCAGAGTAGAGTACAGCTATATTTTGGACGCTATTTGTGTCCTACAGCCATTATCAGTTGCTATGATTTTTCTTTTTTTTTAAAAAAAAACCATTTTATTCATTATAATATTTGTTACGATTAGAAGCTGTCCAACTCCCAGCAGTTCTAAGACCTCTCCCGCTCCTACAGCAGCTGGGATGCAAAATATATCTTTGCCCTTTAGACAAAGTTGCTTGCTAGTCTGAGTACTCCCGTTTAATGCAGCTGATTTCAACTGGCAAATTAATGCCTAACAGGTCTGAAGTGTAACACTGTCAGCTCCCAAGGCATATAAACCCAGAAATAATTTCCCTGTTCATTGGGTGTATCTGTACAAGCAAGAGTTTCAGTGAAACCTAGTCATACAAAAGATCTTCCATTTTGGCTGATCTCTCCTGTAACCTAGAGTTCCCCAAGGTGACAGCCTAGAAAATAGCAAGTGGCTCAGTATATAGACCTAGCATTAGCACTTGGAAGAACATGGTCCCACCAAGGACCAGCCAAGGATGGTTACCATTGGAGCATCCTTTTCTTTAATCACAAGATTGCCACCTGCTTATGAAAGTTATCAATGAACCTTTTATTATACAGCCTGTCCTAGAGTAAAATTATTTATAAATTTCTGTGCAATCATAGGCTTTATCAAAATTCATATAAAACTGCAACAGTCCATATCAATCAATCAATCAATCAAAACAGAGTTGGAAGGGAGCTAGGAGGTCTTCTAATTCAGTTCACTTTATCCCCTCTAATATTAACAGCACCATCTATTAACATTCGTTTTTGTATTTTCCTTGTGGCCATTGCAAACAATGCAACTTGCTTTGTTACATGTTCATCTACATCAATGAGCAGGAAATATATTTTTTTTTCTTCTAAACTAGAGTGATTCAATTGGATTAACAAAGGCATGAAGAATCTACCTTTAGGTTCCTAATATAATTACTAATGTAATAAGTAATGGTCATAAGAATAATAAAGGAGAATAATAAGAAGCAGTTCACAAAACAATTGAATACAAAGAGGGTAGAGGCAATCAAGAAAACCCCATTCAATTAGAAGCAAAGAGTAAATGCTTAGAATTAACAAATTTAACACACAAGTTTATTCCACTGAAGCGTACTTTTAAGAACTATTCAATAAGTATTAGGATTGAACAAAATATTTCGCATTTAAAATTGATTCCTACCAAGTTTACCTTTACTGTCTATCCCAAACCTATTGTCTTGCACCCCAGTTTGATTGAAAAGTGCACCTTGTTCATTTGATGTTATCTTTAAATGTAATTCACCTCTCCTCAAAAGATATGTGAAATTGAGTATGTATTTTATAACTATGTAAGTGCCAAAGCATACATGAAATTTGAATCTATAGCAACACTTACTGTATTTTTTGGAGTATAAAACACTAAAAAAGGGTGAAAATTTGGGTGCGTCTTATACACCAAATGTAGCCCCACCTACCTGCCAGCACCCCGAGAAAATGGGGCACACGGAGGCAGCATTAGGTTATGGCAATCCCTGCAGCCTGAAACAGCTGATCTTCGGGAGGCCTATCCAACCAACAATCAGCTGCTTGTGCTAATCAGGCTGTGCTGAAGTGGAAGCTGAAACAGGCTGTTTGCTGCAAGAAAGCAAATTGCTGGGTGGCAGAGGCAGATTTTTTTTTCTTATGCTAATGAGGCTGTGCTGAAACTGAAACTGAAACAGGCTGTTTACTGTTTGCTGCAAGGAGGCAAATTGCTGGGAGGCAGAGGCAGACTTTTTTTTCATGTTTTCCTCCTCAAAAAAGGTAGGTACGTCTTATAGTCCAGAACGTCTTATACTCTGAAAAATACGGTAGTTTGGTGGTGAAGAAAAAGAGTGTGTTAAACAAATTTTCCATGGGGATAACAAGATACTTCCATAGGGCAACATTTTCCATGGGGGTAACAAGAGACTACACGCTCTGTGAATTTTATAAAAATGTGACTCAATAAATACCAAAAACATAAAGAACTGAACTTTTATATTTATTACAAGAGGGGGATATTGAACATAACATCCTGACTAAGTAAGTGGATGGATTGAAAAAACAAAGCTGCGGAAAGCCTAACTTGAGCAGAATTAAATCTCCCAATAATCAGTGTGTTATCAAAAGAGTTCTGACAAAGCAACGTAAATACTCTTAATGACCATGAAAGAAGTTATACAAATGGACACAAACTGGAACAGCAGGTGATTCATAGAGTATCACCAAATCTACTGTCAGCTGAGAAGGATAAGACAATGAAGACGAATAGTGCAGAAGTTATAAGACTACTGTAGAAGTGCACAGAACAAAGCAACTAGGATTAGAATTGAATTCCAGATGCTTCATGGCAGCCCAGGCTGCAACATATAAGTTTACTCCAAATATCCCTGGGGTTAAAAAATAATTCTGTGTGAAGATTCTCAAGGAATTTTAAATTTAATAAAGCAAGTGAAATGGCTAGAGGATGACACAAATATTTTGAAGGAAAAAAGGATCAGAGGCCAAAAGATATACTGTACTCCAACACAACAGTTTTGCAGGGAAGCAGACAAAATAGACATGAGATCCAAATTCAAAATGAGGTTAATCAACAGAGTTGGCAAAAAACCCCAACAAGGAATACTTTACAATGAAATATGCAACATTGCTGGTTGGGCAGATAAATGCATAGATGGAGTCTTTTTTCAATTTCTACATGATTACAGCAAGAATTTTCTCCAAGAAATTGGTTGATGGAAAATAATGTGATAGCATTAATTGACCACATGTGTTTTATAAATGGGCCAAGAGGGAACGAAAGATGGGGAGTGCTAAAGGCAGTTTGCTGAGCCTAACTGCAGTTCATCTCACTAGGAGAATACAAGAAACGAATCCTGGAAATTATGATATAGATGAAATTCTAATACAGGAAGTTCTCAACTTACACCCATTCATTTAATGATGGTTTGAAGTTATGATAGCCTTGGAAAGAATGAGTCACAGCCCGTCCTTGAAGTTACAACTGTTGTACCAGACCCACAATCATGTGATTAAATTTGGGTCTTGGCTCACATTTACAACAACTGCAGCATCTTGCCCTCATGTGATCATGATTTGTGACCTTCTCAGACAGCTTCTGACAAGTAAAGTGAATTGGGCAAGCTGGATTCACTTAGCCATGTGGTTTGCTTAATTACCACAATAAAAATAGTTATAAAGTCAAGTCCCGGGTCCAGTCACATGATGGCTCATTTAATAGCCACATCACTTAGCAACTGAAATTCAATTGGGATCATAAATTGAAGTCTGTAGACTGAGGATAAAATGTAAAGGAAGAAAGTTAATATGTGTTAACATCTTTGTGCCACATAGACAACAGATAAATTGGGATTACATCAGGAGTGAAATCCGGTAGCGGAAATTTTGAGTAGTTCAGAGAACCGGCAAATACCACCTCTGGCTGCCCCAGAGTGAGGTGGGAATGGAGATTTTGCAGTATCCTTCCCCTGGAGTGGGGTGGGAATGGAGATTTTGCAGTATCCTTCCCCCAGGAGTGGGGTGGGAATGGAGATTTTCCACTGCCATGCCCACCAAGCCATGCTCACAGAACCTGTAGGGAAAAATTTTGGATTTCACCCCTGTATTACATGGAATGGAAATTATGTTACATCCTTCCACAAGTGCAGATTTAATTATTTGTGGGGATTTTAAAATCAGCTTATGTTTGGAAATATTGAAATTAAAGGATAAAAGCTTTTTTTTGAAATGGGGGTCATTTTCTCTCTAGATCATTTATCACATGATAAGATGTATAGTTTACATGGATCAGAATGGAATCAGTCTGGGGATTCTTATGTCAGAGAAGGAGCTGTTACTGATTATATATTTATGTTGCCCTTATTGATTTCACTAGTATATAATGTTTTGATATTATAGATTGACAGGAAAGTGATCACTTACCATTTGGCTTGGACTTAATGTGGACATGTGGAAATAATGTAGCACAGTAGTCACAATGTAGCAAACATTACAAAGTAAAATTATTGCTAGGTTTCAAAATTGTGTTGTAAGCACCAATGTGCCCATCACCATTTCATTTAGTGAGCTCCACCAATTTTCCCTACCTGATATTTGAAGATTCTTTCATTTAAAAAAAATATGAAAACATTTATTCTACAAAGGAAAGGACCAATCTGAAGTACAATCTATGTTTTCTCTGAACTTCATAGATTGTGTGCCTTTAGCCATGCCACATGCTGTTGGGAAGAGAGTCCCATCATTTACAACTAAAAAAATAAATATATTAAATTGAGGATTTGAAGGCATCACTTCAGGAATTCGTCTTATTGTAAATGACTTTTATGTATACCTGCTCTGACACTTGTTTCATCCTCATGCCGCCAACATGTTCAAAACTCCAACTTTGTCACCCTGCTTAATACAAAAGATGTCAGATTACCAAATCAATTTCATAAATTCAAGGCAGCAAAACTGGGAGAAAAGAATTAAGAGCACAGGGCTTTATCTTTTGTGTGTTGTAAAAGAGGAAAAGTGTAACAAACAAATGGGAAGAAAGTTTAGAAGGATTTCTAAAAAGGATCCAAGGAAAATTTCATAGCTCTGTGCCTGCACATAATCCTATATGTCCTCACTTTTTAAACATGATTCATGGTTATTGCCAAGTTTCAAACCTGGGCTGGGAGAGTAATAGTAGAAAGGATTGTCACATTTTTAAAAGCTTAGTTCTGCTTTAGTTGTCTTATGAAGTCATGCTATGTGTCACAGTGGCAATTATCTATTGAGTTTTATTATACACAAACTCTTATATATTTATTGACCACAATAAATTTAGTTATAGTATAAAAGTCAGTGTGATTGTAGCTTAAACAATTGAAATAGGAGCAATCTTAATATTTGACACATATTTTGTTGATTTACTATGGAAATTGAGTATAAACTTTGAATTAAATAGTCACTTTCTTACATTGTGTATAAACAGTGATAATTTAACTTATTATCAATAGATTTGAGGGATGAGAAATAGCAGTCTATCAGAACTGAAATGCAGAAATCTATAAGACCACTAGATGGCAGAAAATGCACTCTGCTGCTATCTAGCTTTCGTTCACATTTTTGCAATCCAGAGTAGTTATTCTAGAACAGGGGTGTCAAACTCAAGGCCTGGGGCCGGGTCCAGGGTGCTTAGATCTGGCCTGTGGAGCTGCCCTGGAAACAGCAAAGGACTGGCCTGCGGTGAGTCTGCCAGCGAAAACAGAGCTCAGGAGGGCAGCTCTCCCAAGCTCCATTTTCACTGGCAGTGGATGGCAGGAGGCCATTGCAACCAAAAATGGAGCTTGGGAGCCTGTTTTCACTGGCAGGGCACTTGGGCTACCACAGGTGCCCCCGACACGAGAGACATCAAGCTGGCCACGCCCACCCTGGCCATGGGCCCCCACCCCCCGAGGTCAAACACAACCCTGATGTGGCCCTCAATGAAATCAAGTTTGACACCCCGGTTCTAGAATCTAGATGAACAGCATGAATCTTGCAAGGCTGGCAAGTGATGGGGTATGTTTCTTTTTTTAGCCTAAGAGACACATTTGGAATTTTGAAATCATGTTGTAGGTGTTTTTAAAGTATAAATTGCTTGCTCGCTTATTCAAAAACTGATCACCGACCCCCCCACCCAACCAATGCTGCCCAGCCTGAGGCCCAACTGCATCCCTTGAAAACAGAGCTTCTCCAAAACTGGTTGCTGAGTTGTAATTGTAAGAACAATTATGAACGAATAAGACTATTAACTGAACTAATTGAATATAATTAGTTCAAATAAAATAAATTGTTGTTTTTAATGACCCAACTCATTTTGATCTTTTTTTGAAGCAAGGCCTCTAGTATATCATGCCAAAACCAACAGTAGCCTTAAGCCTGAAACAAATTGTGCATCTCTGGTCTACAAAAATGAAAGAGATTTACAATACTAGTTGCTTACTTCTGTATCATTCCCTCAGACAGGCCTACATCAGGCTTTGAGCCAAACAGATTAGAGGATTGAGTATAATTGATGACTTTGCTTCTCAAGTGACGGTGACTATGGCTACATTAATCTAGAGCCCTGTTTCTCAGTTTCAGCAACTTTAAGCATGTTGGCTGGGAAATTCTGAGAGTTGAAATCCACACATCTTAAAGCGGCTGAGATTGAGAAACATTGATCTAGATGGAGCATACCGTACATTCTCAAAGGCAATTGTACAGAAGCCTCAGAGAACACTTACATGTGCATTACGGCATTCTTCAGTTAGGGAACTATTGAATTGATTCAATTACTGCACGCTTTTTGAAATAAAACAATACAAATGTGTTCTTACAAAATAAATCAGACAATATGGGAATGAATGTGTTAGAGCAGCAGTTGGTATAACAGCTAATCGGGAGTGATGCATTGCTTCTGATATGGACCCTGATAGCTAGAAGCTGCTTGCTCAAATACATATGGTTATCCTATGGCATACTATACTATACTATACTATAGCACATCTCAACTGTGGGGTAGTAACTGGGAAAAATAATTTGGCCGTCTGGATATGAATAATTTAATCAGAATATTTAGCTGCTTTTCCATCCAGGCAATTAAATAGAATATCTGAGTATCCTTAAACAGAATAATCTGAACCTTTATATGCTTCCAATTAAACCAGTGTTTTCCAACTTCGACAATTTCCAGATGAGTAAACATGAATGTCAGAACTCTTCCCAATAGTTACTCAGGCTGGGAAATTCAGGGACTTCTAGTCTACATATTAAGGGGTTGCCCAGATTGGGCAGAGCTCATTGAGAATGAAGAAGGCAATGTGGTGACCTTTAGCTAGTTCGGAAATCAACTCTAATCTGTCTCAATTAGCATGAGTAAAAGCAAGAGTTTGTGAGAGTTGCAATTCCAAATATGTGGGAAGGAGCCATTGCTATTTTAGTATGAAAGTCTCAATTTGAAAGCATATATATTAAGCATGTTGTCATATATGGGGTCCTTCTTCTGAAGTAAATGAAATTTGTTTTCAGTAGTACCTTAATGAATATAAAATTTGTTGTAATCTCTATTGCTTGTTTTTGGAAAATGATGTTTGCATATCTGGGATGAAATGATGGCACAATGTAATACATTTTGGAGGTCTCTGCTGCCATCTAGATCTTTGCAGCTTATGTATGGCAAAATCTATAGAACAGATTTGGGTGTAGGGAAGGGTAAGCTATCTTCTTTTTCTTTCTTTCTTTTTTTTATTAAAAAGTTTTACACAACAAAATTTCCCCCCCAGTTTCCCCCCACCCTTTTCCCCCTCCCCCCAACCCCCCCCCAAACCCCCTTCCCACCCTCCTCCCCAGACTTCCCAGAGCAAAGTACAGGGTATTTCAATTAACAATCATAAACTAACTTAAGCTAACTGTCCTTAAGCTAACAAATCCCCCCCTAGGACCTTAACTCCGCTATAAGTAACATACTACATCTAAAATTAACGTTCATTCATAAGTTATTTGATATTTTCTTGTCTGATACTTGTTCTGAATATAATCAGTCCATCTTCTCCATTCTGATATATATCTCTCTTGCGTATAGTCCCTCTAGTACGCTGAAATTTTTGCCATTTCCGCCAAGTTCGTTACTTTCAGTATCCAATCTTCAATAGTAGGCAAAGAGACTTCTTCCAATGTTGTGCAACCAACAACCTGGCTGTCGATATTAAATTTAAAATCAATTTAGTCTCTGATGATGTACAATCCATTGTTATACCCAATAAGAACAATTGCGGGGTAATTTTCAACCTTTTTTTCAAGATATTCTGCATCGCCCACCAAATTTTTACCAAAATGCTTTGATTTTCTTACAAGTCCACCATATATGATAATAAGTTGCATCATCACAATCATTTCTCCAACATTTGGCTTGCAAATTTGGATACATACATGATAATTTTTGGTAAGCTATCTTCTTAATGTATGTCATTCAGTTGAACCCCCACCTGGGTTTTCTTGAGTTTATTTCAAATTACACCACTATCTCTAGAATGATTTCTTTATATTTCTCCACACTTAAAATGATATTTCAACTTTGTAGTCATCCATAGGATTAATAGCTAATTTGTCTGACTAAATTTTTCAATGATAAAGAACTACTAAAAGTTAATTTCGCTCAATGTAATGCTATTTTGACCCAAGAATAATTTGTACACAACATTTAGGGATAAGACTGTGGTAGATGACAGCCACTTATGTTAAATTCTTCATGTTTTAGTTTTAAGTTTACAATTCAATGAGTTGCCATTTTAGTTAACTAAAAGAGTTGCTGGTAGGAGGTATATTAATAGAGAATTTTCTGCAAATCAGCTAGCTGGAAAAAACTCTGCACGGGCAACACACTGTACTGTTGGATGGATTTGAAGAACCAACCTTATTATTTGGTGTTAGTATTAAATTACTCCCTTTCATTTTGACTGATGACTTTCTCAAATCAGAAACTTTGGGCTTCATGATTCCTGCATGCAGTTTTACCAGTAAGGAAATAAAACGCTAGGCAGGAATAACTGTAAGCATGGGAATGAATTTTAAACTGAAAGGTTTAACATTTATTTTTTGCTGTTACACTGGCCAAAAAAAAAAAAATCCATGCATTAAATTTCAGCTATGAGTTTTTGAGTTACCAGGAAATTTTGAAGACAATTTAATCATGATTATTAGAAGCCACAGCAATAGACTAAACTGACTGCTTCAGATTCATTCGCATTGGCATCCTTCAGTCTCAAGAGACTATGGTATCGTGCTCTGGAAAGAGGTCCTAAAACAGCATCTAGTGTGACTAAAAAGGCCAATTCGAGAGTGGCAATCCCTACCACACTGAGGGCAGATACATTCTGTCCCCTGCCCAGCCCCCAACCCCCTTAATCTGCTTCAGATTAAGATGAGGAAAACAGTCCTGTTACTGATACTAATTCAAAATATTTTTGTAGAAGCTATAGTTACCATAATTTTTCTGTAGAATTCTTCAATAAGATAGGCAACTTTAAATGTCTAATTAGCAATCTGCCCAAAAATTCTTCACCCTCACTTTTCTCTCTTCTGTGCCTGAGAATCTATTTGAGACTCTAACCATATGATAAATTCTGATCTGAATTTTTGTCACTTAGACGCATTTATGGAATATTATACTACCTCTCATCCAAATCTAGACATTTTATGAGATTGTTCACAAGACCTGATTGCACCTTGAACTCTACTACCTGCATTTCTGTATAGATCCCATTACATGAGACCCATCGTTTCAATTTGGTCTCCATTTTGTCCACCCTACTTTTTGGTCATCTTTTCTATAGTAACCTGTCTTATATGTTTTTGATTATCCATTTTAATCCTTATTTCCTATCCTCCTGAACCCTCTTCCCCCTCTTTCACCTACCTTTTCATTCACATTCATCTATTTTAATAGATTACACTCTTCTTTTCGGCTATCTGGTATCCCATATCTTTATATTCCTATACAGTTTAACGCCCAGTACTCTGGGTTAGTCTCTCATGGTTAGTATTGTTTTAAGTCCCCACTTAAGTCTATCCAAGTCTGATTAATTGAAATGTTTATGGGTTTTCTGTGTCATCACCTCCCTTCACCAGTACCAGAAGACTTACCATTTCAAGTAAAACTATCATTATAACATTTAAGATTTATGTATAGTGTACTTTAAACCCTATTTAAGCATTCTAAAACTAGTCTCTGAATAACCCTGCTTCTCATGTCTTCTGTATGATGTTGCAGCCCTCTTGACATCTGGGTTTACAGCTCAAACTACTGTAAGAAGGGAATCCATCCATATATTGCTGTAGATAGACAGCAAATCTTTGGTGAATGCCTTGAGGTTGGCATGTGACTTTCAGGAGCATTATTCTGCATGGTTTGCATTTTAATTTAAAGAGGCTTTATAATGACTTCATTGCTAAATTTTCATATTGTAAAAAACAGATATTAAATCTTGCAACCTTGGGGTATGGTTTAATAACATAGTGAGTTCAAGGACTTAAATCAAGGACTTTCCAACTCATGCTACATAGAATTTCTTCTAAAGTTTGTTGAATGATATGGAAATCATCACATTCCTTCCATATATTCATTATCTATGGCCTAATAACTAAAAACACATGCATATTATTTCATCTGAAACTTTTACTAAATTATAATGGGGTAGGTGCTCATTCAGATGGAATTTTAGTTTCCTTAAAGGTATTGTGATCAGAAGAAGCTTGGCAACTATTGGCTATCCTAGAGCCCTTGTCCATTTCTATCTAGCCTAATCATGGTTCAAATATGCCATGGGTTTTTTTTCCCCCTGTTGTGCTCCCATGATGCTGCCTTCATCTCATCCTCAGCTCATTAGGCAAACTGAAATTGTCCATATACTGGTATTAATGTCTCCCCCCATACCTTATTTTGATATCATCCAATGACAATAGCTGTGCGAAATCTGTTAAGTTTCATCAATCATTACTTTGAAGAAAAGGCAAACACCTTCATAGGAACATGCAGGAGCTCCTTTTGGTACCCAAATGGGTCCATCAGTTTCTGAAGGCAAATTTCCCAACTAATTTTTCTCAGGAGTTATAATTTAAAAAAACACCATATAAATTGTTCAAGAAATGCTGGGAAGGAATTCCAAGACATTGAGGCTGGAAAACCAAAGAGATAGCACAATACTGTTGAGCTGCAGTGTCACTGTGGTTAGAATGCAATATTGCAGACTGACTCTGCTCATTGTCAGGAGTTTAACTCTGATCGGTTCAAGATTACTCAGCCTTCCATCCTTCTGAGGTTGGTAAAATGAACCAGATTGTTGGGGGCAATATGCTGACTCTGTAAACTGCTTAGAGAGGGCCATAAAGCACTATGAAGTGGTATCTAAGTCTTAATGCTATTGCTATTGCTATACCCAAAATCAATAGGACCATACTGCTCAGGCAAAACTCAACTGAAATAAGCTGCTAACAAATACAAAGCAGTTGACAATAAGTCTGGTTTTCTAAATTAGTCTTGTACAAGGCTATCAAGTTATCCGAACCCTGATTTTGTTCCTTTGACCAATCAGCATGTGCCATAATTAAGCAAGTAACTTTTTTTCAGTATTAACTTCATCCATTCCCCCCCCCCTCCTTTCGTTGATCCAGAAAGTTCTGTTGCCTGCAGAAACATGCTCTTGGAGCCAAACATCTGCATAACTGGGTGAAAATGGGACTAGGTAGTGATTTTGTTCATCATCCATTTACTGGACAAAGTAAATGTACCTTACATCACCTTCAGATTTATCCAATATGATTCACTGAAGCATATTGGCTACCCTATGGAAATTAAATTCTTCCAAGGAGTGTGATGTTTTATTTGATTTGACTTTCATTTATACCATGCTTAAAAGTACAAGATATTTTGAAATAAAGTATTGCTTGATTAGAGTATCTTGTAATCTACATTTTCCCCCCCATATTGCTCCTTGTCACCCATTAAATGAGCTGGGAGGGTAGCATTCTCATTTCCTTCCACCTTCCTTAAAAACATGCACAAGCAAAGCCATAGGTTAAAGTCACTTCATTGTTCCGTGTGAAGGTGCTGGAGAGGACAAAAATAAAATAAAATAAAGTCATTACTTATTAACATCTGGTTTTCAAATAATCAGTCCCCATGACCATGTATATGTCAAATTGTTATGAAGATGACTTGGCACAAGAAGGAACATGGATTTCCTTTTTATAATATTACACAATTGAAAATTACTTCATTTCATCACTTAGTTCTTTTTCTCACTTAAACGTCTTGAACATCTGGAAACAGTCAAAAGCTCAATGGAAGGATTTTCACACTACTTTTCCCTAACTCCCCACCACCACCAATTCAGGAATAACTAAGGAAACAAATGCTAATATCAGATTAGAAAGCCATGCCTTTTTCTTGGAAGGTCCTTCTGCAGATGGCATTCTTGAGTAGTTCACTTTTTTGGAGTTTGGCCAAGGAAGCTTGATTTGAGCAAAGGAGAAATTACCTTGTTTCTAACAGATATTTTCGTTTTTGTTTGCAAAATTATTTAAAACTGTTAGGAGACCAACTCTTAGCTGGGTCTGAACCAAATTCTGAGCTCTATCACTGTAAAATCATAAATGTGACCAGGATATATTTCAGACATAATGTCTAACCAAAGGCTATCCCATTCAAATCTCTATATCAAGATCCCTTTTTGATAGGATGGCAGTCCAGAAAAATTACCTTTTTTCTTCTAAGAAGATAAGCTTTTTCTTCTGTGATGTGGCTTAGCTAACCAAAGCCTTATTTGGGGGGGAGGGGGCAGAGATAAAAGACTTTGAATAAATATTAAAAAGGGGGGAAATGATGATGAGGAAAAAAAATAATGCTGAATATATGCATACTTTAGGCAGGATTATGCTGGTTAACATGAAACATGTTTTTGCCAATGAGTCTGTGTAAGGGCAGAGTGGTGTAGTAGTTAAGGTATTTGATATACTAATCCATTCTCAACTATGGGGGTTCAGTGGGTGACAGTGGGCCAATCACTTTCTCTCAGCCCAACCTAACTCATCAGATGGTTGTTATGAGGGAAAGTGAGAAAATTGAGCATTAAAGCTGCTTTGTGTTCCAGAACAAAAGGTGGAAGGAAAATCAAATGGTGTGAAAGAGAGAGTGAGAAAAAGAGAGATGTTTGAAAGAATATCATGCTACAAGTACACATACTTCTTTTAAAGTTTAACGTTTAAATGGTACGTTAAGGCCCCCTGGAATTAAAAAAAGACATGTGTGCTCAGCTCTATGTAAATCATAGTATTGGCTTGCATAAAAATTGTCTTTGCGTTCAAATAATAATTGCTTGGTAACATTCCAATAGAGAAAAATATGTCTGAATATTTGTAGCTATGTTATATTTTGACTCTAATGGTTCAATGTCAGCCTTTCCCCTAGTTTTCTTTATTTTTTTAAAAAAAATTAAGTAACATGTCTTCTTTTTTTTAAAGTATTGAAAACAAAAATGTTGATGCAGAGAAACAATTCAATTGTTTAAACTGTAAATGTCTGTAAATATATTAGAACATTGTTTGCATTTTTGCCATTCACCCAGAGCATTAACATGTTGAACAAATATGCACATTGTTTTGTAAACTATCACCAGATGTGCTAGATGGTATCTATTTCTGAATAGGCAATGAGACTGTAGTTGTAGCCGTACCAATATTGGAAAAGATAAGAAGGGATGCCTACAGAAGGAAACTGTGAGAGTGTATCTTCAGTCCAGATCAGATATTTATTGTGTAATTTACCTTGCCTTAGGGCAGGGGTGTGAAACTCGATTTCACTGAGGGCCGCATCAGGGTTGTGTTTGACCGTGGGTGGGCATGGCCAGGGTGGGCGTGGCCAGCTTGATGTCACTCCTGTCGGGGGCATCTGTGGTGGCTCAAGCGCTCTGCCAACAAAAACAGGCTCCAGAGTTCCATTTACAGCTGCGATGGCCTCCTGCCACCTTCTTCCAGTGAAAACGGAGCTCAGGGGAGCTGCGTATGGCCCTCCTGAGCTCTGTTTTCACTGTCAGAGGTTGGCAGGAGGCCGTCGCAGCTGAAAATGGAACCTGGGAGAGCCACACGCAGCCCTCCTGAGCTCCATTTTCACTGGCAGAGGCACCATGGGTCAGTCCTTTCCTGTATCTAGGGTGGTTGAAGCAGGCCAAATCTAAGCACCCCACGGACTGGATCCGGCCCCTGGGCCTTGAGTTTGACACCCCTGCCTTAGGGCTTTTCTGTATTGTCTAGTTGCCCATTGCCAAAATGGGCCAATGAGCATTTCTGGAGGCAGGATGACATCCCTCTCAATTGGACTGAGATGGGTGGCTACAGAAATTGAAAAAATAAATAAGTAAAATACTCATATCATCTTCCGATTGCAAGTATGATCCCTGTGCTTATTTTCCTGCTATGGTTTCAAGCACTCTTTTCCTTTTTTTTTTTTTAAATTTATATTTATATGCCACCCTTCTCCGGAGACTCAGGGTGGCTTACAATGTGTTAAGCAATAGCCTTCATACTTTTTGTATATTTATACAAAGTCAGCTTATTGCCCCCACAAACCGGGTCCTCATTTTATCCACTTTAGAAAGGATGGAAGGCCTAGTCAACCTTGAGCCTGGTGAGATTAGAACTCGCAATAATTGCAGGCAGCTGGATGTTAAATGCTGCCTTAGTAGGAGGCATTAGCCTGCTATGCCACTCAGGCTCCTTTCTATATCACATCAAGATACAGGCTAACTCAAGCAATTCAGTGGCAATTCTGCAGAGGGAGGATATATCCTCATAACTGAATCCAAGATTATAATAATTTCTAAATGTCTTCTAGAATTGTCTTTACCAATAGTACTACAATAGCACAAGGGCTATAACACTTCCTTTGTAAACATAAAGTTGATATTGCCATTTATGCCATTATTCAGGTTTAGGTTTAGGTTTAGGTTTAGGTTTATTTGATTTGTATACTGCCCTATCTCCCGAGGGACTCAGGGCGGTGAACAGCCATATAGTAAAACAATATGCATACAAAATTTAAAACAATGAAAATCTGATTAAATAGTTTGGCCTTAATATTTAAAACCCTAATAATTTAAAACAAGTTAAAATTACAAAATTACACAATTATTAAAAGGAGAAATTAGGCCAGGCCAGCCTGATTAAATAAAAAGGTCTTAAGAGTGCGGCGGAAGGTGCGTAGGTCTGGGATCCTTCGTATCTCTGGGGGGAGCTCATTCCAGATGGTAGGTGCCCCCACAGAGAAGGCTCTCCCCCTGAGGGTCGCCAACCGACATTGTTTGGTTGACGGCACCCTGAGGAGACCCTCTCTGTGAGAACGAACCGGCCGGTGGGAGGCTACTGGTGGCAGCAGGCGGTCTCGTAAATAGCCAGGTCCTAAGCCATGGAGCGCTCTAAAGGTGGTAACCAAGACCTTGAAGCACACGCGGAAGACCACCGGGAGCCAGTGCAGCTCGCGCAGGAGAGGTGTCACACGGGAACGTCATGTCGCTCCCGTAACCACCCGCGCGGCCACACTCTGCGCCAGTTGGAGCCTCCGAGTGCTCCTCAAGGGGAGCCCCATGTAGAGAGCATTACAGTAGTTCAGACGGGAAGTGACGAGGGCATGAGTGACCGTGTGTAGGGAGTCCCGATCCAGAAAGGGACGCAACTGGTGAATCAGGCGAACTTGATAAAAAATCCCCCTCGTCACGGCCGTCATATGCTCTTCTAAAGACAGCCGTGAATCCAGGAGGATGCCCAAGTTGCGAGCTCTCTCCGTGGGGGCCAATGATTCGCCCCCAATAGTCAGTGATGGTGCCAGCTGACTATATCGGGACGTCAGAAACCACAGCCACTCAGTCTTGGACGGGTTGAGTCTGAGCCTGTTACTCCCCATCCAGATCCATACGGCCTCCAGGCACCGGGACATCACTTCAACGGCATCGTTGGGGTGGTCCGGGGTGGAGATGTACAACTGCATATCATCAGCATACTGATGATACTGCACCCCGAAACCACGGATGATCTCGCCCAGCGGCTTTACATAAATGTTGAACAGGAGGGGCGAGAGGACCGACCCTTGTGGTACCCCACAAATGAGGCTCCTCAGAGTCGACCTCTGCCCCCCTGCCAACACAGACTGCCACCGGTCAGAGAGAAAGGAGGAGAACCACTGCAGCACAGTGCCTCCAACCCCCAACTCTTCCAACAGTTGCAGCATGATACCATGGTCGATGGTATCAAAAGCCGCTGAGAAATCTAATAGGACCAGGACAGAGGAGCAACCTCTGTCCTGAGCCCTCCAGAGATCATCTACCAACGCGACCAATGCCGTTTCTGTGCTGTACCCAGGCCTGAAGCCCGACTGGAACGGATCCAGATATACTGTTTCATCCAGGTACTGGGGGCGCTGCTGTGCAACCACACTCTCGACAACCTTCACCACAAAGCGAAGGTTGGAGACCGGATGATAATTAGACAACATTGCTGGGTCCAGGGAAGGCTTCTTGAGGAGAGGCCTCAGCACCGCCTCTTTCAAGGCGGCGGGAAAGACACCCTCACTCAACGAAGCATTTATAATCCCCTGGAGCCAGCCTCGCGTCACCTCCCGGGAAGCCAGCACTAACCAGGAGGGACATGGGTCCAACAAACATGTGGTTGCGTTCAGTCTTCCCAGAATCCTGTCCACATCATCGGGAGCCACAGGATCAAACTCATCCCAGATAACATTCACAGGACCTGCCCTAGCCACCTCCCCTGAGACCACCCAGTCAGAGTCCAGATTTTCCCGAATCTGAGTGATTTTGTCATGCAGATACTGTACAAAATTCTCAGCTCTACCCTCCAAGGGGGCCTCCCGCGCTCCCCGGTGGAGCAGGAAGCGGGTCACCCTAAACAGGACGGCTGGGCGGTTATCTGATGATGCAATAAGAGCAGCAAAATAGTTACATTTTGCTGCTTTTATTGCCACTAGGTAATTCTTAATATGAGATCTTACCAGTGTCCGGTCAGATTCAGAAAGACTGGCCCTCCAACTACTCTCTAGGCATCTTTTCCGGCGCTTCATCTCCCTTAGCTCCTCAGTAAACCAGGGAGCCAGGTGAGATCGGCACTGGGTCAGAGGCTGCAAAGGCATGACCAGATCCAGAGCTCCAGCGGCCGCCCTATCCCAGGCGGCCACTAGGTCGCCAGTCAAGGCATGAGCCAGAGCCTCAGGGAATGGCCCAAGTTCCATCTGGAACCTCTCGGGTTCCATCAGGCGCCTGGGGCGGAACCATCTTACTGGCTCCGCCTCCCTGCGGCGAGGTGCAGTGGTTTGAAGGTCAAGACGGAGGAGGGAGTGATCTGACCATGACAAGGGCTCGGTGACTATATCCCCTATTTCAAGGTCACTCAACCACTGTCCAGAGATGAAAACTAGGTCCAGCGTGTTTCCCCCCCTGTGGGTAGGGCCATGAATTAGTTGGGTCAGGTCCATAGCTGTCATGGAAGCCATGAACTCCCGAGCCACTTCAGACGCCTCACCTGCAGATGGCAGGTTGAAATCCCCCATGACCATAAGTCTAGGGGTATCAACCGGCACCGCGGCGATGACATTGAGTAGCTCGGGCAGGGCTGCTGCCACATGGCAGGGAGCCAGGTACGTGATCAGCAGACCCATCTGTACCCCATGGCCCCACTTCACAAGGAGGGACTCACAACCGGCCGTCTGAGGAACAGTGGCCTCTCTCGGTCTAAGACCTTCTTTGATAATAACTGCTACCCCCCCTCCCCTCCCCTGTGGCCTCAGCTGATGAAATGCGCAGAAACCTGGTGGGCACATTTCAACAAGGGGAACCCCCCCCCTCTTGGCCCAACCAGGTCTCTGTAATACCTGCCAGGTCTGCTCCCCCCCTCCTGAACAAATGAGATTTGAATCTCATTTGAGAAATAACATAGTGATATATCATTGAATTTATTATTAATATTTTTTTTAAAAGCCCAGGAAAAGGTTTCTATTAGGTTTTCCCCCTGTAATCTTCTATTCACAAAACAAGATGCTGCAAACCCTATGCTATTGTAGCATTACTGGGGAAATGTAGATCTAAGAGACATTAGAGATGAACAAAGATTTAAAAAGCCATTTTTATTTTATAGTTGGTAGTTGTGCCTGCATTTATGTGCATTTTGATGCTTTTACCTTGTGCACATAAATTTAATTTTGCATGTATGTCTAGTCTGCAAGGGACCTGGTGGCTCAGTCATATCGTCACTGCTACCGGCTCGGGAGAACCGGGCCGAACCGGGAGGAACCCACCACACACACACACACACACACACACACACACACACACACATATATATATATATATATATATATATATATATATATATATATATATGCCGGTAACTATTAAGACTTACCTATTCAGCAGCTTCTGCAGAAACACAAATGGCTCATTCTAATAAAAGCAAATCGTGTTGTTATAACAGGTTGCAATGTTAAAGGTGGTCCTTGAGCATCAAAAGATCCCTATTTTATACTATTAGGGGTATGTGTACATGCTTAAACAAGGCACTATAAATTTAAAAGACAAACCACTAGAGGACACAGCCTAATTCACCACTTTTACCTCATGTTTTTTCCACTGTTGTATCTGCTGAATAGGGATAAGAGATCTCTGTGTCTCCTAGATACAAAACTCCAAACTAGGATTTTTAACATTTTTACAATGTAATCTGCTTAGAGCTCAGTAGGTGATTTCCTTTGTAGGCTGAATCATAGCAAGCTATTGAGTAGAAAAAGTTATACAAAGCACATACTTAAAGAAAGCTAAAATCCACCCATGCATGGGAAAAGCGGAGAAAGAAGAGTCAACAGTAGGGTTGACTGAAATCAAATTGTATAACAAATTGTCTAAGAATCAAGTCATCACCCAGGACTGCAGATGAAATTGTTGAAAGGAAGGGAGGTGGCCAAAACCATAAAAATGACTGAGTTTGAGTAACAGTTGCATATTGTGTTGAGGTTTCTTCCATGAAGTAGGAAGAAAGATGAATTGGGGAGCCATTTTATTTCAAAGCGTACCAAGAGTAAAATTTATGAGCATTCATAACCTCCTGCTGCAAAAATATAATATCCTATATGGACCTGCAAATCTTGTCTTTCCATGAACGGAAGAGTACATAACTCCTCAATCTCCTGTTGATCAGCTCTAGATAAATGAACTGTTTTAAGTAAGGATCAGCAATTTATTTCTCATATAGCTGTTATAAAGTATTAGATTATGGTTCTTATTGGTTGATTAAACTTGCTTTTGATTTTGTATTCTTGTTATGCAATTTTTTGGGGCTGCTTGTGTGCATTTCAGTAAGCAATCATACTTCTGCTCAGAGGGTGTGTTGTTCAGCCAGTAAAAAAGACACAACAGCTGCCTTTTTAGTTTCAATAGATGGACCAACTATAGTTGAGAGTTGCTAAATTACATATTCAAGCTTGTTTCTTGCAAAAAAATGGGGTGCAATATGAAAATACGCCTTTGGGAAAAAGGAACCCTCAAGGAGAAAAAAAAAGGTTATAAAAAAACCTTCAACAATTTTGTTTTTTAGATACAAGAAAACCTTATCCCCCCTCAGCTTTTAAGTATTTGCACATGCCATTTGTTTAGCATGGAAAATTTCAGAAATGCCTGAAATACTTATTGCATCCTCTGAATAGATTTTTTATACATAATTGCAGGTTACCAAGTTTCCCTTGTTTTATTCGAAGATCAACAGAAAAAAGAAACTTGTAATATTTTCCTCATTTTTCCTATTTAGCAATTTTGTGGGCAGTTATAGAAATTCACAAGTTCCTTAGTCTTAAATTAAAATGGATTTTAACACTGTGTATTTTTTTTTAAAAAAATGAAATGTTGCTTGAAATAGGGATGGACAGGAAGTTATGTGAAATATATCATCCCAACCATCATTTTCTGGAATGCTTTGAAATTACAATACTGAACGTCACAGATGTGACTATCTGGACACATCTGTGTAAATTACTATGCCTTTTTATTTACAGGACCACTTCTGTGCTCGTTTTACTAGGTTAGATAGAGTGAGCAATGTCTCTCTCCCTTAGATATTGTCACCTGATGGAACTTTGGAAGAACATCATCTCATTCAGTGGTGGGATCCTGCTAGTTTAACAACCGGTCCAGTGATTGCGTGCTTTGCTGCACACACGTGCTTTGCGTGTGTGTGTGCAGTTTTATGAAAACTTACCTTCCGTGTTACTGCTGGGGAGTAACACAGCTGAGGCGCGGCAATCCGCTCTATTGCACAAGTCAGCTGAGAAGATATGGGTCAGTAAAGCGCAGGGGCGGGCAGACAAGCCCACCTGATCATCGGAGCAAACCAATTTGCTCCCAGCTGATTGTCGGAGCTAACAGTTCGCCCGAACTGGTAGAATCCCACCCCTGATCTCATTGATTGTTCTTTGCATAGTCTCCCATTTGGGATACAAGGATTCCCATTTTATCCTTTGGAAAGGCTGTGAACCCCTGGATTTCCCCACAAGCATTTGAACTAGGAGGCTATATGGTCTGGCATCTGAAGGGGAAAAGGATTTTTTGTTTTTGTTGATTATTGTGAGCTGCTTGGAATCATTATATGAGATAGATGGCCATACAAGTTCTGTAAATAAAGAAATTATAAAGTGGAAAGATGATCCCAAAATTGCTCCTTTGTAATGATTTATGTGAAACAATGTGTCTGTCTCACTATATGTAATGTTCAATGAGCATTAGAGACAGGAAATAAATAGGCTCAAATTTTTGTCTAGTCACTATTTCCTATCCTAACCCATCTTACAAATAGAGTTTGGAGGATAAAATGGAACCAGTAGGTAAAAACCAATGCACACTGCTTTGTGTTCTGGAGGACAAAGTGTGAGACTCAAGGCTGATTCCTGGTGAATTTATGAACATGACTCTATAGTTTTCTTAGGTACAAAATGAAAGTGGATTGCCATTTCCTTCTTTTGATATTTTTCCCCCTTTTTCTTTTTTTTTTTTACTTCCTAGCCGACGGTGGATTTCTACAGTGGTAGTTATCCTTTCACATTCTAACCAAGTCAGGCCCTGCTTAGTATTTTGATTTCAGCCAAAATTACTTAGGCATTTCTACCTGCTGTATTGGTGCAGAAAGAGGAGACAGGATAACATAAAATAATTTAATAAATAAAAATATAATATAAACTGGAGGGATTAAATTGATTAAAATAAAGCCATACTTAGTAATTTTCATATTTCAAAGGAGCACATGAACAAAATAAGCATGGATTTACTTTCAAGATATTTTACTTTAAACTCTGGAATCTTTGCAGTTATAATATTTTTTTATAAAGATACTGATCTTTAGATTAAAATAAATAGATCAAAATGACAGTTTGCTTAAACTGATGTCATATATGTCCATTGTTCTCATGGATATTGCTATTACTAATCTCCATTTAGGTCTCAACATTGAGATGTATATAGAGTACTTGGGAAAAAAAGTTCCATTGACCTTTTTATTATACATATTCTATGTACAGATATTTATTTGATTGGAATTTAGTAGCCCATCCCAAGTCCAATTTTTCCTAGCGAACTACATAGTACAAACTATGATGCAACTTAGTATACAAGTTTTTAAGGGAAAAAAATCATGATGTTGCATTTGTACTATAGACACCACCATCAATTATTTTAAAAAAGAATTCTTAAAAAAGAAGTAATAATTGCAGCTAGAATTGTATTTGCACAAAATTGGAAAGGTGAAGAGATTCCTACAGATGAAAATGTGATTAAGAAAATATTAGAATGTGCAGAAGTGAATAGATTAACACTTGTAATTAAAGGAAAGGAAGAATCAGATTACTATAATATATTTATTTTTATTTATTATTTTATTAGTCAAATTTCTATGCCGTCCACTTTCCATGGACTCTGGGCAGCTTACACCAAAGACAGTATACTAAATAGCATATTGCCCCCAACAATCTGGGTCCTCATTTTACCCACCTCGGAAGGATGGAAGGCTGAGTCAACCTTGAGCCGGTGAGATTTGATCCGCTGATCTGCTGAACTAGCAGTCAGCTGAAGTAGCTGCAGTACTTAAATGTAAATATATATGGGATTTATTTTATCAATGGTTAGAGAATAAATATGAAAGCAATGTATAATAAAGTTAAATAAGTTAAGAGAAATGTTACAACAGTAGATATGTTAAATAGTAAGTATTAATATTAAAATAAGAGTAGATATAAATAATGAATATGGTGGTAAGCATTAACTGTTATGACACAAAAAATTTGTACTCAGACGACACACTGTTTAATGAATGATGAAATGTTTGTATTAAAAGAAAATAAAAAATTAAAAAAATATTTTAAAAAAGACCTTCTTGTTCTCTTTTTAGGTACACCAGGAGAGAAAAATATTTTTACTTTAAAAAAAACTAGCTTTATCATATGGGAGAGAAACATACTGTTATAATATACTCAGTGGTGGGATTCAATTTTTTTAACAACTGGTTCTGTGGGCGTGGCTTAGTTGGGGGTGTGGCTTGGTGGTCATGTGACTGGGTGGGTGTTGCTAGCTGGTCATGTGACTGGGTAGGCATGGCTAGCTGATCATGTGACCAGGTAGGCATGCCTATGCGCATAGGGACTACTCAGAAGGCTGAAAAAAATAATTTCTGACTAATCCTCACACTTTTGACCGGTCCTCGCACTTATGACCATCCTCACATTTATGCCCATTGCGGCATTCTTAACAACTGTGTCAATCATTTCACCACCCCTTCTCTTCACCATGGTGACAAGATAGGGCAAAAACGTAAAATGTGAGGACAGTCGTAAGTTCAAGGACTGGTCAAAAGTGCGAGGACCCGTCAAAAACAACTTTTTCAGCCCTCTGAGTAGTCCATATGCACATAGGGACTACCCAGAGGGCTGAAAAAAGTGATTTCTGACAGGTCCTCGCACTTTTGACTGGTCATCATTTATGCCATCATTTATCTTCTAGTCCAGAGATCTCCAACCTTGGCAACTTTAAGCCTGGCAGACTTGAACTCCCAGAATTCCTCAGCCAGCTATGCTGGCTAGAGAATTCTGGGAGTTGAAGTCCACAAGTCTTAAAGCTGCCAAGTTTGAAGACCTCTGAGCTAGGGCTTTGGGGCCAGCCTTTTGGGGAGGGGGTCCCATTTGGAGAGACCCCCTGCCTCTCAGAAAGCATCAGGCCCAGGCAGAGAAAGTTGCCAAGGTTGGAGATCTCTGGACTAGAAGACCTCCAAAGGTCCCTTCCAACTCTGTAATTCTGGTATTGGCAAGCAAGCACAGTTAAGTTACTTAAATCCTCCAGAGCAGGGGTCCCCAACCTTTTGGACCTCAAGGACCACCAAGTTCATAATTTTAAATTTCTCAGACCACTAATACGAATCCAGCGCACTGCTTGCTGAAGCACCTGGACTCCCAGTGACGGGATAGGGTCCTTCAGGCACTCTCCCCTCTCTTTCTCTCTCTGTCCCCCCCTCTCATTCTCTCTTTCTCTCCCCCATCTTTCTCTCTCCCCCCTCTTTCTCTCTCTCTCCCCCCTCTTTCTCTCTCTCCCCCTCTCTCTCCCACTCTTTCCCTCTCATTCTCTTTCTCTCCCCCTTTCTCTCCTTCTCTCCCCCACTCTCTCTCTCTCATTCTGTCCCCCTTTCTCTCTCCCTCTCCCCCACTCTCTCCCTCATTCTCTCTTTCTCTCTCTCTTCTCTCTCTCCCCC
>WNWU01000057.1:1099948-1168064 GCA_012654045.1 Ptyas mucosa | reverse complement strand
CCCCCCCCTCCCCGTTCTAGCCTTCCCCATTTTTAATTAGGGCAGAGTGTTTGGCTGTTGAATTAACTTATTTATGTTTTTAGTTTATATAGCTTTTATCTTTTATGATTGCAAGTCACCAGAGTTACTTTGAGATATAGTGGGCAGCCTATAAATTTTATAAGTAAGTAAGCAAGCAAGCAAGTAAGTAAAAGTAAGTAAGTAAGTAAGTAAATAAGTATATCAATAAATCTTATACCTTTTTGTAAAATGCATTAGTTGGAAAAGATGTTATCAGACTCCTTCCTTTTACTCTCTTTTCTTTTTCTTTTCTTTCTTTTTTTTAACTACATAGATTATCACAGCTCTGTTCCTATATTGTCAGAGTAGACCTCTTTGAAGGAAAAGTGGGATAGAAATGCAATGAATATGGCTTTCTGACCAAGTAGTAACCTGGCCCAGTTCTTTTTAGCTTCTGAGCCAAAAGTGACTCATGGGAAAAATAAAAATAGTTCCTTGTGCTCACAACTTCCTAGTAACATGTTGAATCCTTTTGAATATATTCAATGAGGATTAATGTGAATTTTGGAATATTTTGAGCAACATAATAAAAAACAAGCTTTTAGATACAAAAAGTGAGAAGACGGCGATTCCCACTGTTTCATGTTTATTTTGGTTCTTGAAAATATAAGACAAAATGAGATCTTTTAAAGGAAATTGAAACTAATAGGAAATTTAAAACAATTTTGTGCCTTAGCAGGTTTCAAGATCAACAAAGAGGAGACAAAGATGTTAACAAAGAAAAAGAAAAGAAAATAGGCTATGAAACAGAATTGATGAATAAAACAGGTTTTAAGATTGAAAAAAATCTGACAATGTGAATTGTATATTATTTCAAAATATGAAGTCACAGAATGAAGTTTTAAAAAAAAGATATGTTAAAATGGAGTAAGCTACAATTTTCACCACTGGGAAGAATTTCTGTGATAAAAATGAATGTCCTGCCTACAATGATGTTCTTGTTGCATCAGTTAAACATGGCAAAAGGATTTGTCTAAATGTATGTGGCAGGAGAGAAAACACAGGTTAAAGTTTAAGGTATTATAGGATGGAAAGGAAAGAAGAGAATTGGGTTTACTTGGTTTGAAATTGTATTTTGCAGCTTGCTCTTTGGTTTAGATCAGAGGTCAGCAACCTGCGGCTCTGGAGCCACATGTGGCTTTTTGGGCACTCTGCTGTGGCTCCCTGTCGGGTGATCCCACCACTGGCTGGCCCCACCCCTCAGCCTCCCATCCCAGTCACTCCTCGCCTGGCCTGAGAAGGTAAGGGTGACGGCGATGGATAGAGAAGTGGCCAGGGCAGAAACAGAGAGATACAGAGAGAGGGGGAGAGAGAGAGACATAGAGAGATAGAGGGGGGGGGGAAGAGAGAGGGGGGAGGGAGGGAGGGAAAAGAGAGATATGTCAAAAGGGTTTTGTGGTTCCCAGTGTTTTTTAACAATTGGTTTTCTGCCCTAATGACCGGCTGGGTAGGCAAGGCTAGGGGGGGGTGTCATGTGACTGGTGGAAGTGAGCGACATTGAGTTGGCCAAGCCCACCCAGGTTTTGTGGCTCCCGGTGGTTTTTTTTCTGTGGCAAACAGGTCCAAGTGGCTTTTTGAGTGCTTAAGGTTGCAGACCCCTAGTTTAGATGGAGGCTATTAAGAAATAGAAGGCTTTTGGCATTAGAAGGATATGAGACTTGGGATGTCAGATATTGCCTGCATATGATGCACCAGGGACTAGAAGGGGTTAAGTCTTTACAGACATCACATGTGACTATATCAGCCAATGGACTCTCTTATTGGACTCTTACTCAGAAATCACTTGGATATCTTCCTTCTTCTTCTCATCTGTCTCTCAGCAAGACAGCATGTGAACTTCTCTCTCCTCTCAACATCTGAGTCATACAGTTAGGGTAACAAATGCAACAGGACACCCTGTTCATTATTATATGTATGTATATATTTGTAAATAATAAAACAACCTGAACCTGTATTGAAGTTATAACAATGCAACCTGAAGCTGTATTGACCAAACAACTTCCTCATAGAACCAAATGAGCACGACCATCAACATATATCTGACAAATGGTAGCAGAGGATGGAAAATTATTGCTCAGGTCTATGAATTTTTTTGTAAATTTTAAAATCATAGAACGATTTTTCCTAACATGGAAACCTTGAACCTGAACCAATTATCTTTACAAGAGATTGATGCTATCTATGGTACAAAAAATCAAATTTGAAACAGAAGAACAAGAGAAAGGTTATATGATAAAGTGGGCTAAAATTTTGGTTATAATATACAGATAGAACAATGGGGAAAACACAATTGAGAAGCCTGAAATTTATACTATGTTATAATCTTAAAGAGAATTTTTAGAAAATGATACATCGGAGAAGTTGTCTGGAATGTATAAAGGCACTTCAAATTCACATTGGAAATGTGAACAACAAAGAAGGGACACTTTACCATGCTTGGTAGCCATGTGTCCAAAATTTTGGATTCAAATACCTGCACTGATTCAGAGGATTTTAAAGATCAATGTACAATTGAGACCAGAGGTCTTTCTTTTGAGACTAATGGACAAACAGTTGGAAAAAAAGCAATGAAACTTTGTTTTTGTATATGGTGACTACAGCAAGATTATTGCATGCACAAAATGGAAAGATTTGACAATACCTACAATGGAGGATGGTTGATGAAGATGATGGAACCTGTTGAGATGGCCAAATTGACTTCTTTAATTAGAGAAAAGATAATGTCTACATTTATTGCTGACTGGAAAAGTCCTTATAGAGTTTTAGCAGAAAACAGAAAAAAATTAATTTAAGATATTTGGTTTTGATAACGAGATAGAATAGGTTATAGAAAAAAGAGAGAGATGTTGCAACTTTAGAGAACTAGGTAAACTTATCATTGTACTTATAACTGGTATAACAAAATCAGAGGCCACTTCTTTTTATCAGTTTTCTTTCCTTTTTATTTTTCTTCTACTTTCTTCCCTTTCTTGCACTTTTAGCTTCCTTTGATTTTTTTTTCTTATTTTATGCTAATTTATATTAGTTTCTATTTTCTTTTTAATTTTTTTTAAACAAAATTATATTCCAAACAAGAGCATGTCAATATGTTTAGCATGTTGCCTTTGTGCGGTCCTGCAACTGACCAGCTGCAGCAAGTCCTATCCTGGGGACAAATCCTTGTTATTAAATATTCCATGAGAATAGCATAAATGTCCAGATACTTTAGTGTGGAATAAAGTCAGAGTGTATTTAAGGGGTTAACAAGACACTATAAATCTCAGGAGTTCATGAGATTTATATCTATTGTTTTCAAATGTAAACTGTACCACAGCAATGAGATTTGCTGTGCCAGCAAAGAAATCAGTAGAATAAAAATTATTCAATACGCCACTGTAATGTATACTTGCAATTAACCAATTGCAAAACCACATGCAATGAGTAAAGAACTAATTCTAGGCAAGTGAAATTGCCAAACTTTGCCCCCTGTAAGTTATTGATCCCTTGTAATGTTAGATAGATGCCAGGATTAATAACATCTCTGTACGGGTCTGTAACATTTTGGTACATGACTTTATATTAATTTCTAGTGTTGGCAGGTAATATGTACATAACAACTCATTATGATTAATGCAAAAAAAAAAGAAAGAATGTGTTTGGTGTGAATACTGTACCTATCACATTGGTAGCAGTACTTAGATGCAACAGAGAAGATTATTGGGGAAATGCATTTGACAGAATTTGGGGGAAATATCATAATGATCAGTATGTAAACTGACAGTGCTGACAATCTAGTTAAATCTTTAACTGAAAGGGATTGTAGTTTGTCAATAATGCAGATATTTGCACAGAAGAACCCCAGGTTCAATATTGGGCAATTAATAAAGAGGTATCTTCTTCCTTCCCTCTGCCCATCTTTCTCAGTATTTTTCTCATAAGACTACACCCCAGTGATGAATATGCATTATAGGGAAAGATATCCTAAAACATAGAAAATTCTACTATCAGCAGGATGGACAGAATATTTAAATGAGATTCTTCATCTTGAGATTCAACTGCACTACTAATTGAAAATATTCTTTCTAAACAAAGAAAGGCTTGCTCACATATTCCACTACAACATTTGTGGTTTATTTGGCTTTAGTTTAACAAAGATACAGTATATAAATCTAGCCGTACTGTATTATAAAGCATGGTTTACAGCTCAACTGATGTATGAATCAGGTAAGCATGGCTTGATTAACAATGCATAATTAAATAAACCATGTCTTAGTGGGATGTGTAAACATGGTTTGTGAACTTATTCATTCCCTATTTTGAAGCTGGAAAAATTAAACTTGTTAAAATTATGACATCTTTATAAGTGAACTTTATGAGACCTCTTCAGGAAAGAAACTTGGGTCATCCAAGATAAATGAGACAATTCTATTTGAAATGATGCAGACACAGATATTAAACTGAGACCAAGATTTCTAAAACATTGTGTAGATTTTAAAAGTCTATGGTTACTAAGGCCTTGTGATGGGGGATAAAGAGATGATAAAAATCAAAAAACGGAAAATCAAAAACTAAATTAAAAGCAGAAATCTGAAACTAGACCACCAGCTTGGCTACGAAAGCGATTTTTTGTTTAAATTGATGATTGGGAATTTTGCCCAAAATTGTTATAATCTTGGCTCTTACACACTTGCGTATTTTCTCTGCAGCTCTCCCAAAGAAATCTGTCTTCTAATTTATCAGGGGGCTTATTAATGAGGGTCATTGTGTGCCTATAATTCTGCTGATTCCTGCGAGGACGTTTAAAGTCCACCCCCTACCACCCCCCGGATGAGATTTGACAAAAGCTGCCAGAAGAAGCTTTAATTAAATGTCTGGTTTCAATGGGATTAAATGCTTGATTAATCCTACCTCTGTCTGCGTGTCAATCATGCCTGTCATTATAATTGTCTGCTTTATAGCTGCTAACTATGTGAAAGCTCAGTCTGGCTGCTCTTTATTTAAATGGGTGGTTTTATATTTATTTATTTTTAATTGGCCCTTGAGAAACATAATTCTCAGCTTCCACTATTTATTACTGCAGCCTGTTTGTCAGGAAAGAAACCTGACTTGAGTCCATGCTACTTTATTCCACGTGGACAGTCTGATCATACACAGCAACAAAACCTACTTGGTTCAGAACTGGGTTGTTCAACTTTGTTCAAATTACTTGGAATGCGATTGCATAGAGTGTTTCACATTTTTATTACAGGTGCAAATTCTGTCACTTGGTATGTATTCTGATGTAATAAAAACTAACTCATAAAGGATGATCTACTGGCTGTCTTCACTGTTCCCAAGATTACTTCCAAATGGAATTTCATGCTCTGTCCTCCCTCTTCTAGTACAGACCTTTTGCATCCCTTTCTCTGCATTTTACCATTACTAATTCCCATCTTGCTATTCACTAATCTGCTAACGCTAGAAAACAGACAGCTATGGCTCTTTCCCAGCCTTTCTTAACCAGATGTCTTTGCATGTAGGGGTCATTCACATAATTTAAAGCATTCAACAAAACAAGTATTACTCTAAGGCCGTGATGGCGAACCTATGGCATGCTTGCCACAGGTGGCACGCAGAGCTATATTGGTGGGCATGCGAGCTTTGCCTTAGCTCAGGTCCGGCTCGCATGCGCGCACTGGCCAGCTGATTTTCGGGCCTTCCGGACCCACTGGAAGTCAGGAAACAGGCTGTTTCTGGCCTCCAGAGGGCCTCCAGAGGGGTGGGGAAGGCCGTTTTCACTCTCCTCGGGCTCCTAGAAAGGCTCTAATGGGCGAAAGGCGAAAAATGGGCCTACCTGGCCCATTGTGCCATCACGTGCCAAAAGCGGGGGGAGTTTGGGGGATGGGGCACATTGAATTATGGGTGTAGACACATGCATGCACGACCCCCTGTGCTCCTCCCGCTTTCGGCACGCGATGGCAAAAAGGTTAGCCATCATTGCTCTAAGGTCTATGCATGCATGTACTTCACCTGTTATCATCTTCACCTAGCAGGACTCTAGGTATGTCACAACACAGAGATGAAAAAGAGGAGATTAAGCTGGTTAAGAGATTGCTGGAATTGTGGCCTGACAAAATTTAAGGACACCAAATGGGGAAAGATTGCTGTATGCAGGCAATTATCTATTTGTAAACAATAATAATCTGGATAGTGGACACGGCAGTACCTGGAGACATGGTAGACAACAATATCTGCCAATCCTAGGTCCTTGGGAAGGACTCAACAGGTGAATAAAAATGCCAAATCTAGTCTGAACATCTGGCTAACATTCTGAGATGAACAACAAGAATAATATATACACATAGGGTTTGCAACTTGAAGTATCACCCAGAACTAGAGACTAAGAAAATTCAACGCCTGCTCTTTTTTTTGGCCACAACTGGCAGTAGTATCAAGAACTTGCATTTTATTTTCAGTGATGTCCATGATTAACATTACTATATATAAAGCCATGTCAACATCAGACCTGATTTAGTACACTGCAACTAAAGTAAATATTCCTACTGTCTCTGGAGAAAAAGCAATAAATTAGCTAGAAAATATAAAACGAAGTAGACTGGAGCTTAAAAAGAAAATCCAGAAAAGAAATCCAGAAAGAAAACAGTGGGTTTGATGCATAATGTAGGAATCAGTATTTGTACTAGCTACAAACTACGATTGCACAATATGTTAAGTCATAATATGATTGTGGTTTATTGCTGGGCACCTGTAATCACCAAAGAATTCATGAGATCATGAAAATGACCCGTAGAGCCTATAATTAGGGAAATCTGTTGAGATTCTACAAATATGTAGACATAAGTCATGCTGAATTGGCTCTAGATAGGGCTGACACTTGTATAAGATGTCCTCAATGCATTCCACAAGGAGATTTTCCATCTTGCCATCATTGCCATTATTTTTCACAAGGCTTTTCTCCTTGTCAAAATCTGCTTCATTGCTCAGAAAGGCAAGTCATGGCAAGTGGCCACTGAGGTTTCTCCTTGGAGAGGAACAGGCAGTTATCATAAGAAAAATGAGTCTCTACCAAGCAAGAAGGTTCTGATGTCTGTGATGGGCAGATCGTCTGGTAGAGTAAAAAAACAGAATTTAGGCAAGAATGCTATTTCGATGGACGCATAATAAAGTACAAGTAGTCCTCATTTAACAACCCTAATTGGGATTGGGAATTCTGTTGCTAGGTGACATGGTCATTAAGCAAGCCATTACATGACTATCTGAACATGGGTTTAGAGCAATTGAAGATCAGCACCATTCTAGACAGTAATATTTGAGATAGTGCAAAACCCATATCAAAGAAACCCAGATGTCAAATGGTTAAGCCTGTTGATCTAACTATCTATTAAAGAACCCACATTAAGGAAACAGATCGGTTAATACTTTGCAACCATCTGGTGACATTTGGTAGGAACAGGGAAAACAAAGTGAAAGAAATCCACTGATCCTTGTCCATAAAGGGGGCTATATATAGTCAACAAAAACAGAACAATTTGCCAGCATAATGCTTTTGGCAGGATAGAAATTACCAATAGGAGCAGTAACTGCTGATGGTTCAGTGTTGATAGTGTTTTAACCAGGGGGAGCAAAGATTTCTGTGTATGATACAGCTAGAGGCTTTGCTGTATAAAGGGAAGAGCTCCTAATGTGCCAACAATGCACACGTCCCACCCCTCACAAGAAAACCAGATGGGACGGGGCTTGCCAGTTGATGTCCTGATCCAAAATCGGTCACTTCCAAAACTGGAAAAGACAGCTTTCAGTTTTATAAGCTGGAAGACCCAACCCCATGAATCTGGAAAGGGTGAGGCTTGCAAAAATAATAGTAGTACTTAGACTTACTTAGACTAGATATATATCACCTCATAGTGCTTTACAGCCCACTCTAAGCGGTTTACAGAGACAGCATATTGTCCCCAACAATCTGGATCCTAATTTTACCAACTTCGGAAGCAGTGGTGGGTTGCCCCCAGTTCGCACCGGTTATATAGAATCGGTAGTAAAACTGGCGGGAGGCTCCACCCACCAACTCCGACGTCATCAAAACGCTTCTGCGCATGCACAGAAGAGTGCGCGTGCACGCGAGCAGCCCCTCTGCAAACCGGTAGTAAAGGTAAGTAGAACCCATCCCTGCTCGGAAGGATGGAAGGCTGAGTCAACCTTCAGCTGGTGAGACTCGAACTGCCGAACTGCAAGCAGCCGGCAATCAGCAGAAGTAGCCTGCAGTACTGCATTCTAAACACTGGCTCATAATGTCATGATTCAAACTCCTTCTGTCACAGAAATAGAAAAGCAATGCCCCCATTCCACACCTTGCATTCACTACTAATGACAGAGTTGGACAGCACAAACGTTTTGCCCTGTCACATCCATACGTATTGTCTCCTAGAGCCTAATTTAATGTCTTTTTCCCGTCATGTGCATCTATCCCATAACTCCCATAACTGCCTATGACAACACCAATTCCTCCCAACAAACAAGCTTGCTTCTTTAATTCTAAACTTATCTCAGTCTTTCTCAATTTGGTGGAACCTCAGATAAAAAAATTATGTTTTAGCTATTGAAGTAGTAAATCACCTACCAGCAAGATCTTAAATGCAGAAATTCCTTAAAATCTGGAAAGCCAATCAACTTCCCTTTCCCACCCATCGGAAATGCACTAAATATACTTGGTATGTGGATCATACTGCCATGTGTGCCACTCACTGACTAAGATGAGTTTTTCTAAGAAGTTGTGTCTTCATTGGTGAAGGATATATACAATCTGTTGCGCAGAAGAGGCAAAAGATAGTCTTGGACAACAGCTGAGTACCCTGGATAAAACCTATGCAGCCTTGTAGAATCTATACTGTGGCTGCAGCTAGCCTCAGCCTCAATCCTAAGCATAACGCTCCTTCCCAAACAGGAAAAAGCAATAAAGAAAATACAGATTGTAATGTTGGACAGGAAGGCAAACAATGCCAAGTAGACTCTGACTACACTTGGCACAGTCGATGAAAGGCTATTTGATTAATACTGTGTACAGGAAAATAGTGTTTCTCTAGTGAATTGGCCACCACCCTTACTTGCTTTGCTGCCCACTGTGATGGACTGAAGAAGGCAGTAATGATGGTGGGTCCCATAAATTGTTGTAGACCAGTTAATTAATAGTTAATTAGACGATCAGCCATAGTTATTACCTCTACATAGGATATCTGAACTGAAGGCTAGTATTCTGCCTTCAGACTGTCCAGTGTTCCAGTGTCACTCTGCTGTTCCACATGCATGGAATCCAAGTCCTAACAGTAGCTTACAACCAAGGAAGTTAGATTCTTTCTCATTTCCCAAAGCCTCATTAGCCAAGTTTATTATCAGTGGCTTCCCAAGTCATAGAAACTGCATGCATGCTTAGCCTCCTCATTTTCTCTTTATGAAGAGTGTCTTTGATAACTTTATCTTGATCCTCTTCTCTAATTGAAAAAGGGACAAATAATTCCGCATGTCCAGCACAGAGCTATTTTGTGCCCCTACATGTGTGTGTGTGTGTGTGTGAGAGAGAGAGAGAGAGAGAGAGAGAGCGAGAGAGAGAGAGAGAGAGAGAGGAGGGGGGAGAATTGAAGAATTGAGGGTGAACTGTAGCTAATGAGAATGGATATGAGTGTCAACGATGGACAAATACCATTTTTGACCTACAGAAACACCGTCAGAGAAACAACAACATATGAACGTACTATATATTATTACTGTATCTGTACTAATAGAAATTATTCATTTATCCATAGCCAATGTCAAAAGAACACTCCAGTTTATCCTGCATGGAGCTGGTGATGGAGAAGAGGAATAATGAGCAGCAAGCAGCAGTCCTTAAGAAGGAAAGAGCAGTGACACAGAAGAGAAGTCAGGATGGGAGGGAGGCAAGATTCAGAGGCTTCTACTCACATCAACTGGTATGGGGTGGGTCTTATGTGTTTCATCTGCATAAGCAGCACCTAATGACTGAGGGAAGACGCAAGCAACAGTACTTAAGAAGGAAGGAACAGCAATACATCTATGAGAGCAACCAGAATGAGATGCAAGGCAAGTCTCCCTAGACCATGATCCTTGGAGAAAGTATCTACTGACATAATCCTGCAGCAGGATAATCTTGCCACGCCTGACGCACAACTTTAATGCAAACAGCAGCACATAAGAAAAAGGTACTGAAGCATTTCAATGATGGAACCACGGTCCAAACATGTTCACACTTCCCCAGAGGCTGAAATGGTACATCATTCAGTAGTGGGCAGAAGGAAATTGCAGCCAACATAGTTCCTCCTCTGAGCCTAACTACCACCTTTTACAAAGATATCTCCTTGGGTGTAGGCAGTCTGCCACTGCAGCTATATTCCAAGAAGTTGTAGCACACCTCTGGATAACTGTGGAACTTGCCTGTGGAAGTTGTTGAATCTCTGTCTAGTTGCTATGAACTGCCTGAGAGACCCCCTACAGAAAAATAATAGGAAATTTGTACAATGCACCATTTAGATAGCTAGATAGTATTGTAAACATGGTGCCCACTGCTTCAACAGCTCAAAAGTGGAAGGTCTGCATGCCAGATGTAACCAAGCAGAAATCAGAATTTGGATAGATTACAACAGGATGTTTCAGCAACTCCTGTTGCCAAACCTTGATGAGGATTGTGTTCAACAGAAGGGTGAGATAGAGCCCAAAATCGTTGTTTTCCACGTGGACCAATTGTTCCTACAGTGGATATAGAAAGTCTATATGCCACTCTTAAAATGCCAGGTTTTGGGGATGTAAAAAAGTTGGATCAAAATAAATAAATACTTTTTTCCACCTTTAATATAGCATATGGGCTGTACAATTCAATTGAAAAACAAACTGAAATCTTTTATAACAATAAAAAACTAGACAAATATGGCTGCATAAAGATGCACACGCTTAAACCAAGACTTTGTTGAAGCACCTTTTATGACAGCATTCAATCGTTTGGGGTAGGAGCTTATCAGCATGGCATAATCTTGCCTTGGCAATCTTTGCCCGCTGTCCCTTGCAAAAGTGCTCCAAATCTGTCGGATTACAAGAGTATCTCCTTGCACAGCCCTCTTCAGGACACCCTACATATTTTCAATTGGATTCTGTTCCAGGCTCTGGCTGGGTCACTCCAACTTTAATATTATTCTGGGGAAGCCATTCTTCTATTGATTTGGAGATGTGCTTTGGGTCGTTGTTGTGCTGAAATGTGAAATTCAGGCAACTGAATAAATGTCAGGAAAATCCTACTAGAGCAAGATGAACTCTATATGAGCTTGATCAGAGTCACTTTAATTGATGACATCTGTGTATGTACTACGAGTTTGAATATGATTTATTAATTCTGAACACAGCCACATCCCTATTTATAAGATTTCACACATTATCCTAATTTTTTAAATTATTATTTTCCTCTCTAAAATATTTGTTTGCTTTTCAACTGAATTGTATAGCTTTTATGTTATATTAAAGGTGGAAAACATTCTGAATTGATTTCTCTTGGTCTGATTTTTTTTACATCTCCAAAACTGGCTTTTTAACAGAGATGTATAGACTTTTTATATCCACAGTAATAACAGTTGGGGGACATTGCAGCATTGCCACTTGCTTCCTCCTCAAGAGAAGGCTACATACTAGGTATCTCCCCTGCTTTGCTGCTTTTTCTATTGCCAAAAATGTCTTGGATGTCCAGGTATCTGGAGAAATACCTTGCATGGAAGAAACAATGAACATCCAGACCCAGTCCAGAAAAAGTGATGTGTAATTTAATGATTGATATGGACCTATAATTGTGGCATTTGCATCTATACAGTGGCCATGCCATTGCAGGTTGAAGGACTGTCAATTGTTATCAGGAAATCAGAAGACACATACCTGCAATCAGGAAAAGCTAGTCACGCATAATTACCCCTACTGAAAATATTTGACAAAACAGATAAGGGGGTTACAGCCTGGGCTTCCCTTCTCTGGCTTTTAGATTCCAAGGACATCAAACCAAAGTGCAACCGCTTCAGTCACCACCAAGGCCGTTCCCATCACATTTAGTAACACAGCAACTAAATACCATACATGTGAGCTGTTGATCAGCAAAATATCAACAAGGTTCCCCCTGAGAAGGCAAGCCACTTCCTACCAATCAAATTGCAGCTCCAGAAGGTCCTTCTTATAGCCCCACCTTGATCCTGGCCACCGCTGCCTGAAGCAGCAATAGGAATTGCAGAGGGAAGTACAGGGAACAGCATTAGACATTCAAAGGACTTGTAAAACCCTACTCTATTCTGAAAGCTGTTTCAAGTCTTCTTGAGGGGGAGGGGGGATAGTGTCAAATCTACATATCAGACAATTTCAAGGATCTGCAGCAGTGTCGAAAAGAGTACCCTAGGCCTGTGATGGTGAACCTATGGCACGCATGCCACAGGTGGCACAGAGCCCTCTCTGCAGACAAGCCAGCCGTTGCCCCAGCCCAGCTCTACCGTGCATGCACGTGCACCTCCCGCCGGCCAGCTGGTCTTCGGATCTCTGTTATGCATGGGGGGGTGCATGTGTAGGATGAGCATGCACATGTGGAGATTGCCAATTGGTGCAGGAGGCTTTCCAGGCCCAAAATGGGGTGCGTGGGGGCACCCCACGCATTTTGGGCCTGGAAAGCCACCTGTACCAACCTGGAAGCCAAAATGGGATGCAGGGGGGGATGCATGAATGTGGGGGGGGGCTCACATTGCATTTTGGCGGTTTGGGCACGCTCGTGTGCATGCGCACGCTTACGCTTTAGGCACTCAGCACCAAAAAGCTTAACTATCACTGCCCTAGGCACATGCAGAATCTTTTGAACTAGACTTAAGAGTAGATGGTTTCCAATTTAAAAGGGCTGCATTTAGAAAAGCACATGGATCAATTCACCAAACTGTTCATCCAAGTCTCCATAAATGCTATCAAGCCTTCTCGAAAAACCTCACTCAGGCCTGAGGAGGAGAGAGAGAGGGAGGGATGGAGGGAGAGAGACAGACAGACAGAGAGAGGGAAGGAGAGAGAGAGACAGATAGACAAGGTGACAGGGAGGGAGAGGGAGGGAGGGAGGGAGAGATTGGAAACATCCCTTGGAACTGATCAACTCGCTAATCAAGGGAAACTTGGAAGACTGCAAAATCTGCACGAACATCCTTTGTCTCTAATCGCAGCAGCTTTGTCTGCTCGCTCTCTTTCTCTCGCGGGCGCGCGCCCGCCAGCGCCCGACCGCTCGCGCTCCGCTTTCAGGGCTGATTGACACGGGGAGGAAGCGCCTCCCGGTGACAAAAAGTCCGAGGCGCAGGACTCGAGCGCGGGGTGGCTGGGTTAGGTGGGTGGGAGAGAAGAACGAATCGGGTAACTTTCAGACGAGATTCGACCACCAGGGGGAGGCGGGAAGAAAGAGAACCACGCACGAAGTTGGAGCGCTTGGTCGAGACCGCTGCCATTCCTCCGCCAGCTTTTTTGCAGAAACGAGCGCGCCTCGCCTTCTATTCCTTCCCGCCTTTGGGCTGCCGCAGCCTCCCCGTGGATTATCACCCGGGCTACCGTCCCTTGTTTGCTTTCCTCGTTCTTTGGGGAGACTCGGTTGCTTCGGCTTGTCAAGTTTTGCTCCGCTGTCCTTTGCGAGAAGGGGGGAAACTTAAGAGGAAAAGGAGCATCTGAGAGGATACAGAGAAGACCCCCACCCACCTATCCCCACTGGTGGTCTTTTTTGAGGGAGGGAGGGGGGTCTTTTCCCACTCCCTTTGTTTCTTCTTGCCCAACCCCAAACCTTTTGGACTTCGCCATGGTGGCTATTGGGAGAAGGAGGAGGACGAGAGCATGAAGCCTCCAGGATGGGCGCAAACAATGGCAAGCAGTACGGCAGTGACGGTAAGTCCCGCTGCGCCGAGGCGGGTCCCTGGATGTACACCGGGGAGCGAGAGTCGCGCGTGCGGCCGCCTGCCTGGGGACGGACAGCCGGGCGCAACTCCAGCCGCGTCTAAGAGGCTGGGAGCGTTTGCAGACGCTTCGCTAGGAGCAGCGAGGGAGAGGAGGTCGCCTCCCCCCCCCCTTGCAACCCCCTTGATCCGGGACGGCAGCTTGTAAAGTTCAAGGCAGGGTTTGCGGTTTTCCTTTCTTTAGTCTCTTGGCGCATCTGCCGTTTTGTCGTCGCTCAGAAGTTGCTGCAACGGACCCAAGTTGGAATTGTCCAAAATGTTTGCAGTACAATTTATTGGGGTTTGGCACTCCTTGCTTGGGATGGGACAAAGCGCTTTTTTTTTTTGCCTGTCTTCTTGTTAAAGTTTGAGCCGAGGAGCTGTTTAGGCTGAATAAGAAACAAGCATTGTATACAGGTAGTCTTCGACTTACAACAGGTCTCTTAATGACAGTTCGAAGTTACAACGGCACTGAAAACAGTGACTTATGAAAGTTTTTCACACTTATGACTGTTGCAGGGCCCGCGATTTACATTCCAATGCTTGACAACTGACTCACAATTATGCCGGTTGCAGTGTGTGTTTGGGGAGGTGTCACGTGATCCCCTTTTGCGACCTTCTGATAGGCAGAGTCAATGGGGAAACCAGATTCGCTGAACAACCGTGTTACTAACTTAACAACTGCAGTGATTCAGTTAACAGATGTGGCAAGAAATGTCGTAAAATGGGGCAGAACTCACTTGACGGCATAAATTTTGAACACGATGGTGGTTGTAAATTGAGGACTACCCTGTATATTAGTGCATAGCAATGTAGCTTCCTTGGCCTTATATGCCATACGGGAGGCTAAATAAATAATATATATATAAGTAGGTTGAACTTACACAAGAACACCATTACTACTCACTTTATAACACTGTGCAGAGGCGTGTCTCTGGTGTCACGGAAGAGTCTTGTGAATGGTGTGGGTGTCTGTTGTATATCCTTTTCTTTCCTCTTTCTAGAATAGATTAGAATTCTTTTATTGGCCAAGTGTGATTGGACACACAAGGAATTTGCCCTCTTAATCAAGAGTCATGTAGAATTTATCGTATATTCTAAAGATGAATCCTTCTGGCACATTCATACTGAGGGTCTCTTCCAGCAGTGATTAGCTTGTTAACTTCACTAACCAAAAATGTCAAGAGAGCATTGACAACTCAATTTGTCCCACACATTTATCAGGAAGCACAGATCAGAACTGTATAATAGAATTCTATGAAGCAACACAGTAGTATTAATTAATTCAACCCAGATAAAGAATACTGTTGGTCTAATTGAAGATTTAAAAAAACCCGCATCAGAAACCATGGTATGACCAAACTGAAGCACTTCTGAAAGTCTATCTATTCATTCAGCCCATTGCTCAAGTCTGCCTAGACTTTTTTTTTACTCTTCTCTTTCATCTAAAATATTAGCCACCCCTCACAGTTTTGTGACATTTGCAAACTTTATAAGCATTGTCTCAGTTCCCTCAGTCAAGACATTGATAAACTTTTTAAACACATTGGATCCAGGACAAAGCCCTATGCCACTCCATTCAGTATTTCCCTGAAGCTGGAGCTATTCATTAGCATTCTCTGAGTACAGGCATTCAGTCAATTGTGAATCCATCTAGCAGTAGCATCATCTAGTCCAGGGGTCCTTAGCTTTTCTGGCACCAGGGACTGGTTTTGTGGAAAACAATATTCCCCTGGCTGGGGTGATGGTGGTGGTTTCATGCGCAACCTAGATCCTGTACATGCACGGATGAAGCTTCGCTCAATTACCTGCCACTTGTGCAGTCCGGTTCCTAACAGGCTACAGACTGGTAGCGTCCACAGCCCGGAGGTTGGGGACCACTGATCTAGTCCAGGGGTCTCCAACCTTGGCAATTTTAAGACTTGTGGATTTCAACTCCCAGAATTCCTCAGTGAGAACTGGCTGAGGAATTCTGGGAGTTGAAGTCCACAAGTCTTAAAGTTGCCAATATTGGAGACCCCTGATCTAGTCCATATTTTATCATTTTATTAAGGTGAAGGGCTTACTAAGGTCCTAGTAAGCTGATTCTTTGGCATTCCTCTGATCTAGTAAAATTATATCTGAGAAAAAGATATAATCTGCAACAAATTCATTCTGGCATCTGTTAATTGGAGCATGTCTATCCAACTGCTCACAAACATGCTATTTACTAATCCGTTCAAGAACATTGCCTAATATAGACATTAAGTTGACAGGTTTGTAGTTTCCTGGATCCTGCTCCTTCCTTCACCAGTCCTCTGGGAATTCGCAAAGAAGACCAAGAATGGTAGAATATAGTTGATGTAGCATTAAAGATCTGAATCTGTTCAAATTGGCTAAGTTTTATCTTGCCTTTTGCTTATCCACTATATCTTCAGCTGCAAATCCCTCCTTCCCCCAGTGACATAACAATGACCAATTTTTCTGCAAGAAGGCAGTAGCAAAATAAAAGCCAAGACATCACTATTGCTCGTATCCAATTCACTACTTTCTCCTCACACCCCTTTTGGCTTCCCTTTTGATTCTAAACAACCAACAGAACCCTTTGTTGTGTCTAATAGCTGTCACAAGCCTCAGCACATTCTGACCTGGAGCCTTTCTGATAGTTCCTACCATTTCTGGATACTTGACTTTTTCTTTGGTTATGTGTTTCTCCTTCCATTTTCATGTATAACCTTTTTTTCTCTTTAACATTTTAGAGAGTTCAGCTCATTGGCCTCTAGTTTCTCCCATTTTTCTTTTGTTGGGAATTTGTATTTTAGGATTACCATTTTATCCTTCAAGATTTCATGCCATTGGATCCAAGCTACCTTAAAATTACAGGTAGTCCTCGACTTAGAATAGTTCGTTTAGTGACCATTTAAAGTTACAATGGCACTAAAAAATGTGACATTACCATTTTTCAGAGTTATGAGCTTTCTAGAATCCCCATGATCATCTGATCAAAATTCAGATGCTTGGCAACTGGTTCATATATATGACCATTGCTATATCTTGGGGTCATGTGATCACCTTTAGCGACAAAACAAATGTCTCACTTAACAACAGAAATTTTGGGCTCAATTGCGGTTGTAAATTGAGGATTACCTGTAATCAGAATCAACTCTTTTGAAGTCTGGTGTAAAGCTGTGAGTCTTCTCACTGATTCCTCCTCTGGGGGGGTCACAAATTCAAAACAATCACATTCCAACAGGGTACTTTTATTACAGAGATCTTCAAACTTGGCAGCTTTAAGACTTGTGGACTTCAACTCCCAGAATTCTCCAGCCAGCTATGCGGGTGGGCTGTGCCCACCCCACCTCTGCCCTGTCGCCCCAAGTCTGCGCACGAGCGAAGCAAGTCTGCACGTGTGCATGCTCACATTTTTAAATTAAATTAAATTAAATTAATAACCTCTCTGCTACATCTTGGATACAGACACCTAGAAGACAACACATTTCCCATGGCATCATACTGGGTCTGTACATAGCTGTCTTTCTCTCAGCAGGGCATCATTCCCTCATTGGCTAGTTTGGGATTTATTGTTACATGCAACCATGGCATTTAACTTCATTTAAAAAAGGCCAAAGCTTATTTAACTTTGATGATTTTTTAAAAACTAACCTATGATCAGATGTGGGCGGCACATGAATTAACACCTGGTTTGCCCCAGTACCAAAAATGTGAGCGTATGCATGTGCTTTGCTCATGTGTACGTTTGCACGCATGTGCACAGCTTAAAAAACGCGGCTAAATAGGATGGCATAGTGGTGAGGTGGGTGGGCAGGTCACAACTACTGGTTTGCCCGAACCGGCAGCAGCCCACCCCTGCCTATGATTTTAAAAACAAACAAACACCTATCAATACATTTAACAGAAAGGAAGAGGAACATATAAAAGTAGGTTAAAATCACATTGTTTTGACCTAATATGCTATATAAATGATGAGGCCATGTGTGCAAAATGACACATTAATGGAGGATAATTTGACATCATTTATAAGCTTAAAAGCTGCCTTCACCTTTGCAGATTTCCAAGGCTAGTTCTGGATGCTGGTGCATTCTAAGTATGGGGTTTGTGCCTGCCTCATAGTATTATGAAATAAACATTGGGACTTTTTTATTAATCATATTCTAATGGCAGACATTGAAGAGCTGGTAAAAAGCAACCTTTGCTCTGGAGTTTTGAGCAAGTACCACCTGCATTCTATGTCATCTTTTGTAGTTTGTTTCTGATATTTCAAGATTATGTATTGTATGGTATAGCACAGAACTGCTTCCTGACTAAATGGCAAGTTTTTCAACCCCCAGGGACAAAGTAGGAGAGAGGCAGGGTTTAATGTGCTCCAGCTGTTCTCTTTAAATGCTACCTCTGCAATTTCATTCCACTTACATTTTTTTCCGAGCCTGCATTTAGATGTGTAGTATTGTGTCTGTCTCATATAGAATCCTTTTAGTGTAGAATTGTAGTGACCACATTGGAATAATGGTGTGATAGTTCAGTGCATCTAATAAGTATTGGGTTGGGAAATAAATTATGGTATGCATAAATAATTATTAGAAAAATTATGTTTAAGCCAACCATGTCATTTAGCCATTCTAATACAGATAGTCCTTGACTTACGACTATAAGGAGCCCACAATTTCTGTTGTTAAGCAAGACAGGTATTAAGTGAATTTTGCCCCACTTTGCGACCTTTCTTGCCACAGTTGTTAAGTGAATCACTACAGTTGATAAATTAGTTACACGGTTGTTAAGTGAGTGGCTTCCCCATTGACTTTGCTTGCTAGAAGGTCGCAAAACGGGATCACATGATTCTGGGATACTGCAACCGTCATAAATATGCTCTGGTAGCTCAGCAGACTAAGGCAGTTATTAACATCCACTTACATCTGCTGCCTGCAATTACTGCAAGTTCAAATCCCACCAGGCTCAAGGTTGACTCAGCCTTCCATCCTTTCTAAGGTAGGTAAAATGAGGACCCAGATTATGGGGGCAATAAGCTGACTTTGTATAAATATACAAAAGTATGAAGGCTATTGCTTAACACATTGTAAGCCGCTCTGAGTCTCTGGAGAAGGGCGGCATATAAATCAAATTTTTTTAAAAAATGAGTCCGTTGCCAAGCATCTGAATTTTAATCAGGTGAGCATGGGGATGCTGCGACAGTCATAAGTGTGAAAAATGACTCAAAAGACATTTTTTTCAGAGCTGTTGTAACGTTGAACAGTTATTAAACAAACTGTTGTAAGACAAGAACTACGTGAGTGTATACAGAAAATACTTCTATGTAGTTACTCAATGAATGGTAACTTGCCTCAGGAAATTAACTTTCTCCCTTCATACATGTCTCTTTACTAAATTGATATTATTATGAAAGAGGAAAATACATTTGAGTCACAAAATATCAGAATCATCCTGACTGCAGGCTGTAGGTTGAAGCTTTCTGTCTGTGCCTTTGAGTATTCCTGAAAGCAGGAATCTGACCTAAACAATTGTTCGTGAAGCAGACAATCTATAGCTATAAGAAAAAGGATATTTAACCACAGCTAATACATTACTGACAAAGCCTAGCACAGGGGGTCCTCAAACTTTTTAAACAGGGGACCAATTCACAGTCTCTCAGACTGTTGGGGGCCTGGACTGGCTGGGTAGGCGTGGCTAGGTGGTCATGTGACTGGGTGAGCATGGCTAGGAGGTCATGTGACTAGGTGGGCATGGTCAATTTAGCAGTCCATTAAACAATGCACACAAATTAAACTTTAACTTGTTTTGCTCCTGTGGGTGTTACATTTTTTTTTGTTTGCATGTTGCTCTTTTGGTTGACTTTTCTTTTTACTCAATCATTTTTTCAGTTGTTTAGGAGTCTAGTGGTCCACTTCAGGAAATTCAGCAATTTTTTTCAGCAATTCTTCTCAACCCCAAGGAGCTTACAATCAACATCTCCCTCTCTCCCTCTCTGTCTCTTCTCTCTCTCTCTTTCTCTCTCCCTCTCTTTCTCTCTGTCTCTCTCTTTCTCTCTGTCTTGATGCTCTCTTTCCCTCCCTCTCTCTTTCTCTCTATCTCCCTCTCTCCGTCTATCTTTCTTTTTCTCTTTCTCTATTCTTTCTCTCTCTGTCTATCTCTCTCTGTATGTGTCTTCTTTCTCTCTTTTTCCCTCTCTCTTTCTCTTTCTCTCTCTGTCTCTCTCTTCTCTCTTTCTCTTTCTCTCTCTCTCTGTCTGTCTTCTGGAGGCAGGGGAGGTCAAAAACGGGGACGCCCAGGAGGCCTCTGCACCCCGTTTTTGGCCTGCAGAGTGCTAGTGGAGGGCAATGCCCCATTTTTCACCTCCGCCTCCAGAAGCATTCTGCAGGGCAAAAACAGGCCCATTTTTGGCCTTCTCTGACTCCAGAAGTACTCTGCAGGCCAAAAAATGTTGGCCTTACATTCCAGTTCCAGCCTGCGAGGCTTGTGAAGGTAAGTCCTATGCTCGGCTGAAGGGTGGGGGCCAGCAGGTGGGTGGGGCAATGTAGGTGGGGCAGCCTCATCCTGCACGGGCTGGATTAAGGGCTTCGGTGGGCTGTATGTGGCCTGCGGGTCGTAGTTTGAGGACCCCTGGCCTAGCAGCTAACCAGCTCTATCCTACCAGGAGAAGAATCAAGGTACATGTATTCTCTATACATATGTGTCAGGAAAGAAAAGTAGGAGTGAACTATCTCTTTGACAAAGAAGGGATGAAATGATAAAAAAGGGACACTGGAGTAAACCCTCAACTCTTCATCTGTATTCTACCGTTTGCTTATGGTCATAGGTGCTGAAGAATCAGTGGCATTGGATTTGGATCTCCAACAACTTGTTTTACCTGATCCACTATCCATGAGATAGCTTTGTAATTTACCTTCTAAAGCAGGGTTGTCAAACTCACATCCTCATGGCGGTGTCATGTGACATATCAGGACTTTCCCCCCCTCACTATACCAGGTGTGGGCATGGCCAGCGCATGACAAATTTGGCCTGCAGGCCGGGAGTTTGACAGCCTTGTTCTAAAGCTTTATCAGTTGGACAGGTTGAGTTTTCACTGTGACATAAAAGAGGATCCCAGTAATTCAGTTAATTCAATTAATATCCCTTTCTCTTTGTAAAACAACAGCTACCATCAAAAATTACTGCCGTCAAAACATGATAAATAAGATTACTTATTCCCCCTGGAAATTTTCCTCAAATATTACTTCCAGGCTGTCATGGAGAACAAGCTGGACGTATTGGCTGGATCCAAACATGGCTTAACTATGGGTGGCTTGGTAAACTGTAATCAGTTAGATTAATGCAGTATGTTAGGTCATACATTTTGATTTACGAACCACACTGAGTGGGCTCACATACTGCACATGGCCAGAAACAAATGTTGAGAGGAGTCAAGTTGTTGTTCCTCAAGATTGCACAAAACCTTCACATTATCTTTCCCCAAATCTTTCCACAGGGTCTTTGGCAGAATGAAGTACACAGCATTCTTCAGTACAGTAAAGTACAGCTCATACAGTTAATAAACTATTATTTCTCAGTAAGGTAATTGTAATTGTAATTGTAATTGTAAGGTAATTGTCGAGGGATGCAGTGGCTCAGTGGCTAAGACGCTGAGCTTGTCAATCAAAAGATCGGCAGTTCAGCGGTTCAAATCCCGAGGTGAGCTCCCGTTACTTGTCCCAGCTTCTGCCAACCCAGCAGTTCAAAAGCACGTAAAAAATGCAAGTAGAAAAATAGAGACCATCTTTGGTAGGAAGGTAACAGCGTTCTGTGTGCATTTAGTCATTGCCGACCACATGACCACGGAGACATCTTCAGACAGCGCTGGCTCTTCGGCTTTGAAACGTAGATGAGCACTGCCGCCTAGAGTCAGGAACGACTAGCACATATGTGTGAGGGAACCCTTTATCTTTACCTAAGGTAATTAAAAATCTTGTTACGATGGCTTTATCCCTCACCATTACCACACCCATAATGGCTGTGATTGTTCTAAAAACCAGTGCAATAAATTACAAGATGGCTGCATCCTGGGCCATCACTTCATCTTTTTTCTTTTTTACAACTTCCTCTAAATTGAGAACGCTTCCCTTTAACTTGGAGCAGCTAAAGGAAAGCTCACAAATAATGTGATGTCAGTAATGCTTCTCTCAAAATTCTTTCCTGATACAGCTAGGTTGTAAGGTGGCTTTTTTTAAAAAGCCTCTGCCAATCAGGCAACTCAGCTGGAATCGTCAGAGGCATTTAAAAGAAAAAAAAGGGTTTTTTTCTTTTAAATGCCTTTGACGATCCCAGCTGAGCTGCGTGATCATCACAGGCTTTTTTTTACTTTTAAAAGCATTCCCCCCCCCCAAGAGGTTGTAGAAAAAATGCTTTTACAAGAAAAAAAAAGCCTCTGAGGATTGTGCGACTCAGCTGGGCATGGGGGGAGGGGGGCAGGGATTTTTGCTACCGGTCTCCGAACCACCTACCTCCATCACTACCGGATCAGGCGATCCGGTCCGAACCGGGAGCATTTCACCCCTGAAACCGACCATTGGTAATCAGACCATGTTTTGTAGCATTCAACTCTTGGCATTACCAAAAGTCTAGATGAAAACTGAGAGTGATCAGGTGGGGAAGGTGTGGTTCAGTATTGAAGATGGAAAAATGTAATCTACAGATGATGTGTTATTCTCCACTAGCAGTTATATCGACCAATAGCTCTCTCTGCTGAGAATTTATTTCCTATTGCCCAGGTATCTACTGAATATCTTTTAAAATTTTTGAAGCCATATTCTTTGCTTATATCAGAGTTGATCTACCATTTGGCACTTTAGAAGGTAATAATTTTATCTGAAGCCTCTTCATTGGTGAAAGTAAAAATACAGGAAAAAAAAATAACAGTAGAATTACGTTTGGTTGCTTTTTTTATCTTCTCCCTTGAGGGTTCATCACATACTGAAATATTATTTGTGCTCTTCTATAAAACCTCCTTTGGGAAGGTAACTTTAACCCCCCATTATACCAGACACCAGAAAAACAAACATTTCCTGGAATTACACCTCACTTCCTTAGAGGAACAGCTGTGGCTGCTGTGTTTTCCAGCTGTGGAAGTAACTGTGGCTGAGAAACCCCAGCTTTTGGGGGGGGGGGGAGAGCCAGGTTGTTCTCATTTTCCTCACTGCTTCCACTCTTGTGTCAGTCAAGAGAATCTTCCTGGGCATTGTTATCCCCATTTCCATTATAATAGTTGAGAACATTAGGTGCTGTTCTTTAACATTCTGTCCAGATGACTTCTGGATGCTAAAATCCTGAATGACAACTAGTAAGTAAAGTTCTTACTCCCCCTTGCTAAGCCCACATTTGGTTATCTACTCAAATGATGTCCCTGAATTGTATTATTTCAATATTTTCCACTACAAATGGGACAAGGTTGCTATTCTCAGGTTTGAAATGGAAGGAATTTGCTGTGGCTTCCTGGAACTTCATCATTTCTGTAGAGCAGGGGTGTCAAACTGGCAGCCCATGAGCCGGATGCAGGCCACGCTCACCCCAGCTCCGCAAAGGCAAAAAATGTTGCGATATGTCACGATCGAATTTGACATCAGTGCTCTAGAGTTAAGAAAACTTTCTGCCTCAATATCACTAGAATGTGAACTAGGTCAAGGCCTCCTTTATGGATGCAAGTCACCTTCAGTTATCTCTGATGTTTTTTGGCTGCTCTTAGCTTGGGGTTTTTTTTGTAGCCCTTTTGGTGTCTCAGTTTTTTCTCTTTTATTTGTGGCTCATATGAGATTTCTCTTATTTCCATTCTTGCCTGGAAGATAACCTTCCTAGATGATTCACACAGCAGTATGTTCTGGCCAAGCTCCTGGCTCAAGCAGGAAAATCAACCTTGGAACGGAAGCATGTCTTCTTCCAAGTAGAACATAAGTATTTAAGGAAAAATCATTTACCTTTTTTCCTCAATATCTGCTATTGTTAAGTGAGTTTTGCCCTATTTTACAATCTTTCTTCAATCAATCAGAATAGAGCTGGAAGGAACTTTGGAGGACTTCTAGTCCAACCCCCTGCTCAAGCAGGAGACCCTATACCATTTCAGAGAGGTGGCTGCCAAGTCTTTTCTTAAAAATCTCCAATGATGAAGCACCTACAACTTCTGAAGGCAAGCTGTTCCACTGGTTAATTGTCCTCACTGCTAGGAAGTTTCTTCTTAATTCCAGGTTGCTTCTTTCCTTGATTAGTTTCCATCCATTGTTTCTTGTCTTGCCTTTTGGTGCTTTGGAAAATAAATTGACCCCCTTTTCTTTGTGGCAACCCCTCAAATACTGGAATACTGATATCATGTCACCCCTAGTTTTTCTTTTCTCTAGACTGGCCATACCCAATTCCTACAATTGTTTTTCATATGTTTTTGTCTCCAGGCCCTTAATCATCTTAATTGTTCTTCTTTGCACTTTTCCAAAGTCTCAACATCTTTTTTGTAATGTTGTGACCAAAATGAATGCAGTATTCCAGGTGTGGTCTTACTAAGGATTTATAAAGCCGTATTAATACTTCATGTGATTTTGATTCTATGCCTCTGTTTATAGAACCAAGGATTGTATTGGCTGCTGCCACACACTGCTGGCTCATGTTTAAGTGATCATTCACTAGGATCCAAGGTCTCTCTCAAAGTTACTGTTTTTGAGGCAGGTTTTACCTAATCTGTCCTTGTACCTTTGGTTTTTCCTGCCGAGATCTAAAACCTTGCTTTTCTCCACATTAAAGGAGTGGGATTTGGGGGTTCTCCGAACTGCATAGAATCTTAGCTAGAAGTTTTCCCAAACCCCTGCAAACCCCCAGCATCCCCTCCCGAGGATAACTATATTCCCACATAATCATACAGTGAAAAGAATATTTTTTTACACTGAGCTACAGTTCTGTTTCAAGCATAGGTTGATTTTATGTAAAGTAGAGCACAGATCTCTGGCACCATCATTGTTAATTTTTTAAACTGGCGTCACATAGGCCTGGATAAAAAAATTAAAATATTCAATGGCTGTGACTCAGTGCTTTGTTTGGAAGGGTGCCTATCTATCTATTAAAAAAAGACAAAGATGGTGAGGAAGACAGCTTCCTGGAAGAGCAAGAGAGGCTGACTTCACCAGCTGACTTTCGGGTAAAGGAGGGTTTATAAGTGACCATCCGTACCATGACAACTATTTTATAAATAGCAAGTCCCTCCATTTTGTGAGACCATCCATTAATATGCCCAGACCCAGATAAGTGAGCCTGCCTAGTTGTACCTCTCCAAAATGGGATAAGGAGAAGGTTGTATCTGACTGAGTAGTAGCTGCACTTTATGTCTCCTGATTATCCAATCTTTCCTTGTTAGTGCTTTCATATATCATGCAATACTGGCTCTGCTTATCTTTGCATGAGGCCCAGGACAACCATTTTTCTCTAACTACCATAGTTCAGGGAAGACAGCTTTTGTCACATCCATATCTTTCCAACATGCTGTCTGGGCACCATGCCAGTGAAGCAGCTATGAAGTTGGAGCTCTGGCCTCCTTTCCATTCTTAAATGGCAAACATTTTACTTCATTGAGATTGCTGACTTTGCTGTGTCATTAGGCTCATTTTTCAGATTACTTACAGATTGGCTCTAGAAGGCTGTATTTGCCACCATGAACTGACCCTGCTCTAGCCCCACGCTTAAATAAAACACATATGAAGCAGTTGGGGTGATCATCAGGCGTCCTGGAATGAAGCATCAAATTCTTTGTACCATTTGAATCAGGAGAGGCCAGTTAGAGGTTTATATGCAGTAGTGGGCTAAATGAGGATCAGGAAGCTGAAGCTGACTTTTGATAAAGTAGAATATATGGGCAGTTTTGATGTCGGGGAATTAAGAAAAAATGCATACTCCAGATAAAAATTGAACTCCTTCCAGTGGAGCAGTTGCGTAGTCATGCAATGCTCCTGGTTCCATAATTTTCAGTGGTGAATCAAGTAAGCTCCATAGGGTAGGAGCATTGTTTCTTATCTTCAACTGTTTCTGGGTAGTAACAACCTGACCATTATGATTCATAAGTCAGTAGGTCAAAACTGGAACTATGAAAAGTGTCCCAAAGATGCTTTTTTCAAGAGGCAACTGGACTTTTTTTGTTTTTCTTTGAAGACGTTTCCCTTTTCATCCAAGAAGCTTCTTCAGCTCTGACTGGATGGTGGGAAATGGTATAGATTTCTTGAAAAAAGCACCGTTGGGACTACTATGACCTGGATGACTGAGAATCTCCATAGACAACTATTAAATGTGTTTTCTGTAGGGCTATTTTTGAAGGTGGTCTGGAAACTGCAGCTAATCCAGAATTCTATGACCGGGGTGCTAAAGGGGGCAAGTGACGATGAACACATTCACACTTGCACAAGAACCAGTTACCGTGTTTCCCCGAAAATAAGACCCTGTCTTATATTTTTTGAACCCTGAAATAAGCGCTTGGCCTTATTGCCATGTGCTCAAAAGCCCGATTGGGCTTATTACAGGGGATGTCTTATTTTGGGGGAAACGGTACATTTTCTAGAATTTTGTGAGTTGGTTGAAAGCAGTGCTGAATCACTCTGCCTTCCATGCCATTCAGCTGCTCCTTGGCTAATGGGGTTGTGGGCACTAGCAACTGAGCTGGCAAAGCCAGTTCTTAAACATTTACTAGCTCATCACTGGGCACATTATGCTGAACACATTTTGAACAAGGTGCACTACCTACCTGCATTCTGGTCATGGTATGTATATTGTTATGTAAAATCCTGCATATCTTGGGAACCAAACATTGCTAGGTGACTTTTTCTCTTGAGAAGCTGTATGACAATTATGATCAAGTGAGATATCTTCTTGAAAATGCTGCCATTTTCAGAAAGGGCATTTTCAATACTAATGTCCTAATTCATGAGTTTCCACCCTGTCCACTTATGAATGAAGTATAGTTGAATTAGGTGTAGATAGCATGCTATTGTGTCATCTAATGTATTTCTGTTCTTCATTGTAGGTGGAGAAAGCAGCCAGGATGGGTGTGCTCATCTGTTAGACTGATAGACTGAGCCTGTCAAAGTTGCTAAGTCCCGCCCTTGTTACTGGGCAGACCCAGCTTTTGGCTCAGTCTGTCAGCCTAGACAGGCGTGTGGGACTGATCCTCTAGCAATTTCTCCTTGTTCTTCAGTTTTTCCGTGTTTCTCCCTTCTGCTTCTGGTTGTGATTCTGGTTTGACTTTGGATCGTTCTTTGGACTGCGTTTTTGGATTCTGATTCTATCTGTGGACTGTGAGTTTTCGTTGCCCAGTAGCAGTTTGCTGCTCCTGGAGAGAGGGGGGGAGAGTTTTCTTCCCTCCTTTCCCCTGTTTCTTTATCCTGCACGGGACTTTTTTATTGAGTTCGGGTGGCGTGACTATCCATTTGGGGCATTTTTCCCTGTCATCGCCTCCCTTCTCGAGCAGTCTGTGGAGTTCTCGCGCTCCCTACTTCATCTACGAGCCGCCATTTTGTCTCGTCAGCATTGGCGGCTATAAAAAGCTTCAGTGTATAAATTATCCCCTTGCACAGTGCCAGGCTGTTTGACGCGGCAGTTACCTCTTCAATCGTGCCGGCTTGTGGAGCTTCCCGCTCCCACCTGCGGCTGCCTGCTACACACACCGGCGCGCTCAGGCTTCGTCGCCCTGGGGATTCCCGCGCTTTGACTGCTTGGCGCGCTGCTTGCTTGCCGCTCCGTCGGCCTGTCACGTATTTGAATTTCCTGCCCGGCATTCCAACGCCTGCGTTTCAGCAGTTCCAGCCAACAGAGCCTGCTTCATTTGGCACTTCAGGATCTTGGAGTAGCCTTCGTGGAGCTTCGCGCTCCCGGTCTGAGCCTTCCCGGCTACTCGGTGATGTGAGCGAATTTTTGTGGAGCTTAGCGCGCTCCTGTATTTTTGGCGGTTTCCTGAGCCGTCTAACGAGGCAAGTGTGTGTTATGGAGCTTGCACGCTCCCCCTTTGAAGGGCTTTACCACAGGGACTGTTAATCACGTGAACTTTATTCCAACTTTCACAGTACTATTTCCCTGTTTGACCCTACTGCCTCTTTCTCTAGGCCTCCAGGCTTTGGCCTGTGTCATCTGAGTGTTATTTCTTGGTGGGGTGTTGCACGCGTCTTTTTTCTTCTACAGGTGCCGCTGCTCTGGTCCCCAGGCTTGAGCCTGTACCACGTAAGGTTTCTGCTTTCCCTGGCAGCATTTGTTGTTTGGATTTGCAACTGCGTGATTGCAGGATGCCCAAGGCGTCTCATAAGTCCAAACATGGCCGAAAGGCGGGGTGTCCGGGGAGTCCCCATGAACAGAATGAGGGCGGCTCTGCCAAGAGGGAGCCGGACCTTGCGTCTTCCAGGTCCACTCGTGCTTATCGTAAGCCCTCCTCCCTTGCCGCTCCTTCCAGGACCGAAGCTCGCTGGGATCGAGTGCTCACTAAGCTCTGTGATAAGGCAAGCTGTCGACAGGCTTCAGGACAGGAGGTTTCCACCTCTTCCTCTCGTATTACGTCGGCACCTGATTGTCGGGCTCTACCTGACCAGGTATCCCTGCAAGATTGTCTGCTTTTGATCCAGCCTAATGCCTTGTGGGGCTCGGTGCCTCCTGTGGCTTCGGACTTGCCGGCTGTGCCTTCCCCGGCTGCGATCGCTACGGCTGACCCCTTGTGACAGCGACAGCCCCGCCTCCAGCGCATTTGGGTTCGACGCCACAATAAATCCTAATTTCTCCGACCCAAATCCAACAAATGATCACAGCAGCAGTTCAACAATCCTTGGCTTCTCAACGTCTGTTGGCCGGCGCATCTGCTTCTGTCCGGTCTGACATTTCTACTCATCACTTCGCGCAGGAGGATGCCATTTCCATTGCAGCCTCCGCTTCCCCGGCTTCTTCCATCAACAGCCGTTCCCTGTCCAGGGCTGGTGATGATCCTTGGGGCATGGATTTGTCAGAGGATGAGGGTCTTCAGCCGGATCAACCAGCATTCACTGGCCTTTTTCCGCAGGCCTTATTTAAATCTTTACTTCACAAGGCCATTACTACGGCTCAGCTGGACGTTCCTTCTGAATCTTCTGCTTCAGCGACTGCGGCGAAAGGGTCCCTGGACCCCCTGTTCGCGGAACCCTCCAGACCGGTAGACATTATTCCTACACCACCTCTGTTTTTGGACATTATCCGCCGTCAATGGGCTTCTCCAGGATCGATGCTGCCCCTGTCTTCGTCGGACCGACGGAATTTTAATGTGTCAATGGATTTGGCTTCTATGCTCCAGGTTCCTGTCATGGACGCTCCGGTGGCAGCCCTCTTGTCGCATAACCCGGTTCCCGGATCTCCAGATGAAGGCCTCCGTCCAGAGGAGCGCCAAGCGGAGCACGTCTTACAGCGAGTTCATCTGGGCGCCGCCTGGGCCATACATTCGGCGGTCATGGCATCTTTCTTTAACCAGACTACCCTGCTCTGGCTCTGCCATTTGCAGGAATCTGTCTCCACTGAGGATGTGCGGGTTCGCCAAGACCTGAATAAGATCATCGCCGCTTCTCAACTTTCAGCGGACTCTACTTTGAACACGGCTCGTTTCATGTCCAAGGCTCTGGCCTCCACTGTTACTGCCCGGTGTCTAGTCTGGCTCCGCCACTGGCAGGCCGACGCCAGGCATAAGTGGCGGCTAGCATCGGTATCTTTTTCTGGTTCGAAACTCTTTGGTGAACCCCTGGACGCCTTCCTTACGGAGACGAAGGACAAAAAGAAGGTCCTCCCTAACGTTTTCCGGAGAGGGGAGCCTAGATTCCATCAGTATTCATCCCTGCCTCAGCCTCGTTCTTATGCCGGGTCTCACTTCCCAGTTCCGCCTCACAGAGCTCAGGGTAGCTTTCAGCCTAGGCAGCGTGGCGCTCAAGATGGGCGTCCAGAGGTAGGACCTTTGCCTCCAAATGGCCCTTTTGAGGGGGAGGAGGTCGTTTCTCCACGCGCCATCATTAACTGCATCCCGGGTCCTCCCATAGGGGGCAGATTTGCCCTTTTCGCCCCTATTTGGGAGGGTTCTACTTCGGATAGATGGGTCTTGGCCACCTTGCGATCTGGTTTGGCCATTGAATTTCTCTCCACTCCTCCGCCGTTCTTTGTGCGCTGTCCACTTCCTTCTACCATCGAGAGACAGTCCCTTATGGACTCAGCAGTTCAGCATCTCCTTTCAATCAGGGCTATTCAACCGGTGCCCGTGATTGAACAGGGCACGGGATTTTATTCCCGTGTTTTTCTTGTACCTAAGTCGTTGGGGGGGGAGACCAATTCTGGACCTTAAGCATCTCAATCGGTATGTTGCATACTGCAAATTTAAAATGCAGTCTTTGAAGTCCATCCTTGATGGTGTTCGGAGGGGCGATCTCCTCTCTTCCATAGACCTCACCGAGGCTACCTCCATATCCCCATCCTTCCCTCTCATAGGAGGTTCCTTAGGTTCTACTACGGGGGGCACCATTACCAGTATCGGGCCCTGCCCTTTGGCCTTTCATCTGCCCCTCGTACCTTTACCAAGGTACTGGCTGCTTTGGCAGCTTCCCTTAGGGCTAAATCTATTCATCTACAATGTTATTTAGACGACATTCTAATTTTGTTGTCTACTCAGCAGCAGGCGGCTTCTGATCTGCAACTCACTCTGCAGACTCTGGCTGCTCATGGCTTCTCCATTAACTTGGAGAAGAGCCATCTTGTCCCTACCACTCGGTTGCTCCATCTGGGGGCTCTGATTGATTCCGTGGAAGGGAAAGTCTATCTTTCCCGTGACCGTCAGACTAGTTTGAGGTCCCTCGTTACCTCTGTTGAATGGGCTAGAGTAGTGTCTCCCCTTGTCTTATCCCAGCTACTCGGCAAAATGATTTCCGCCATTTCGATAGTTCTGTGGGCCCATCTGCATTCCTGGGAGCTGCAATGGTTCCTCCTGCCATTCCAGAGGGCGGGCAGGGGTACTTCCCTCGTGAAAGTCCCCATTCCTAGGAAGGTGATCAGGTCTCTGGGGTGGTGGCGGTCCCCAGCAATCTCCCGAGGTTCTCTTTTTTTCAACCCGCAGAGAGTGGCGGTGACAATGGACACCAGTCTCCAGGGCTGGGGGGCCCATTGCCTGGGCCAAGTTGCTCAGGGCAGTTGGAACAACGCCGATGCCTGTCGCCCCATTAACTGGCTGGAACTGCGGGCGATATCCCTGGCCCTCCATGCCTTTCATCACCTCATCTCCAACTCCCACGTCCTGGTCCTCACGGACAATATCACGGCGAAAGCCCATGTCAATCGCCAAGGGGGCACGAGATCTCGCTCCCTGATGTTGGAGGCGTTGCGGTTGGGAGTCTGGTCGGAAACTCACCTAGCCTCATTACGGGCGGAACACATTTCGGGTGTAGCCAACAGTCAAGCGGACTTGCTGAGCCGTCAACGCCTGGATCACGTAGAGTGGCGACTTCACCCGTCCATATTCCGCCAGGTCGTGGCACGTTTCGGGGCTCCGGTGATTGACCTCTTTGCCACTTTGGAGAATGTTCAGCTTCCGCGCTTCATCTCACGATACCCGTCACTTCAGGTGGAGGCCATCAACGCTCTCCGTTCCCCATGGCCCCCAGGGCTCCTCTATGCGTTTCCTCTGGTCTCCCTGCTTTCCCAGGTGATTCTCAAGTTGTTAATGGAACAGGCAGAAGTCATCCTGCAGAGCAGCTACAAGGACATCGCCTTCTCCGTTCATTCAACATTATAAACTGGACAAATTTGCTTCGGCAGATGCTGCCTTTGGTCGCCGGGTGTTGCAGCGGGTGCTTTCGGAGGAGGGTGTTTCGGACCAGTAGGGATGTGTATCTTTGGTATGTCCCATCATACCAAAGGAGGGGTCTGGCTGCTGTCTCCACCCAATGAGAAGGTGCGTATCAGGTAGGACCAACGCCCCTTCTCCATTGTGGGTGGAGACAGCAGCTAGACCCCTCCCTTTGCCAGTCTGGTCTCTGTTTCTTTTCCTTTCCTTTTTCCTTGGTGTCCCACACACCGAGCCTGTCTTCTAGTCTTCGCCAAAAGCTGGGTCTGCCCAGTAACAAGGGCGGGACTTAGCAACTTTGACAGGCTCTGTCTATCAGTCTAACAGACAACCACACCCATCCTGGCTGCTGTCTCCACCCAACGAGAAGGTGCGTATCAGGTAGGACCAACACCCCTTCTAATGGTTTAAATTTTTGTAATTTGTATGGTTTTCTTGGTTGGTTGGTTTTGAGATTCCTTTTAATGGAAAGGAGACTAAATATTGTGTTTATTTATTTATTTGTCATTAGATTTTTATCCTATCTTTATTTTCATTAACTCAAGGAAGCATCCATACATTAGATTTGTGTGTGTATGTATGTGGTATGTATTTTTCTATTCTATAGATACAGAAAAAAACATGGAAACTATCTACTAAGTTGATAAAGAGTAGAAGAATTTTTTTAGCTCCAGCATACTTAAATCCCAGAGCTGCAGTTTCCTAACTAGATTCTCTCATGCCCTTCCCATTGTTCCATAGAAATCCATAATAATGAAAGCTGGACTTAGTAAAACTTACACATACCTATTTGCATTTTATTGAGTCCTTTCTTTCAATCTTTCCTGCAGAGTAGTTTTTCCTGGTTGTTGGCAGCTGAAATCTCAAGCACATATTCCTTATACCTCATTTTACATTTTAGCTTAAGTCTTCATGAGAGTTAACTTTTTCATTATCTCTAAATTGTAGCTGGGAATATGCAAGGGAGCCCACTACTTAAATAAACACACCTTAGTTCATCTACAATTAGTGACATAGAAACTGAGATAGATGATTTACATATATGATAGTCTCTATGTCATTATTTCCTTAGATTTGTAAGAAAGACACTATTGACACTTTGACATGCACAAAGAAACTTAAGATTTGCAGATATACAGGTAGATTACAATTAGTGTGCATTCAAACAGAGCAATATTTGATTTAGTGTGAGTTATAAATTGATAAAAGATTGCATTTCATGTAAGCAAAAATTTAGTTAATATTATGTGAGTTTGTGTGTAGTTAAAGCTAGCATTGCATAGTTACTGTTGGGGTTTTAGACAATAATCATTGTGTGTACAAAATGAAAAAAGGAAGGTTCCATTTGAACAAAGTCAAAAAAGAAGAATCTCATTTTGAAGAACTACAACAGAACATAGAAGATAGTAGGCATGTTCTAGGTCAATGATGGCTAACCTTTTCTGGACTGAATGCCCAAAGTGCAAGCACGCAAATGCACATGTGCACGTCTGAACCTCCAAAACGCAATGTGCGTGCGACCCCTGCGCATGCACCCTGCCCCGCACATGCATGCATGACCCCCCCCTGCATGTGCCCCGCCCCCTGCGCATGTGCAGCAGAGACCCGAAGACCTGCTGGCTGGCGGAGGTGCGTGTGCATGGACAGCAGAGCTGAACTGGGGCAACAGCTCCTGTGCCCACAGAGAGGGCGCTGCGTGCCACCTCTGGTTTGCCATTCTTAAGGAGTTGACCTTGTAAGATGAGACCCATGTTAGTTTATGGTGGCAAAAAACCAAGAGTCTCTTATCCCTTGTCCAGCTAATAAATTTTAGAGTTATGCATTAGATTTTGTGAAGTGCTTCATCAAATGTGTAGGATGGAAATTGTTGAAATCATAATGAGACTTGGTTTCCAAGGGGTACAGATGATGATGAAAACATCATAGTAAAGCTCAAATAAAGGAGAGGCTTCAGAGGGTAAGAGGTAATAAAATTCTAGGACAGCCTTGAAGATACTGGCATGTTAATCCTTTTCCCACTTACACATTGACTATTGTGAAGATGTTCAGCTGAAAAACAAGAAAATGGAGAGAAGATTAGTCAGCTTAAAGGTAATGGCTGGAACTCTGGAATGTTACACTTTGAAGAAAAGATATACTGCAACATTATGTTCCATGTTCTACTTAAATGACAAATTAAGCATTGTTTGTGGTTTGCCTTACATTTAAAAGTTGTTGCGTTATGGCTTTCAGTTTAAGACACTCATACAAGCAAGTTGTATTTCCCTTTGCCTTTGAGAAAGTAATGTTTTATATATTGCTCCTTGTATTTCTTAACCTAGTGGAAAAGCCAAAGGAGTTTTTTTTCTTTTTTACTGTCATCATGCAACCACAAAAATGTTGTTTTTAAGAAATAAGACTTCTTGCATCCAAACCAAGGAAGGAATGGGCAATTTATTGTTTCATTCTTTATTTTCATTTTGCCATCTTTCAATACCAAGTTGGGCTCTTGAAACAAAACACTAGCTGTTTTTAGTCTGTGTGGGATGATTATAACAGAGTGCAGGTAGGTGTGGGTTTCTATGCTAACCAAAATGTGATGTCTTAAAAAAAATAAACAATATAACTTTTAGTAGGAATAGAACTAGGTCAACATCTGTAGCCATTTGAGCATTTATTTTAAACTTGGGAGGAAGGGTCTACCATTTTAAATTGATGCAAGTTGTTATTGTTGAATCTCAAGTGAAAATGGATAACAAAGATTGATTTAACCTGCCAAGGTGATCCACATTTTATATCTTAAAATTCTTCTGCCATAAGATTTAGATATTTGGGACATGTGTGTGCCAGAGCTGGATATTCTACTAAGCTTGTCTTGGGACAGATTTTACTTGAAATTGGAATTTTTATATGTTACAAAATAAAATAAAAACTTATTACCAAAAAAATGGTCATAAATTGAGGACTACCTATAGAAATCTTCCTTTTTAAACTGAGCTGTATTAATTTAATTTTTAAAATATATTTAATTGTATTGATAATTAAGGGTTTTTAAAACATTATTCAACCAAAATGCTCCTGCAGTTCTTAAAAATGTCTTTTCCCCCCTTAATAATCTTGGCACATTTTAAAACAAAGCATTGGCATGTACAGTAGTCACTCATCGTTTTTAGTTTTTAAGCATATGTGCTTTCTAAAATTCCCCAACCACAGATTTCTTGAAAGGTGCAGAATTCTTGAAAACCATAGTGAGGTGCTACGTCATCCCAGCGTGTCCCTATTCATTTCTAAAGAATAGACAAACTTTTTCCTTGGCTGGCAAAATATATTGGAGTACAGCCAAGGTTCTTAAGCAGCAGCATTGACATCTTTTGGTGAATTACTGCTGCAATTTACCAGACATTCAGTATAACTAATTAATTTGAAAGCTACCCTAAAATTGCAAATGATTCTGGCAAAGAGAACTGGTGATGAAAATGGCTGAGCAAACAGTACTTAAATAAGGTCTAAAGTAGATTGTAGGCCTTTGGTTTCTTGCAGGATGTCTATTCTCAGTAGATAATCTTGCATAAACAATTCCAGCCTTGATACTGCTAAACCCCACCTGGGCCTAAGACGGCTCATAACTGTTTTGGATCTCCATTTCACTGAGCTGAGACTGTTTGCAGCTTATACAGTATTTAAAACAGTAGCATGCAAAAAAAGAAAAAGAAAAAAAAGGGAGAAGTTAACTCTGGGCATTCAGCCACAGTAAACGGGATGGGAGCTCTTTTGTGTTTGAATCTGAGTTACAATAAAATAAATACTGTCACAAATGAGGCATAAGATGAAGCCTGCTGGTTCTGTCTCATTGAGAAATACATAGGCTAGCTTTTCAATGTAATAAATAAAATGGGTTGGTTATGGGTGAAATACTCATGTGCAACATGCTAAGGTGCTTTTAACAATATAAATTGTGCACTTGACCTTGGAAAGACTGCATTTAAAATACCTGGCTATTCTAACACTAATTAATATTGAGAAAGGTAAAATGAAAAATCCCACTAATTATTAGTCATTTGCCAAGAAGTATTGGCTCTGAATTCTTCAGTTCCTTCCACTTCTCTAATTCAGCCTATAGCAACATGGAGGAATTCACCAGAAGGTAAAGATTGGAATGGATTACAGTCTCACTTTTTATAAGACAGTCAACTTAGATGGCACAGAATACCATAATGAAAAAAGCATCTGCTTCCTACTGTTAGCTCCCAAGACTAAATTTGTATTTTCTGAGTACAAACCTGCAGGATAGTTGTGATCCACTCGGCCAGACTAAATGCTGTATTCGGGAGAGATGGGGAAGCATCATCTTGCTCATATTTCTGTCCCTCCCCTCACTGTCTCATGTCCATTGGATGTTGAATTAGCAGTTCAGGATAAAGGAAAGTCATTTTATCCAAGGAATAATTAATTTCCAGGCTACAAGATTTAATGGTAATCACTAGTTTACGTACTTTTAAAAGGATGGGACGTGACCTACTCATAGAGAATAGATCTAATGATAGCCACTAATCACAACAGCTATAAAATATTCCATTTCATGAAAGTATCTTTCCTTTGAAATGCGAGATCAATTTCCCCCATGTTTTATATGGCTATAGCCATCCTCCCCGCCCAGGCAAGAGCTATCAGCTGGTTTGGAAAAGTATGCAGTGTTAGAAGGTGAAGTAATTTCCTGTCCCCCAAATAACAGCTTCATGATATCTTAATGATTGGAATGTTGACAGATTGAGGGAGGAGAGGAAACCCTGGCAAATGGATGGGAAGTAGATAAAGAGTGAACAGGGAGGAGGGTAGGAGACATGTAGTGATTTTTGAAATGTGAAAAGAATACTAGCTCTTTATATTGAGAAAAACTGGTAACTCTAATGTCACTTGTATGGGAAACTTTCCTTCAGGTCCTATGATCTTTCTTATCCATTAAGGAAAGCAGTGTCCTGGAGCAGAGTCAGACTTGTGACCTAACCAAACAGACTTTTTTGTCAACATTCAAGAACATATTTTGAGGAAAGTAGCAGTTCTAAAAAGAAATTTTTGTTACTTGTGCATGCAAACCAGAGCTAAAAATCTTAGTTTTCCATGACGTTTCTGTCATCCAAATTATCTTAGTGAAGTTCCCTGACCGTCAGCATTACATCTTATCTGTTTAATAGTTCAGTTATAGGTAGTCCTACAGATACAACAGGCCACTTAATGAATATTTAAAGTTACAAAGGCACAACAAAACTACATATGACCCTTTTTCAAAGTTACGATGGCTGCATCAACCCCACAATCATTTATCTTTATAACTGACAATAGGGATGGTGCAGCACCCCCTCCTCTCTTTTTACCCCTTCCCACCCTGATGGGACCCACAGCGCTTGTGCCTGTCCCCATGCTTACTGGAAGCAGCCAACATTTTCAGTGCTCCCGCAATTCCTTGCAGAAAATGGTGGCTGCTTTCAAAGCTTTCTGCCCTGATCAGCTGGCCATTGGGAGACTGCAAACCTCTCGTGCCTCCTGCTAGGCTTTGGGAACCCAGGTCCTACATACTAAGGTGGCAGCTTTGGGACGAGCTTCCCAGAACCTTTCCCTTGCTTAACTTGCTCCATCCCCCAGAAAGCCACATTTCTGCAATAAAGAAAATCAGAGACTTTTCTTTTGGCCTTAATGGAAAAAGACTTGGGGGGGGGGATTTGAACTTTGCGGCTATACATGTTGACAGCAGCAAAACTACTCCGTGCACAAAAATGGAAGGACATTTCGATCCCAACAATGGACAAATGGCTGCAAAAGTTGATGGAGTTAGCAGAGATGGCTAACTTGACTGCTTTGATCAAGGAAAAAAACACAAATACTTTTGTTTCTACCTGGAAACTGCTTCTGGACTTTGTGCTTGAGGTAGGAAAAAAACGAAACTTTGATTTTGGGTTTTACCGATTAGATAGATTTGTTGTTATAGAAATGGCTAGTATGTAAAAGTAAAAAGTTGTAGTTTGATGTTACTACCCTATTCTACCGCACCAAAGGGAGTCAGAAGTCAATGCCTTTTCTTTCTTCCCCCCCCCCTTTTCCCTTCCTTTTTCTCTTCTTATTTTCCCTATTATTTGCTTTTATATATATTTTTTGTATGTTATATTATAAACCAATAAAGTTGTTCAAAAAATTAAGAAAGAAAACAAAAAAGGTGGGAGGGAGAAATTTATTGATCTTTCTCCCCCCCCCTCCAATAGGTGCTAAAACCAAACTCCTCACCTGTGCCCTCCAACCTCTACCCCCTTTAACAATAGTAGTTTGCAGCTAAATTACAGCATGCCTGGAAAGAGGGTGTAAGTTACTTACTTTGACTCCAGATTGAAAGAGTAAAGAGACGAAGCAACCAAAGGAAATCTTTCTGCAGCTTTTTGGATTGAGGAGCTGAAGAAAGAAAATTCAGCCCAAAAACTAGCTTTTTGCTGTTCGTCTGATTCTCTTTAGGATCTAACTAGTCCTTTGGAGGGACCCAGCTTCTGTCCCATTTGCTGCACATGTCATGCTCTAGTTGGCTAAACATTTTGAGCTAAATTTTTTTTCTTCAGAAAGATTTTCTTTACTTGCTTGCTTCCTTTCTCTTCAGCTTGGAGCCAAGGTAAGTTTTTTTTTTTAAAAAAGAATAGAGATTGGAGAGTTTTATTATTATTATTATTTTATTATTATTTATTAGATTTTAACATCTAATTGGGAGGGAGGGGGGAGAGATAACAACAAGTCTGTCTCTCCCAGCTTTTTTCATTTTCTTTATTGAAGAAATCTGGCTTTCTGGAGGAGGGAGAGGTTAATTCCAATTCTCGAATACAGCTCATCTGTCTGGAACCCGCACTGCATATTGGACATTAATACAATTGAGCGTGTCCAGAAATATTTTACAAGAAGAGTCCTCCACTCATCTGCTTGCAACAAAATACCTTATGCCACCAGACTTGAAATTCTAGGCTTAGAAAACTTAGAACTACGTCGCCTTCGGTATGACCTAAGTGTGGCTCATAAAATTATCTGCTACTATGTCCCACCTGTCAATGACTACTTCAGCTTCAACCGTAACAATACACTAGCACACAATAGATACAAACTTAAAGTGAACCGCTCCAAACTCGATTGCAGAAAATATGACTTCAGCAACAGAGTGGTCAGTGCCTGGAATGCACTACCTGACTCTGTGGTTTCATCCCAAAACTCCCCAAATTTTAACCTAAGACTGTCTACTGTTGACCTCACCCAATTCCTAAGAGGTCTGTAAGGGCATGCATAAGAGCACCAGAGTGCCTACCATCCCTGTCCTAATGTTCCCTTTATTTGTATTCATTTTATGTATTTAATTCATGCTTATATATATTATCTAATACTTACTTGACAAATAAATATATAAATATAAATATAAATAAATTAAAAAGCAAGGTAAACATTTAGGGAAGCTCGTGCTGAAGCTGCCGCCTTATGCAGGTCTGGTTTCCCAAAGCCTAGCAAGAACTAAAAATTTGCGGTCTCCTGACGGTCAGCTAAATTGGCAGTCAGCTAAATGGGGCAGAAAACTCTAAAAGTCTGGGGAACTGATCCTTTTTTTGCTCCAAAAGGCAGAGGTACCTCTGCAAGAGGAAGGGCTGTAGTTGAATCAGGATAGTCAGGCTCACCTGACACTTTCCTTGTTTCACACAGGTGAGACAGTCATCTGTGTGGTAGATGCATGTGGGAGTCATTCAAAGGACAAAAGCAGAGCATGGGGCATCTCGGGGTGTGGGGAGGTCTTGGGAGGCCTGAGGCAGGTGGGTTTGTGCCAGCACTAAGTTTAAAAGGAACTGCCCCCCCTGCTCCACTTAATGACCTCACGTATATTTAACAAATGCACTGGGAAGAACAGGGATGACTTAACAAGAAATGTCATAAAATGAGGCAAAACTCACTTAACAAATTTCTTACTTAGCAACATAAATTTTGGGCTCAATTGTGGTGCTCGGTAGAGAACAACCTGTATATGCTCATCTTGTGAAATACAATTCTAATATAAGCTATGATGGATATTGTGTATTAAAATAATTTTATCAGAAAATAATCAGAGGTATTTTCTTAGATGGAGATAAATAAGTGTGTTTCTTTTCTCATGAAGAATATAAATATTTTTCAAGCCTTTTAACCAAGTGTTCACTGCCCTCTTTACTTTTTTTTAAACTCAAGAGGATTTTTATTTCTTCATTCCTTCCATTTAATTCTATCCTTACAAGTCTGCTTTTTAATTACTTTCTCTGTGGTCCTCTGTAGTCTGCTGTTGACTGAGAAAATGAAAGAGAAAGTGGCATATTAAAAATGGATTGCAAACTGACTGCTAATGTTCTGTAAAAAGCTTAATTTTTGTCTGCCTTGGCCCCTGAAACATAAACCTTATTTAGAAGTGATTTTTGATGTGTTGTTTTGAAGAGGTAAAAGTGTGTTTTGTCTACCAGCTGAGCACAGTTGAATGCTTTAAGTTCACCCATATGGGTGTGGGTGGGTTTATATGTATACATAAGCCAAATAACCCTACTCTAAGTGTCAAAATGATATTCAATTCTTAATGTTTTATAACCTAATTAAGTGCCTGGCTAACCCTTTCTCCCTTCAAAACTTTAGACATAAATTGATTGATGGGCCTCCCTGCTGGCAGGACTGTATATTTTGTGTAAATAATATTGGCCTTATCTCAGCAGAATGGGAATTCTTTATTCATCATAGCCTCCATATATAAAAAAGAAGATAAGGGAGATCCCATAAATTATAGGTCCAAAAGCCTTATCAATATATTAGTGGCCAAGATCTGTGTGAAACATTCCTTGAGTAGGATTGAGACTAGGTGGTGGAGAAAAATTTTATTTGAACAACAGGCCATGTTCAGACCTGAGAGCTCCATAACAGTTTTATTCTATATTATCTCATAGTGAAATTTGAAGTTAGGCAATTGATTGTATATAAAGTATATAAATATACTTTATGGAACCCTGTACTTGGTTACAGCCATTTACACAAATACCAGCATATCTACCCATAAAGGTGTTACGTCCAAAGAGCCCTTGGACTCCAATACTATTCAATCTCTATGCCAGTGATATTCCATCAATGATATTGCATATACCAAAGATTTCTAATAAATTTATTAGTATAGTTATATATGCAGAAAACCTTATTTTAATGTCACATTTCCAATTTGGCCTAAGAAAACTGTTTGCAACAATTAGGTTTGTTTCAAACTCCTTGAATAGTAACAAAGCCAACTCTAAAGTGATGTTATTGAGTAAGAAATATACTAAATATAATTGGCCCCTGGCTAGGGAACACATTGAACTAGTTAATTCCTTTCCAAAGTTAAGGAGTTTTCATCAGTACAGGGACTGTGGGTATGCTTCAAAAGAAGACCAGTAAGGGCTCAGCAAGTTCCAGAATGCTACAGGTTGTCCTTGCTTGCTGATGATAATTGGGATGGCAATTCCATCTCTAAGCAATGCAATCATAACGTACAATGTCACATGGCTGTGCTCACTTTTGACAGCAGTTGCAGCAGTCTACATTGCCTTGGTTAAGTGAATCCTCCATGGTCACAGAGTCCCATGGTGATGGGAATCTGAATTTGCAATCTGTTGGCTTCTCCATTGCTTGTTGGAAGCCAGAGGTGAAGGTTGCAGTTGGTGATCATGCGATCATGAGATGTTGCGACTGTCATAATCATGAGCCATTGCCAAGAGCCTGAATCATGATCACATGACCATGAAGATGTTTTGATAGCCCTAACCATGAGGAGTGGTGGTAAGTCCCCCTCATTCAGTGGCATCGTAGCTCTGAGTGGTTAAGTGAGGACTATCTCTACTTAAACTTTGAAGTTAGAATTATCCAGATACCTTGATCCCTTACAAAAAATAAAATAAAATAGCCTCAATGTTGATGTACAGTGCAGAATTGTGAGATCTAGCAAAGGCCTCTTTTGTAAGAGTTTTCTAAAGAGGATCTTGGGATATGCCAATCCCCACGGTAAGAGCTGAGCAAGATCTTTATCCCACACTAAATTAGTCAATAATTAAAGTGTTTAACTATTGATGGAAGGTTCTCCTAGTGGGCCCTGATAGACTACACAAAATGTGCCTAGAATAATCGATAACTCGATAATATTAACCAATCTGTTAATACTATTTTGTAGCTTAAGCTGTCAACCCAACATTTACTTTCAGCAAGACACTAGATCAAGGATAATAGAAAAATACCTAAGAAAAGTTTTGACATAGTGTCATACAAGTCTTGTCAGAGCAAGATACCGTGCTGGGCTCCAAAGTAAAATGCAGGCGATTCCATTTCATGCTATACTATGAGAGAAAGTGTATATGTGGAGGTCCAGATGTAGAAGTCAGTGTATGTCATACTTGAGTGGCAGTTATATGCCCCAGCAAGGCTCGGTATTTAGAAACTTTATTGACAGAACCTTGCAACTTCAAAAGCAGTTGTGTCCTACTTCCTTTCAGGGCACTAATAATTATGTAGCTAGCAGAACAGCCAGATTATTAGTCAGAACTGTTTAGCGGAAAGCCCATTACATGGAAGAGACTGGGGTCCCATGCAAAGGTGATCCTCCTTTATTCTGGACCTTATAACGATTTTCTCCTATTTTTAGTTAACACTGTGTTAGGTCTTGATATACTTAATCTTCTAAACTAATAAATACATTATCTAACCAATTAAACCAACTTGTCATTTCTCATTAATGCTGATTTCATGTGTTCTTAGTTGCTTCAGATTTTTTATTAATAAATCTTAACATGTGCAGATGGAAGCAAAGTTAACTGGCAAGCCAACTCTGGTGGGATTTATTCTGTTACACTCGCCTAACCACCAGCAGCTGTGTACTTTTGGATGACGGCTAATTTTTCCAGTTTGCAGTTTGCCATTGCCAAATAATAGGATTCAAATGGAATTCATTCCCACTGACCAACCCATGCTTACACTCTGATCATCTCCGTGCCTTTTTCAATATGGTAAGACGAAAGCCAACATTTCACAGATGGTACCAATCTTTCGCAGCTTTCAACTACTAGGATTTTCTGAAGAAGGAGCGGGAGGAAAACATTGAGAAGAAGGAGCATGGAAGATTCAAGTGATTTAGACAGTGAAAATTATTTTGAGGTAGAAAAATGTTATTAGTCTGGAACTGAGGAAAGATTCCCCTTAAGTTCTCTTAGGAGAAATTTCATTCCAGAATTCTAATCACCTTCCCAAAATGTGTAATTTTATTTTAGTTCACCATGCTGTGTTTTTAGGTTTTAGGGTGACCTATCTGGCCTGATACTCTATATCTTGCTGATGTTTAATGGCTACACAATCTTGGTTTTAAGAAATGATTTACTGCCTTAATGACCCTACATTCTTTTGCGCTGATTCTGCTATATGTCAGTTGGCAAGCTTATTTAGGCAGATTGGGGGTTACCTATTGAGCCTCTGCTGTCAAGCAGCCTGTGCTTTTCAATAGTGCAGTTTTCAATTGCTGTTAGGAGTTTAGTCTAATCATAAACACATGATTAACTACTTACCTTTTTCTCCTAAAAAGAAAGGAGAACTCCTGTGCTCACATGTATCCATTTACTTACTTTTTGCATTTAATATTCTATAGTTCCTACTGGTTTCTCTATTTATACTCATCCTATTGTCTAAGGTTTTTTCCTCCCTTTGAACCAAAGAACATGCTGCTCTTTGTGTATTTTGACTGACTCGTGTATGCATATCTATCTATATCTATATCTATATCTATCTATCTATCTATCTATCTATCTATCTATCTATCTATCTATCTATCTATCTATCTATCTATCTGACTCTGGTATGCATATATGTTTTTAAAAATAAAATCTGATCTCATCACTTTGTGGGCCAATTCATTCATACCTCTAAATCATAATTTAGCATTGCACACCTGAGTCAGAAAGTGTTCAAATAAAGCTATGAATCTGAGCATTTTCTCCTTCCCCTTACTGCATCATGAAGCAATTAACTCAGATTCTATTTCAATTCTACAACAATCTAGCATGCTGTTTTTATATATGAGCCAATGTAAAAGGAACTCGTTTGCTAAAGAAATCACAAACCAGTCCCATAATTTAAAGCTGATTTGTTTATAAATTGACCTAAATTTATTTTAATGCACAGCTCCTCATTTGTATATAACGATGAAAATGGAATCTATAACATGTAATTAATGTTTTATTTTTGCAAGCTATGCAGACAAGTCCTGCATTTTAGCTCAGTGCTTAGAGGTTGTGGGGTATGAATTGGGCACAACAGGCTTCAGCTCAACCAAAGCAAGGCTGAGTGACTTTGGGTGTTTGAACCTTCCATTGTTGGGGATCTTCCATTTTTGAACCTGGATAGGATAGGATGGCATTGTCCTATTGTCTATATAGTGCACAATCTGTCCTGAAGAGCTTTATGGCTCCTGCTGGAAAAGCAGGTGGCAATTGTGATCCGGAGAGCTTTTGCACACGGCCGGATTTAGATGAAAAGAGGCCCTAGGCTATTCCACTTATGAGGCCCTTTCACCTCCCATTTTTAAGTTTGTAAATTTTGCTAACAATTTGAATGTAGGCCCCTCTTGATCTTGAGGCCCTAGGCTGAAGCCTAGTTAGCCTAAAGGAAAATCCGGCCCTGGGCTGCGTGGTAGTTGTTCCTGTTATTGGACCAGCAGGCTCTGCTACTTCTGAACTGCCCCCCCCCAAATGTTTGAAGGGTCCCATCTCCTGGTTGTGCTAACAACCATCCTGTATGATTGCTTCCTCAGCTGTTACGCATTTTAATTTTTATATTTGTGATGGGATTGTTTTTCATTTATTTTAAGATTGTTTGCTGCCCAGAATTCCTTGTTGAGATGGGCAGCCAAACAAATTGAACAGATAAATAGATAGATAACCTTGGTTTAATGTTTTCTGTGAATAAGCACTTGAGAAGCCACAGAATGGAGATGAAAGAGTGCTCAATTCTGTTCCATCAGGAACCAAAAAAATTGTAACATGAGGTAGGCTTATATTGCAGCCACCACAGAATTTTGAGCAATCAAAAATTTCCTATGCTTATTTTAGAAAACATAAATAAGTACATAGTATAAAACAAATAAGTCATAGATTTGCAGCTGAGCATATAAAACTGTCAAATTAGATCCAGACTAAATAAATTGAATTATTCCCACTGATTGTAATGGGTGTTAATATCCTGGCTAAGAGAGCCAATTGGGGTTGTGGTTAGAGGCATTAGGCTAGAAATCAGGAAACTGTGAGTTCTAGTCCTGCATGAAAGCCAGCTGGGTGACTTTGAGCCAGTTGCTTTCTCTCAACCCTAGGAAGGAAGCAAGGGCAAACCACTTCAACCACTTCTGAAAATGTTGCCAAGAAAACTGCAGGGACTAGTCAAGGCAATCACCAGGAGCCAAGACTGACTCAAAGGCTCCACATGTCCTGGCTAAACTCAGTCCAAACCCTTTAGGGGTTTTGCCATCTCTCTTACATTTGCTCCTTCCTCGTTCACTTATTTAAACCAGCTTTCTACAAAGGAATATCTTAGCTGCTCCAGGTTCAAAACTGATGAAAAGAGAGAACCTCCAAGCTTTACATGGGTTTGTTTGCTAGGAATTCTGGTGTTAGAAAGAATTAACACTGAAGGCTTTCACAAAAGCCAGGAATTATTTTTGCAGATTGATATTACTCTAGCATGATGGAGGGAGCCTCAGGAACTCTATGACTACAGCTTAAACCAAGTTGCCTACCACTATTTGTAAGGTATTAAATGGTCAGCTAAATGTATCAAAAGGCTTGCATCCGAAGTGCTCCACAGCTGCTCTTGCAGAGCCATTTGCAATATGCCAGTGGGACATCACAAGCTGCCGAGTATGTAGTTCTTTTACTACCAGATATCTGTGCATTGGGAAGAAAGTGCTTTCTTCTGTATGGTACCAGTCCTTTACACTATGACCAGAGATGCTATCTCCATTAGGCCCTCTGCTTCCCAGCATGCCATTTACAAACTGCAGCAATGGAAGTGCCTAGGAAGATCAGTGGCTATGTTTACCTTCTGTTCCAAAGGCTGGCATGATAGTAAATTTCATAAAAGGTTTGCTAACAGAATTTGTTGTGTAGTACTGGGTTTCCCTGAAAATAAGACCTTTCCCAAAAATAAGCCCTACCATGTTTTTGCATGTGTGTCTAAAATAAGCCCTACCCCCAAAATAAACCCTATTTAAGCACCTGCACAGCCGGCCACCCGCCTATTCTGTCTGGTTGCTTGTGGTGCCATGGCTATGAGGCAGGGTGGAGCTGCTCCACGCACCCTACACTCACTTACCTCAGAGCCCCCACAGCCAGGCCATCCATGCCCCAACGCCTGCCTCACCTTGCAGCGGCAACTCCACCAGCCCCATCCAGCAGAACGTTTCATGGCCGCTGGCCCACTTCTGCTTGCTTGCATGACCCCAACAGAGCAGGAGGCTGAGTGATGTGCTGGTGCCATGAGGTGAGGCAGATGTCAGGGCGTGGATGGCCTGGCTGCGGGGGCCCTAAGGTAAGCCAGTGCAGGACACATGGGGCAGGTCCATCCCCCTGCCTCCCCTTGCAGCCATGGCACCCAGCACATTGCTTGGCCTCCTCCATTGCAGCCATGCGAGCAAGCAGAAGAAGTGGGCCTCCCATGTACTCTTAAAGTACATGGGAAAATAAGACATCCGCCAAAAATAAGCCCTAGTGCTTATTTTGAAGCCCAAAACAAAAGACCAGGTCTTGTTTTTGGAGAAACACAGTAGTGAGTCAGTGACTTGTACAAGTCTTCACATTATATTCTTATTGAAGGATCACCATTGCATCTCTGAAATCCTCCTAGTTCTCTAGTATATTACTAAGGAGCTGTGGTGATGTTGACAGATCATTAAGTACCCACTGATCAAGGTGAACAAATATTAACTTTACACAGTAGATTAGGTTTGCCACACAAAGATGCTATGATTGGCACATCCATATGCATGATGCCATTGCACTTGTAGTACACAATATGTAGCTTTTAAAGAATGGCTCTTCTAGGAATATCTATTCAATGTGGACAAGTGTACAGGAAAGACTTTGCCTGCTATTACATTTTAATTTGTCTACCTGGAAACAGCTGATATTTACAGAATCCACTTTCAATGGACTGAATAATGTTTTAATATCAATAAATTGTGTATTTTTTTAAAAGGACTTTATAAAACAATGCACCTCTTTGCTGTGGAAATTGATAGTGATTGCTAGGAGGAATATAGTACAGATTTTTACTTTGCATCCATACAAGAAGCTGTGACATAACTTTGTTGGGGTTTTTTGGGAAGGGGGTAGTTATGTAGAATTATGAAGAAAGTGAAGCTGTAAATGTTGATTATTGGAAACATCAATTGAATCCCATCTTGGCTTCGGAGAACTTAACAAAATCTTTTTGTTTCCAAATTATAATTGCAAGAGCAAGATATTTAATACAAAAATGGAGATTATCATAATTTTGGGTTTTGTGGTTGTGAGAAGTTGCCAGATACAACGTGGTTTGAATTCAGTTTGTGATTACTCACACTCAGGTAATAAGAGTCCCACAAATCAGAACCAGATAAATGTTTTTAGAAGTGTAGGGTAATCTACCAAGACTAGAGGAACAACTAGCCACTTCTTTCTGTTTCTTATTGGATCCTATTTCCAGAAGGAGTTTATCCAACCCCTTATGACCTTGGATTGGAAATCTCCTGTTAGCCAGCCTCTTTTAGGAGTTCATTCCAGTTAGTAGACATATGCTAACCCGTCATTGAAGAGATTACAGCTGATTTGAAGAAAGACTCATGTGGTTGGTTTTCTTTTAAGTTTTCACAGAGTTGAAAATCTGCCTGTCAGTAGCTTTTTATATACAGGTAGTCCTTGACTTACAACAGTTAATTTAGTGACCATTCAAAGTTACAATGGCACTGAAAAAAAGTGACTTATGAATGTTTTTTACCCTTATGACCTTTGCATCTCTATGGTCACAATAATCAAAATTCAGATGCTTGGCAACTGGTTCATATTTGTGACGGTTGCAATGTCCTGGGGTCATGTGATCAGTTTTTGCAAACTTCTGATAAGCAAAGTCAGTGGGGAAGCCATATTCACGTAACAACCATGTTACTAACTTAACGACTGCAATGATTCACTTAACAATTGTGGTAAGAAAAGTTGTAAAATGGGAAAAACTCACTTAACAAATGTTTCACCTAGCAACATAAATTTTGGGCTCAATTGTGGTTGTAACTTGAGGACTACCTGTATATAGCTTTGGGATAAAGTTATACTGCACAATCAGCAATACTATCTACACAGAGCAGGAAGGAGACTTTTGGAAGAAGGTTTGTCTGGGTGATAGAGCTCTGTGCATCCCACTCATCTTTCTTTCTCAAATAGTTAGCTGGTATTGGAAGTTTAATAATAAGAAGTAGGAAAAGAGAAACAAGCTATCTTTTTTAGCCTAAAGTACTTTCATACAAAAAATCTAGACCAGTTCAAAATTAGGACTGCCATTCTTTCACAGCTAAGTAGATTTATTCAGCTGCTTTACAGTTCAAATGATAATAAAAATCTTTTTGTTCTGGTGAAGCGGCAGAATTTACCAATTTCCCTGCTGTAGAAACCTCCTTTCTCATCCGTCCTCCCGATTCCTGATTTTAGCCATCCTCGGAGATCTTTTAAGACAGGGGTGTCAAACTTGTGTCGTCACAGCATCATCACGTGACGAGTCATGACTTCCCCCCCTTCGCTAAACCGGGCATGGGCATGGCCAGCGCATGTCACATCCGGCCTGTGGGCCGCCAGTTTGACACCCCTGCTTTAAGGCAGGGGTGAAATCTAAAATTTGTTACTACCGGTTCTGTGGGCGTGGCTTGGTGGGGGTGGGTAATGTGACTGGGTGGGCGTGGCCATTTTTTTTTATTTTCAAAACCATTTTTTACATGTAAAACCATGTAAAAAAATGCTTTCAAAAGGCTCTGATGATCCCAGCTGATCCTCAGAGCTTGGATCATCGGAGCCATTTAAAGAAAAAAAGTTTTTTTCTTTTAAATGGCTCTGGCGATCCAAGCTGAGTTGCCTGATTAGCAGGCAACTCAGCTGGTATCGTCAGAGCTTGGCTCATCAGAGCCACTTAAAAGAAAAAAAGGCTCTGATGATCGCGCGACTCAGCTGGGCATGCAGGGCGGGGGCAGGGATTTTTGCTAGCGGTTTTCCGAACTGCCCGCCGCCATCGCTACCTACTCACCCGAGCCGGTCCGAACCGGGAGCATTTCACCCCTGCTTTAAGGGGAATCCTTAGCAAAATGAGCCCACTGTTTTCTCCTTCCTTTTGGCCGGGAATAAAAAACTGTGCAATGTACCAACCTGCTTCACATTTGGAAACAATGCAGTGCAGAATAGAAGGAAGTACCCATAGAAAAAGTTCCAGAAAAAAAATCAGAATTTTTTCATATTCCAGTCCACCCAGAACTCAATAAAGGGCATGGTTTTCTAAGCCCAATCATAATTGGAGAATAAAGAAATGAGGTTCAAACTTCCTCTTTTGGCTCTGGAATCATTGCATGACTTTATTGTAAGGAATCTGAAGAGCTCTACTGTTGTGTTCTTTCTTGTCCAAGGTTGGGTTCCTTCTTTCCTTTTATTACCATTTTTATGTTAATAGTACTATTTCAGTTCCAGATTTAGTTCTAAGCTGATTTTCAGGTTTTGACTATTTGATCATAATTTGACCATTGTGGATCTTTAACATATTGCATTATCTAGAAACTGTCGGCTCAATATGACTCCTTGTTACACGTGTAACTAAGAACAGAAACTTCTAGACCAGGTGAGATGAGCATATATTTTGAGCTTTTTCTATGCTAGCATTATCTGTCTTAGAAATTTAGAAAGTACTGGCAGGGTTGGATCCTAGTTTGAAATTTTTATTATGAGACAAGATTTCTGATAAGAAACTGAGCAGTACAGAAAGAAGCTGACATATTGCAGTGGGTCTCATACAATTTGACATTGAATTTTGAAAGTTCATGATGCATGAGGGTTTAAGCTATCATAGTCTTGCACTGTTTTTACAGTGGAGAAAAGAACTTCCTGTGTGGTCTCTCTCCTTGCCCTCCAGCCATAAATATAAGTCTGTATCTATCTCTAAAGCTCTTCGTGTAAACATAAAGCTGAACATATATGCATGCGCATGGATAAAATACCTAAATATTTGTGCCGGAGAAGTTGATTTCATAGAGATGAACGCTTATTTCCCTCAGTTGCTTGCATGAATTACTGTATTTTTCGGAGGACGCACCTTTTTACCCCCCAAAAGGGGGTGAAAATTTAGGTGCGTCTTATACACTGAATGTAGCCCTGCCCACCCACTGGCCCCCACCCTTTAGCCTCTGCCTCCCAGCACTTACCTCCTTGCAAGCAAACAGCAAGAAAAAACAGCCCCATTCAGCTTCTGCATAGGCTAATTAGCACAAGTTGATTAGATCGGCCTCCCGACTCTCAGCTGATTTGCTCTCAGCTGTTTTGTGCAGGCTCTTTTGCAAGCTCTTGTTCTGCAAGCTCTTTGCTTGCTGCAAAGAGTGCTGAGCAGATTTTTTTTTTCCCTAGCTAAAGTGAAACTGAAAGTAAATCAGGCTCTGCTGCAACGTGACAAAATGAGGCAGGGAGAGAGATTTCTTTTTCTTTTTGCTCACCAAAAAACGTAGGTGCAAACAATGGGCAAAAGAGGAGAGTTCAAGATTTTAAAACACTAAAGAAAAAAAGGTCTATTTAACTAGGGAATTGTAATAATTGAGATGCTATTAATTCTATATTGTGTTGAAAGCAGAAATGGTTAAGTTATGGTTTGGAGGAATATATGGGGGAAATTATTTGGTTTATTATTATTGGTAAATATAATTAATTGATTTGTAAGAAATTGGATTGCATGGAAATAATTGGAATATTCATGTTCATATTGATTAATATACAAAAAAGATAGTTATAACTAATCGATTTATATAAAAATGTTGAATTTGTATTAAACAATTGTAATATTAAATAATTAACCAATGTGAGGATGGATATAAAAATAGATGACAATAGGAAGGGGTATAATATAGAATAGAAGGGAAAAATTGAATTTGATTAAGATTAGAGATGAGGATGAAGGGTAATATTGGTTTTTTAAAAAAATAGAAGAATAAATATGGCAAAAAGGAAATATAGAAATTGTAAATTTAATTGAAAAGACTAAACACTGTTTAAATTTGTGAACCAGCCAAATACTCTGTTCAAAGAAAATACATTGTATGTTTGTATATGTGTTTGTCTAAAAAATTAAAAAAAACTTTTTTAAAAAAAAACAACCCAAAAAGGTAGGTGCATCTTATACTCCAAAAAATACGGTATGTAACAAACAGGAAAAAAATAAATTCCAGGACTTCTTTCAATCAATACTTTCTTTTAATATCTAAGATTATGAATCAATTTTCTGGGGCAAGGGGCGGAGATATTTCTTTTAATTTATGCTGTAAACATTGGTACCTACTGATTTATAATAATTTGCAAATATGCTTCCTCAGACGTCTGACCCACAAAATATTTACCTGTATGCTGTACCAACATATATTGTACCTCAAGTATATTAATTAGATAAGATGCACTGATGGCTTGAAAGAAAGAAATAATTAGTTTCCTTCCAGTTTACAGGAGCTTCCATATGTAATCATCTGGAATTAATTAATTTCATGATTTGCAATAGAAAAGAATGAATATTTATGATACAGGATAATGAAACTTAATAAGCCATAATGAATCTTTATGATTTAAATGACTCTAGAAAATGGCTATTTACAAACCTAAGGGTCAGTAAATGTGATGCTATTTGCAATAGGAATCAGGTTGGAAACTGCTTTTTTCCTGCTGAATAAACATACTCTGTACAAGAAACATAAGTTAGAAAGAATACATTTAGACAGGAAAAGTGACAGTGGAGGAATCTGGAAGTCTTATTATGTTCAGGTTTCTCACATGAATCAACCTCATTTTAGTTGCATTTTCACTTTTACAAAATGTGGGATACCTGATCTATAGTAGTTTCCCATTTATAGCTGCAGTTTACAAGTACTGTTGCATCAACCCTTATTCAACTTAAATGATGTTTCTGTTTATTCTACCTATACCACCTTCTATGTTTAGGAAAACTAGAGAACCAATAGAATATTCTGTATCACACAAAATTGGGAATAATATCATACATCATATTTAAGCCAATGGTGAAATGTAAAATTTGTTACTACCGGTTCTGTGGGCGTGGCTTGGTGGGGGTAATGTGACTGGGTGGGCATGGCCAACTTTTCTTTTTTTACTTTTAAAAGCATTTTTTTGGCCGAAGAGGTTGTAGAAAAAATGCTTTCAAAAATTAAAAAAAAGCCTCTGATGATTGGGGGGGTGGGGTGGGGAGGGGGGGGGGGGGGGCAGGGATTTTTGCTACCGGTTCTCCAAACCACCCGCCACCATCTCTACCGGATTGAGTGATCCGGTCCAAACCGGGAGCATTTCACCCCTGATTTAAGCCCATATCTAGATGCTCCCTTTTTTGGAAACAGGTCTACAAGACTTATCAAGTCCCTTGCATTAGGAAATAAGTCCAGTGTCTAACTTTAAAGAGAGCCCTTCTTTTTAGATATGCCAGTTGATGGTTTGATTCCAAAGAATATGAAGATTTGTTTTAGACCTTTAGGGCTGAAGTGCTTAGATCCATATCACAAAGTTATATCTGATAGATCTAGGAAGCATCTTATCTTTATTCCAAAGCAGTGCTTTGAATGATGTATACATTTACATATCCATCCTCTATTGCATATATGTAGTGTTCTCTTTTTCAATTTCACAAACTGCCTTTTAGTTGATCCACATTCCCAGAGGTGTTCATGAAATATATGGACCTGCCAGCTGCTTATCTCCAAGTGTTAATTATTGATGTCTTACCCTAGATTGACAGTGATCTCCTGGTTGCCTGGCTTGATGTTAGTTGCTTAATTACATTCTAATTACTCTTTAAAAAATGTTTGCTGCTTTGGTTTCTGTGTCAGTCTGCAAAATATTTTTTTCTATTCATCTCATTGCTTTTATCAGGACATCAAAGCAAGCTTGGTTTGCCACTGCTTAAAGTAGGTGAAATAGTATATGCTATCATCTAAAGCAGAAATGTATCCCAGGTCACAGTTCATCTACTGTAAGTTGAGGTGAGAGTTGTGTGGTCCATGTTTTGTTGTTGTTCTTTTACTAACAGCCCAAGATCTATTAGTTTAAGCTTGGTACAAACAACTAAATTACATTGAATTAAACATTGAAATAGAATAAACAAGAAGAAACAAGATCAGTTCATCATGAGAACCAGACAAGACCTAGACTGAATTCATTCCTTCATTCAGAAGTCAACTTCTGTTTATTCTTACCTTTATCCAGCTCAACAGAAGAGCTTAGGGCAAGCAGGATGGTAATTGTTGCATCTACAGTTAAGTAATTGAAAAGCAAACATTCTTCCTGTTTTAAAAATATTTGAGATTTAGTTCTGCACACTAATTAAAAGAGTCTTCATATTTTTTTTTACCAATAAAGCCAAAATCTAAAATGGGTTAACTATTCCAGCAGGCTTACAAGATGCACTACTATGATTGTGTTTAGTGATGACGCTTCACATATAGGATATGTGAGCTTCCAACATAAAAAAAATGCCATTGTAAAGAAACCTATACATCTGCCAAAACACTATATTTTCCGTTGCGGAGAACCCTTCAGAGCATATAATTCTAAGTCTTGTGCAGAATAAATCTTGGTCTGCAGTGCAGAAGGAAAATCATCTTCCTTTCTCACTCTTTTTCTTTCTTTTTTTTAAGCTTCTTCTTCTAAGTAGGTGTAAATTAGGCATCAGGGATCTATCTGAGACTGGCACTAGACAGTTCTTCCTTGTCTTGACTTCAGAGAATGCTTCCATCTGTTTTTCAGGTGTTCTCATAGAGTAAGGGTGGGATGTTTTTACTTAGTATAGTTTACAGTATTTTTTCAGCAGAGGGTTTCATGAGAAACATATGCTGGGCAGCATATAAAATGGTATCCTAGCATTATAGATATACAGTAAAGGTTATATACATTTTCCCTTGTGCGTAGTGGTACTTCTGCTGGTGATGATGATGATGATGATGATGTCTAAAACTGGATATTAAATGTAGGGAATGAAACTGGCAAGACAGGAACCAGCAGTCTCAGAAAACAAAAAGCAAAATTATATCGATAAAGAGCAGATGCCTTCATCACCTTTGCATGAAGAGAAGGGCTAAGTATCTCAGATGCTTAGAAAGCAGAAAGAAAAAATGAAATTCAAAACTTGGAACATATAGTAGTCTGAGCGGGGGGAGAGAACTTTTCTGTATACTAAAGTCTGCTTAATTCTTGTCTATGATAAAAAATATTATGAGAATTTTCTGCTAAATAAATAGTCTCCTGACTGAGGGATTATGTGTCTGGAGAGTCAAGATTTACAACTAGGCCTGATGTGAAGACAGATCCTATTATGTTACCTTACATTTTAGTTTCATGTTACTTATGTCACTTTGATTTGGATTAGGAACAAGAGGAAATAGGATGACATTTTTCCAAGGGATCTGGAATATACAGTAGCTGATGTCAGAGGCAACTTCAAGGGAAGCAAATTATGATGTGTAATGGCACCATCATGCAAATGATATGATTTGTGTATTTGCATCAGACCTCATATCATTACATATACATATCATTTGTGCAATGACATCATTGTAAATATATCACCACGGCTTGTAACAGACATTGCTGAATAGCATTAATCTGCTTTCTGAATTTCTTGCAAAATGTATTGGCCGACAGAATTTCTTACACTTATCAATGCAGAGTCACCGTCCTGTCCTGTGGAAAATTATCCTCCCCCTCCATCTGCCAAGGTCTAAATGGCCTTGACCTTGTTGGCCTTTTGTAAGGTAATCAAGACTTGGATGTTCCCACAGGCATAGGGCCAGGTTAAGCAAGTCCTGTTGCTTGGTTACAGTCTCAATCATTTGAAGTGGAACTCTAGGCATGTATTATAATATGGGTTTTTAAAAATATTTTTTATGAACTGTGCCATTATCTTTGTTTCTTTTAATATTTGTACTCTGCCCAGAATCCAGAGGTTGTAGGTGCTCCAACACTGGAGATTTTCCAGAAGAGATTGGATAAAATATTATAGGATTTCCTGCTTGAGCAGGGAGTTGTACCTCCAACGTCCTTTCCAGCTCTGTAAATTGCTTCAATAAATGGAAGGTGATTACATAATAAATGAAAGGTGGGGGTTGAGCAAGCAGGCCTCCCAATACGGGCCAATCTATCGCGCTCTCTCTCGCTCTCTCGCTCTCTGTCTCTCTCTTCTAGTATTTAAAAAGATGCTGGGGTTTTTTTTTAGAAGGCTTTATATTGGAAGAAAGTGTTGTATATTGTTTTGTTATATATTGTGTTGTTGAGTCTTTCAAGTGGTAATTGACACAGTCACTTTTGATACCATTTTCTATCATTTCTATTGTTTTATCCCACCCAGGATCATGGGATTGGGTGGTATAGAAATGTTTGAAATAAATCAAATTAATAAATGATAAACTTCACTATGAAGTCATTGTTGGGATCTTCATGCAGTCCCATTGATTATGTTGTTGGTTGAAGGGAGGACGTGGACCTCATCAAACAGTTGTGAGATAGGCCTTACATCTCCAACTTCCCTGAAGAATCGGTCTTTCACAATGATTTGTTCTGACATCCTGCTGCTGCAAGTGATCTGTTCTCTCTGTATGAATTTTTTTTTGTGGTTTGCAAAAATCCTTCAATATATTGTCATAGAAAAATGCAGATTTTTTTTTTAAAAAAAGACAAATGTTGTATATAAGACTTAGATAAAATACTTGCAAACTCCTCTTCTGGAACCTGTATCAGAAGTTATTGAAATATATTGTCTTAAAGCACATATCCTACATAAAACTGAAATGTTTTTCAAATTTGAAATGAGATTCACAAAAAAACCATAGTTCTTATTTTTTTCCATACCCTTCTTGTCCATATTGCACGGTGCTGTTAGGATGGCAACTCTTTTTTGGAGGGGGAGCAAAAGCTCTATTTCTTGGAAAACATTTTAATGTTCTGCTTTTTTAAAACAGAGAATTTATTATAACACCTATTCTGTGAACTCCCTGTCCCATCAGGTTAGCTGCCTTCAGCTTAAAATAAGAAAAGACAATGAAAACTTTAACTCACTGTGATGTTTTAGAGCTAATAAATGAGCTATTTCCATCTGGATTCTTGTGATCTCACTCTTTTAAAACCTTGAATTTCATATGCTCAAATGTTGTATTGTATCACAAACTAGGTTTGAAATTCCACAGCAAATCAGTTTGTCGCACAGGTGGCTGAGATTGTGGAAAATGTAGTGATTACAACAATCTAGAAGAATAAGAAATGGTTAATGGATCTATGAGGAAGACCGAGTGCAGAAGTGGATGATAATTTTTTTACTTTATTTTTATATTTGTGGATTTAAGTTTCTATATATCTTTTGTCTGTTGTGTTTTTTAATGTTTATTTTATGCATGGAATTTTAATAAAGTTTTATAAAAGCAATAACAGTTCTGTGCTATGGCTCTTAGGAGCTTATTCCTTCTCTGTTTTAGATTTCCAGAATGGGCCTTATGATCTAATTTTGGAAACCAGATATTAGGTGATAATTAAAGCTTTGTTACCTAAAGTATCGTAAAGGTGTTTTTTTTTTAATGTTCCAATATTTTCTTTGCAGGTAAAGGCAGCTCAAGCATCTCATCCGACGTGAGTTCAAGTACAGATCACACTCCAACCAAGACTCAAAAGAATGCCGCCACCAGTGAAGGTGCACAAATGAATGTCCTTTTTCTGTTTGGACCTAGGAGATTTTTAGAACCATTAATGTCTTTTTCTATTGATTCTTAGAAATCCCTGTCTCTGGCAAAATCAGACAAGAGCCAAAAGGCAACATCATAACTTCTCCTAGGTTTAGTTCGTCATATATTATGTTTTAGTATCTTATACTCCTCCAATAGGAGCATTGAAGGAATACTTCCCAAATATAGGTAGTCCTCAGGTTACAACAGCAAATGGAGCCAGAATTGCTGTCACTAAGTGATGTAGTTGTAAAGTGCAATGCATTGCTTAGTGATGGTGGTCCCAGTTGCTGTGATTAAGCTAGGACTGTTCAGTTCACTAAGCAAGGCCCTCATGTGACTCTGACTTCTTGCTGGCTTCTCCATTGACTTTCCTTTTGGGAAGCCAGCAGGAAATGTTGGAAATAGTGATCAGGTGATCACAGGGAAGATGTTACACCCAGAACTTTGAGGACCAGCCATAAGTACCCCTTGTTCAGCATTGCAGCAAATTAGAATGGTCGCTGACCAAGTGGTTGAAGCCCAAGGACTCCTTTTAACTCTGTATTAGTGTGGTACAGTTTTCTTGCTACATCTTACGTTTAAACAATAAAAGATTCTTTCAGAATTGCCCTTGGAAGAACTGCCATTTATTGCTAGAAAAAAGACAAAATAGTGAGGATTCACCCAGACTCAGTGGCACCTAGCTAACTATAGTTCTAAGGATAGAAATGGCGCTATTCTGGAAGTTGATCTATAGATAACATTTTCTTGCTTCTTAGAAGTGTATGCCAAGTGAATTAATGTACATAAAACTAGAATAATGGGTTGTTGGAAAACACATGGATGAAGTGCTTTAGAGTTGGGAGGAAATTTGGAAAACTCTAAGCTTAAGTGGAGGAGTAGAGAATGTGGTTATGAGATGGTGGGAAGAAGTTACTTTAAGAAAAGATGCAAACACACTGTGTCTTAAAATTGTGTAAGTTTTTCAGGCATAATATATCCAGATATGTTGATATCAAGAACTGATACAAAAATTGTACAAACACTTCATAACATTATTATTAATCTGCACATATTGATCACAGCTGAATATACTTAACAGTACAACTAAAGTACATATTCTGGTTGTTAGATGAGAATAATCAATTATTCTCCAAAGCATGCTATTTCATTATGAGAATGAATGCAGCACCTCTCATTGTTATTTGCTTTATTCTCAATTTTTCCTTTCATACTGTAGAAGGTATGAGAGGAAATATATTTTCCTCTATAACTTTCAAAGTTGTAGGCCTTAGATTTATGGAGTTCCCTGGTGGGGAACTTCCTAATACAGTAGGAAAGAGAGTTTTCTGTGATTCCTCATCATTACTGTTTCTTTACTTTTCTGAATGTGTGAAAAGTTTCTATTGAAAAGTCTTATAAAAATACATGTGTAATTCATCCTGAGTGATCAAGGCCATTGTGAGAAATTATGGAGTTCTTTTATGACTTGATTTACAGTGAGAAATAGTATGTTCTCTCTGGAAGGTAAAAATATGTATTTTGCCAATGAGTAATTTCAAAAAGTCTGCTCCGAGAGTTTCAGCTGGAACCTCAGTTGTTTTTTTCCAGATGTGTTAAAATAAACTCAAAAACTGAAGAGTTTTTAAAAAAGGGCTAATTGTGGAACTTTCTCCACTTCTTTTCTCTGGAACCCCAAATGTATCCCTTTTCAGTACAATTTTATTCTGCCTATATTTTGCCTATTAGTCATAACACTCAAAAGTCATTAAGCCAAATTTACTGCAAAGAGTTTCCTTTCTGGGATAGGAAAAATGCCCCAAATATTTAAAAAAATAAAGAATAAAAAGGACACTTTTGTAACTAAAAGAAGCTTTAATAGTTATTGCACCATATATGAAGCTGCTTTCCAAGAGATCAGGAGAGGACCTTAAACTCGTACAATATCTTGTTTTTTCTCTCTCGCTCTCTCTTTTTTTTTAAAAAAATCAATATCTTGTTTTCTCCCTACTATCCAAATTATTGAAATTAACGAGGAAGATATTATCAGGCACCAGAAACCAGGAGCCAGAATAGAGTTTAAAAGTACTGCAAGTTTATTCCATGCTACTTGTACACAAGAATCTGATCTACTAATGGTCAAGGCAAATTGGTGCTAGGTAACAGTCAATGAATTCCATTGACTGTTATCTAGTGCCAATTTGCCTGGATCATTAGTTGGAATTCATGTGGGATTGGATTTAAGTCTCTTGTGGGAGCATAGTAGCTCCAAACTGACAACGCATTTGACTCTGCCATTGGGTTCAGCCTGATAGGTTTCTAGATATTTGGGATCCAAAATCTAAGCATGATAAATCCTGCTATATAAAAAGCAAGTTTTAGAAACTGCTCTCTGTTCCTACTCTTTTTTTATAAAATGTTTAAGATAACCTTGTGTTGGCCTAGGACAAAAACCTTATTCATGTTATGCTGAATTGTTTAATGTATGTGGATATCATAATATATATGGTATCATTGTAATAATCAGCGTGCATTCCTTCTGTAGTTAAAGTAATACAGGACAGACATGGTAAGGAATGTGGACAGGCTATTTAATCGGCCCCAATACGTCAAGAGTCTGTAAGAAATTATACAATAACATGAGATTGTTATTTACAGTCAGTCCTATTTTTTTCCTTCCCATTGAACCACCAGGAAATATAGTGTTAATGTATTCTCTTCTAATTACAAAAATGGAATGTTCAGGTCATTATAACTTTACTCTTGACTTCATTTCTTTAACAAGAAAACTGGTGGAAATATTTTGTTAAGATACAAACAACTAAACAATAAAGCACATTTTAGCCATAAAAATGTCAGAGCATTACTCAAATAAGGCAAGAGTGTTTCAGACAGAGGTGCTGTGACTACTGTGAAAATCCTGAAGTATTTCCTTCCATAGGCTAATTCCTATGTGCACCTAATATGCAAATGCCACATTCACTAAGTAGTAAATTTATGGGCGGGGGGGGGGAATGTCCTTGTCAACATTAAATAAACCATTATTTAAGAACTGTTCTCAAATTCACATAACTGGATAATCTGGAGTATGTATGTATGTATATATGTATGTATGTACTTATTTATTTCTATAGCTGCCCATCTTTTAATGTTTAAATGTATAGAAGTATTGATAAAATTATATAATTATACACATACATACATATACATACATTGTATATACACACACAGACAGACACGTGTGTGTGTGTGTGTGTGTGTGTGTGTGTGTGTGTGTGTAATCTGGAAGAATAAGGATGTTGCCAAATTATTAAATTATTCTATTTCCAGAAAAAATGAGTGTCCCCCTCCTCCAACAATTATCTATGACTTAAGGAGAGCTGTTTTACATTCCCTAATAAGAGCAGAAGAGCTGTTGAACACAAAGGAATACTAGTGATACAAATAACTGGAGGCATCTCTTCTTTCCTTTGAAAATCAAATTAGTCTTTGCTGGGTAGATGAGGAGCTGCTGTTTTCATACCATAGATTTTCTGCCCTTTTCTAAATCCCTCAGCAATGTTTCTCTTCGTTTCATTCTCTCCCTCTCTAATTATCTCTTCTCTGCTTTAATCTACTGTGTATTTGTTCTTATCACAATGCAGCCACCCCCTTCTCCATCTTAATTTTTTATTTTTTTTCCCCTTCTCTTTTGGTTGTTAGTGAAAGAAATATTGTTAAAACCATGAAGAATGTCAGATAGCTGTGCTTTATTACTTCATTTTCAAGAAAACATAAAATAAAAATGAACAATTCAGCACATGTGGAGAAAAAAGAAAATAACACAAGAAATAAAAAAGGGGAAAAAACACAAGAAAAAAAGGGGAAACCCCCCCATGTATTGATATATATATCAATATATTACAAGTTCATGTGATTTTATAAATCTTTGGAAAAGGAAACTAAGCTTTCAATAGTCATCAAATTTATCCAAGAGGTTTTTTTTTCCCCAAAGGGAAAGATAATGTGGTATTTTCTGATTGACAAAATATATAAATGGGAATTTATTAAATGTACTATTGTATGCCACCCAGGGCCATGTATCATGAGAAGGGTGACTATATAAGTTTGATTAATAAATAATGTAAAAATAAGTGAGATCAGATAATTCAGGACTCCAAATCCCTTGGAGAATTTCATAAATATCTACAGCCAAATTGTGTATTTAAAATACATTTTATTTGAATTATTTCTTTATATGCAAATATGGTCTTAATCCTATAAAAACAAAAAGAAATAAATAAAACTGCAAAAATTAATGCAACTTATAAACAAGAGCAACTAAAATATTATCTGTAAGGAACCATCATGAACTGGACAAAACAGAGCCATGAAAAAAAAATTGTCTCTGTCAATAACTAAACAGTTCAAATACTGTTATAAATTTCTTCCAAAGAGAAATACCTTGGTCGTACAGCAGAAGTCCATAACAGTACAGTTCCTTCAAGTGGGAAAAAAGATATTGTCATTTATTAGCTGTATGAGTACACTCAATCCTCATTATCCGTGGTAGTTTCATTCTTGAAAACCTCTGTGGAAATGGAAACCACAGTTATTGAAACATTGTTCCTAGTGAGAACACATGATCTAGTATCAGATGGGCACAGAGAGTTAATAAACACCACATGAACAAGAACACAGTTTCCCCTAGTGTAGCCCATGTTGGCACTACGCAGGAAGGCTCTCAGACATTATTCTCTACTGTACATGACTGTGTATAGCTGGATTAAGACTATATTTGAAGATTAATGGGTTGCACTTTTACAGAAGTCTATAAATGAATCTATGGAAACAGAATTCTAGAGTATCAAGGACTGAGCGTAAATACAGGTAGTCTTTGACTTACAACCACAATTGAACCCAAAAGTTCTGCTGCTAAGCAAGATAGTTGGTGAGTTTTGTTTCATTTTATAACCTGTCTTCCCACTTTTGTTAAGTGATTCACTGCAGTTGTTAAGTTAGTAACACTATTGTTAAGTAAATCTGGCTTTCCCATTGACTGTGCTGATCAGGTCGCAAAAGGTGATCACATGAATCCAGGAAACTGCAACTGTCATAAACATGAGCCAGTTGCCAAGGGTCTGAATTTTGATCACATGACCATGGGGATGCTGCAACAATTGTGTGAAAAATGTTCATAAATCACTTTTTTCAGTGCCATTGTAACTTTGAACAGTCACTAAATGAATGGTTGTAAATCGAGGATTAAGTTTTATTATTATAATCATAGGTCATAACCATGTAACATAACATATAATACAATAAAACAGAATAATAATAAAATTAAGTGAATAACAAAAAATAGTGTTGGATACAAAGTTAAATTAGGCCTATGATTAAAACCTTTAAAAATTCTTTTTGCGCTTAAATGACATCAAAGTAAAAATGGCAGCCTGATTACTATCAGTTGGAAACACATCAACAAGAAAATAATTCAAGAATTTGAGGGTTGAGCCCTTGAATTCACCTATAAATAAATTTGCCTTAATCTCAGCCTAAACAGCACTGTGAAGGATGTAGTGAAAATTATTTTCCTCTTGACTAGTACCAGAGAGATGCTATTTGACAGGAAGCTTACAAAATTTTCCTTCAAAGTATGCCAAAAGCCTGGTCTAAAAGCTTTTCTCAGTGGGTCACTGGTGATATTAACCAGATACTGGGAGAGGCTTCTATGTTTTTATAGTAATGCAACCAAGATGAAAATTTAAATGTCTCTACTGTAGTAGTGGTGTTGGGTATGTGTGTGTGTGATAGGTCAGCAGTTAAAAATGCTGAGCTTATCAGCCCAGATTCGAGACTTAAATGCCACGCAACGGGGTGATCTCCTGTTACTTGATGCAGCTACTGCCAACCTAGCAGTTTCAAAGCAGGCAAATGCAAGTAGATAAATAGGTACCACTGTGCACATAGACACGCTGGCCACAATACCACGGAAATGTCTTTGGACAACATTGTCTCCCTCAGATAAGAAACAAGATGAGCACCGCCCCCTAGAGTTGAACACTATTGGACAGGGGAAACCTTAAGCCTTTTACTATAGTAGCGTTTTTATTGGCATCCCTTTCAAAAACTCTCTTAACATTTCCTCTGTTCTAACAACTGTATATAGAATGGTTGGGAATACATATGTAGGTTACAAAGGTTTGTTTATTGATTCTTGGGTGTGTAATGGAGAAAATAAAGTTTGGCAAGATGACTTTCTACCTGACTTTCTAGTTTTGTAAAGTGCCACAGCATGGCCTCTGACAGTCTAGAAGTTAACCCTATCTTCATCCTTAGATAAGGAGCAGGAATGCCCTGGGAGAGTTCCCAGATCTTCCCTATGAAGTTGTTTTGGTCTATATTGAATTGGGTAACAACCTTCTCATCCTACCCTTGGATCTCAGGATCATAAAACATCTGGTCTATCACCTTGGAATACTTTAAATGCAGGGGTTCTAGAGCTTTGTATAGATAAGTGTGTATACATTTATAGGCATCTGGCTTTATCTTTCACTTAATAGCAGATTTTCAAGTCATGCTAAACCACTAAAAGTTTTATATGGGCTTCTCCTGGTGCCCTGTGTGAATCTTACTATCAGATCTTGCAAATTCTAGCTTGTGGGATAACACAGTATGTGTCAGTTGTGGTTAACCTAATAAAACATGATTAACAATAATATGGCTCAAAGTGATTTATGAACCACCTTGACTTGTACACGAAGACATGTTTTAATTGTTATTTTAATTGTGTTTTTTATTTGTTTGTATTCGTATTTTTTCCTTTTTTCCTTTTTTACTTGTGGTTTTTAAACTTGGAAATTGTTCAATAAAAACTATTTTAAGAAATAAAAATAAATAAATTTTAAGCCTCAACTGGTTAGGGCTGTATATATTATGAACCATGGTTTGCAACCTAAAGTGGCAGATTGTTAAGCCAAGGCAAAACAAACCACATTAAGGCTTAGAGAGATGTGTGAACTCATATTTGGTTCTCAACGTGTAGATGCAGGATGCTTTAAGAGCAATCTGAAATGGCTGGAGTGCATCATAGTTACATATGGGGGGGGGGGGGACTGTTTGCATCCATCCTCCCTTATTCTATTATTTTTAACTGTCCTTTAGCAGCCAATGTTCTGTAACAACCTATTGTATCACAGAAATCCCTGGAATGTTTTGCTCAGGTGTAGATATCCTGATGCCCTGCAGATATTTGAACCATCTCTCATCAGCCGCAGACAATTTGGCCACAGTCAAAGAACTCCAAAACATGGAGAGAGAGCACCAGATTGCCTGTTTCTTTCAGCTGATCAGGGAAGCAGGGACTCTTTCATATGGATGAGGTGATCTGGCTCTTCAGCTACTGAATTGAGAGATATATGTCTCCAGTTAAATTGGCTACTTACTGACTCTTGGAGCAGCATCACTGGCACATCTGCCTGGTGTGTGGTAAATATTTCTTTCTGCCTTTAATATGGTTTTGAAATCGTTGAGTTATGATGTGTATCTTGAACTTAATACCTGATGGACCAAAGAATATATTAGGCATCAAAACTTCTAAAATATTATCCATATTAAACCTGCAGCAAGAAACTGGCTGATGAGAGAACCAGACCTCTGTGCTGAGCCAGGATGTCCATGTTGCTCAGGCTTGTGGTGATTTTCCGTTGAGATTTTTTTTTTAAGAAATACTTTCTGAAAAGCAAGTAAGAAGAGGTCATAATTAGTTTGTGGTAAGGACAGAAGCCAGATTTCAGGAAATGTCTGGAATGTGGAATTGAGGTTTCTAAAAACATGTTTGCACATGATTCTTTTGACACTATTTGCTTCTCCATTGAGAGTGGAGACAGCAGCCAGTGTGGGTAGTACTCGCCCAATCAGATTGAAGGACTGAGTCTGCCAATAATTTTAAGTCCTGCCCTTGTTGCCGGGCAGGCCAGCTTTTGACTCAGTCCTTCAGTTGGACTGGCGTGTGGGTCTCTAGCTCTCTCTTTCTAACCTCTACAACTGCATTCTTTGGCTTGGATTTCTGGTATTTGGAACCTGGATTTGTTTGACTACGTTTGCTGTCTTATCCCTTGGACTCTGTTTGACTTTGGACCTTTTTTGTGAGGTATTTACCCTGTCACCGGGACTGTTCTTATCTGCTGTTTGCAGGAGAGGGTTTTTTTCCCTCCCTTCGGGGGGGGGGGGGGGGCGGATTCCCTGGAGAAATTGTTGTTTGGTGATTTGTAGGACTTCATTGGGCTATTTGTGACCTTGTTCGTTGGATTCGGCTTCCCTTTCTACTTGCTGACTGTTTTGCCTTCAGCTGCCTTTCCGGCTGTTTTTTCGCACCGTTGGAGGCAGCGGCAGCCATTTTCTGGCCTGTTTTGCCGGAGCTTCTCCCTCTGTCCCTCTCCGCTCCTTCCTTTGCTCTGCAGCGCTCATTGGAGTCTCCGACCAAATTTTTCGGCTTGTTTCGCCTGCCTGCAGCTGCGCCTGGGCTAGCGCCTTCCCACCTGTCACCTGCCTGTGGATCGGCGCTTTGAGGAGTACCAACAATCAGCTGAGTGTCGGCTGCGGAGTTTTCGCGCTCCCACCACTTTTCGCTCTGACAGCTTTCTTCTGGCTTGCCTACAGTCTGAACTAATTAGTGGAGCTTCGCGCTCCCATTGGGCGGCGGCTATCTGCCTCAGCTCCCCAGAACATTATTATTGCCTCAAGTATTCCTGCCATTTGACTTTCGCTAGAGGCGCGGTGGCCATTTTGTGGAGCTGTTGCGCTCCCTTCACCTCTCTATTCGGCAGACTGTCTGTGGAGTTTCCGTGCTCCCTACCTCATTACCTACCTGGGGTGACTATTTGTGGAGTTTCCACGCTCCCTCCTTGATTGGCTGACCTGTGGTGCGTGAATCCGCCTACCAGCGCTAAATATGCCAAAGGCGCTTTCCAAATCGAAGCACGGTCGTAGGGCTGGCTCTGCTATCCTTGGACAATCAGATCCTTCATCTGTTCTGCACCAATCCTCAACCCAGGTCTCTTTGGAGCCGCCTCCTTCCGCCCAGGCCATGCGCCCCAACCATAAGAACCACAAAAGTCACAAACATACCCTACATCCTCCTGCGTGGAGAAGCGTAGGGACAAAGTCCTCACTCAACTTTGTGATCGGGCGAGTGCGAACCTACTGTCTTCGTCGACAACTCCACCTGTGGACTCCGAGGTGTCAGATCCTGTGCGGGTGCTGCGGCCGGAGACTCCGGACCAGCTCTCTCTTCAGGACTGCCCCATTACCATCTCTATGGCTAATCTGTGGGGTGCGGAACTTTCCGAGCCACCGCCATCTCCACCTTCTGATGGGGTACCTCAGACTCCCTTACCCACTTCGGTTGTTGCCCCTCCTCCGTCCTCTCCACCTCCACTGGTTGCTGCTCCGTCTTCAGAGACCCTGGCTTGCCCTCTTCATCCGGATCAACTGCAGCAGTTCATTGAGGCAGCAGTGCAGAAGTCACTGGCGGCTGGCCTTCGCCCTCCTAGCGTCTCTGCTTCCGTTCGATCGGTTTCACCTGACCGTCCTCGACTTTCGGATCATGTGACGACTGAGGCGCCTGCATCACCTTCCCACACATCTGCTAGTTATGTCTCTACCATATCGGACGCCGACTTTGGTGACTCCGGCCTATCGGACGATGAAAACCTCCCACCGGATCAACCAGCTTTTTCCGGTCTTTTTCCACAGGCTCTGTTCAAATCACTGCTTTTCAAAGCTGTGAACACAGCTCAACTCTCCTCTCCTGTGCCTCAGCCTGCAGCCCCCATTCATCCTGGGACTTTGGACCCCATGTTTGCTGAGCTGGCTAAGCCGGTCACTACCATACCTACTCCCCCTCTCTTCTTGGATGTTGTTAAGCGGCAGTGGTCCTCGCCGGGCTCGGCCCCCCTCCCTTCTTCAACTGACCAGACGAATTTCCACGTTTTGTCTGAGCTGGATTCCCTCCTGCAACTCCCATCTGTGGATCCCCTAGTGGCGGCACTGTTGCCTAACGCCAACGTTCCGGGGGATCCCAATGAAGGCTTGAGGCCCGATGAGCGTCGTTCTGACTTGGTCCTGCAACGAGCTCATCAAGGCGCAGCGTGGGTGGTCAGGGCTGCATCTACCGCGTCATTCTTCAACTGCACCACCCTGTTATGGCTCCGCCAATTGCAGGAGAAGTTGTCACCGGAAGACGTTTGAGCCAAGCAGGAGCTTAATAAGATCGTGACAGCTGTCCAATTTTCAGCGGACACTACTCTAAACGCTGCTCGTTTTGCCGCAAAATCGTTGGCTTCTTTGGTCACTGCCCATCATTTAGTCTGGCTCCGCCATGGGCAGGCGGATGCCAGACATAAGTGGCAGCTTGCCTCCATTCCCTTTGGGGGATCCCGCCTATTTGGGGATGCCTTAGAACCCTATCTGACCGAGACTAGGGAAAAGAAAAAGATCCTGGCGTCAGCGTATCTTGATAGTACAGAGGTCTAAAGTCCTGTTATTAACATCAGCTGCCTGCAATTATTGCAGGTTCGAATCTCACCAAGGCTCAAGGTTGACTCAGCCTTCCATCCTTTCTAAGGTAGGTAAATTGAGGACCCAGTTTGTGGGGGCAATAAGCTGACTTTGTATAAATATACAAAAGTATGAAGGCTATTGCTTAGCGCATTGTAAGCCGCCCTGAGTCTCCGGAGAAGGGCGGCATATAAATCAAATTTTAAAAAAAATCACGTTTCTCCCCGTATTCCTCTTGGCCCCATGCCCGAGGTGTGGATGTGGGGGGATTTTCCTCTTCTCTTTCCTCGCCTTGGCCATACAATAATTTTGGTAGACAACGGGGCTCCCAAGATTGGTCCGTTCGAGGCAAGTCCTTCGGTTTTCGACGGCCCTTTCGGGGGGGAGGAGGTCATTCCATCCGACGCCGGCGCTAATTGCATTGCTGATCCTCCCATTGGCGGCCGGTTGGCCCTCTTTGCCGCCGTCTGGGAGCAGACCACCTTGGATAAGTGGGTCCAGGCCACTCTACAATCTGATCTTGCCATCGAATTTGTCTCCACCCCTCCAAACACCTTTGTCTGCTGCCCGCTTTCTTGTAACTCCGAAAGGAGGTCCCTTATGGACTCTGCGGTTCAGCACCTCCTGACCATCAGGGCTATTCAGCTGGTGCCTTCTGGTCAGGAGCGATTGGGTTTCTATTCTCGGGTGTTCCTTGTGCCTAAGGCTTCGGGGTGGGGGGGG
>WNWU01000057.1:1033410-1099938 GCA_012654045.1 Ptyas mucosa | reverse complement strand
TTTTTTTTTTTTTGGTGAGGGGGAAAATGAATAAAAAGTGTCAAATTAGTATGTTAAGTGTGTGTTATTTCTGTTGGGAAAAACAATTGAAGGTTTACTTAAATGAAAGTATACTCAAAAATAATATTATATGTTGCTGGTAGATTTTGAGAGATGAAAGGAAGAAGCAATTCACTTTCCGCTTATATACTACTACTATGGAGTCTCTTGGTAGAATAAGCAATTCCCATTAAAGTTCCACAGAAAAAAATTTCCTGCTGCTGCTGATATTGTACTACGCTGTTTAATTACAAAAAAACGAGAAGTTTAATGTTCTGTAATACACTTGTCCATTGTTCAGTTAATGAGGTGTAGTAGCCCTGCCAATGATCCAAGAGAGTAAATTGCATATTGGGTAACTTCCAGTATTTACTGCAAGATTTAATATAACAGCAGATTCTAAGCATTGGATAGGACAGGGGTGGGGTGTCCTATGTGGAGAGGCTGGTGAGCAGCACTGATCTACCAGTTCATGTATTTTATGCACTTAATTTATGCCATATGATATTTTAATTGGGGAAACTGGAGAAAGGACATCTTGGAGAAGACCAGTACAATTAATTTGTTTGACTCAGCCATCTCAAAGCATTTCTTGCTCTGGAGCATTTAAACAGATTTCTAGACTAGAAATCTGCAGGGCTGATTTGTCCCCATTGCAGAAAAGTGGAGAAGCCAACATAATGGTTAGATGAGATGAACCCACTTGATTAATGTACAATACTTTTTTAAAGCCTGTGATGTTCTGTCCTTCCTTCACTTGTCCACACCTTTAAATTTCAGTATGAAGGGCTTACTTTTTTCATTATTTGGCATCTGACATGCAAAGTCTTCTAAAGACTTTGGTGTGCAAAGGTCAAACATAGCAATGTCTGTTATTGTATAAAGCAATTTCCTGTCGCAAGAAAATATAGCTGTAGCTGGCTGCTGGCCTTGAACCATAGACTTTTACAACACTTCAACATAACCATTTGAGAAAGCATGAAAAAAGACTCCTCATTTTCTCCTATACCCATTCACATATCATGCAGTAAGGACCATGGATTCCCCCCCCCCTCCTGTTAATGTTATAGAACCATGATGGCGAACCTATGCACGCAAAGCCCTCTCTGCGGGCATGCAAGCCGTCACCCCCGCTCAGCTCCACCTCGCATGTGGCGTGTCTCCCACCGGCGGGCTGGTTTTTGGGTCTCTGCCACGCATGCACGGGGGCACAGCGCATGTATGAGACATGCAAGCATGCGCAGGGGACAGGTCGCACATGGGCATATGCAGCAGGGTCATGTGCATGCGTGGAGGGTGGGGTGCATGTGGGGAGGTCACATGTGCATGCACAGGGAGCACGCAGGGGGCATGGGCGCTTTGTATTATGGGTGTGTGCGCTCACTTTCGGCACTTGGCACTGAAAAGGTTAGCCATTACTGTTACAGGAGATAGCAGTAATTACTCAAATATCTGACTTCAAAAAGCTAAGCAGGTTTGGACCTGATTAATATTTGGATGGACAATCAATCCCTCAATTGTAAGCTTAAATAGAAGCAAACAACAGGCACTCACAAACCTATATTGTTACCAGAAAAACCCTACCTAGATGTGTCCATTAAGCAAAGCTGGCTGAAGAATTCTGGGAGTCGAGGTCCACAAGTCATAAAGTTGCCAAGGTTGGAGACCCCTGCACTAAGCTATCAGAAGTCATCCTCAGATTGTTAGAGTGTACATCTTTAAACCCTTCAAAATACTTACCATAACCTCTTAGGAGATGGAACAGGGGGATTCCTTTTTCTTCCTTGTCCTTCTACTTTCTTTTTCCCCTTTAGCTATCAACTCGACAAACACTCTGTCCAAACACCTTGTCACATCGCTTTGGGCTTTTAACATTTTTCTTTTAATTTACATGCTGCTAATAAATGCCCCTCAGCAGGCTATCCTATTTACTTTCATGGGAATTCATCTACTTAAATTCATTATTAGAATACAGGCAATAACATATGATAGATTAGTGTGGGTCTCCGCTAATCTCCACTCCATCTTCAATTAATTTACAACAAGGTTTGTTCATTTTTCCAAATTTAATGCTGAAAGGAATGCTTTTGTACCCACTTATAAAATGGATCAACTATTTTTCCTTCCTGTTGTACGGAAGCAGAATCCTAGATCTTCCTTTTCAAAGCATTTCATTACCTTGTAGTATTAGTAGTCTTGGATTCCTTCCCCATCATTAAATTTATTGTCTTTGTATTATTTTCCCATTTCTGTTAAAACAGATGATAAATAACATTGGACATATTGTAGAGCCAGAGAGCTTAAGTCATCTCTCCATGTCAATAGAGCTGTAGCGTTGTTCAATTTTTAACAATCAACATGTGGCTCTGTGCCATTTATTTCTATAATGAAAACTGGTAAGACGGAGCTGCTTTTTATTGTTGTATAGTGGAACATCAGTGCTACATTGATGCTTCAGTATAAACATCTAGTTATATGGATGTTCCATATGTCTGCAACAAATCACTTCTGAAATCTTGCCAAGAAAACTGCAGGGACTTGTCCAGGCAATTGCCAGGAATCATAACTGAATTGAAGGGGTGGCGGGTTGGGGGGGAAGCAGTATAAGCCACTCAGAATCTTATTCAGCAGCATGCAAAAACACAGTAACATAAATAAATAAGTCTGTTATTGCTCATAAGACATCCTTCATTACTGTGGCCAAACCAATACTGCCAAGTTACATGATCTATCAGGCAGTATCGACTGAAACTAGAGCCGCAAGCTATATCCAGCATTTTTACCTTAGTTCTGTCAGTATTTTTTGCATTACTGATCATGGGCACTTGCTTTTTTTAAAAAAAAAATAAACAAATCCAAAACTAACATTTGAGAACAATTTTGAGATATATATTTACTAGAACAGGGGTGTCAAACTAAAGGCCCGCGGGCTGGATCTGGCCCACAAGGTGCTTAGATCTGGCCCGTGGGGCCGGCCTGGAAGCAGCAAAGGACCCAACCCGTGTTGCCTCTGCTAGCGAAAATGGAGCTTGGAGTGCTGAGTGTCCCCTCCCCCCCGAGCTCTGTTTTCGCTGGCAGAAGGCTATCAAAACAAACTAAAAACAAAACAAAAGGAGAAATGTTTCCCCATTTGCATTTGAGCATGCAAGAAGGGACAGGAAAGGAGAAAGGGAAAGAGGAAAGAAAAAGAAAGATGGGATGAGAGCAAGGAAGGAAAAATAAGGAAAGAAGGGAATGAAGAAGAATGAAGAGGGAGGGAGGGGAAGGAAGGAAGGAAGGAAGGAAGGAAGGAAGGAAGGAAGGAAGGAAGGAAGGAAGGAAGGAGATTATAAAGAGAGTGAGGGAGGGTCTCAGGGAAGTCCTGCATTAGCAGTTGGCCACCACAGGTGCCCCCAATATGAGTCCCAAGTCACACTCACCATGGCCATGCCCCCTGGCCATGCCCATGCACCTCTCCCGGTCCTCTGAGGTCAAACACAACCCTGATGCGACCTTCAATGAAATTGAGTTTGACAGCCCTGGTCTATGTATCAGAATACAATTAATCTTTAGAATACTAGGCCTTAATCTATTCTTTCAAATCTCACACCACTAAAGCTGCAAATATCTCAAGCATCTTATCTTCTAGTACAAACTCGATTTTATTGATGGCCGCATCAGGGTTGTGTTTGATCTTGGGGGCCAGGTGGGTGCGGGTGCGGCTGGAGTGGGCATGGCCCTCTTGACATCACTCATGTTGGGGGCACCACTCCCAGGCTCTGTTTTTGGCTGTGATGGCCTCCTGCAGCGCTTTGCCAGCAAAAACGAAGCTCGGGCCTCCCGAGCTCCGTTTTCACTGACAGAGGCGCTATGGGCAGTCCTTCACTGTTTCCAGGGTGGCCCCATGGACCAGATCCAGTCCACGGGCCTTGAGTTTGACACCTCTACACTAGATGCTTAAACTATCTAGTGGGTCTCCATGTTTTAAACAAAGACGGTCCCTAAAGTGGTTTTAGGGGAGAAGATACAAAAGGATTGCATTCAAATCCAGATTTTGCCTGTGTGGTGAAGAAGCCATAGAAACCATCAAACATGCCTTATTATCCATTTTATGCCAAATGTTCATGAGCTTCTAATTCTACATATAACTAAATATCCTGATTACTCTGATCAGTTCTATTTAAATCATCTTATTATCAGGTTCAAATGATTCTGTCTCTTTAAGGGTGGCAAAATTCTGTCACAGATGTAAGATGAGCAGCATTTTGGATGACAATGCTCTTCGCTAAACTAAATCATCAGTATTAATTTTATGTATCCAGGAGTTTTATTGGCTGGTCATTGACCTCAATAAGAATTCTGTTCTGTTACAAAATAAATATACAGTGTTTATCTAAATGGAGTAGTTATTTAAGATTTCACCTGCAGTTTAAAATGTTATAGCTCCCAAACAGTTTATTCCTTTATTTCCAATTTATGATAACTTGATCTGTAAAGTTCGTGTTGTATTTTGGGTCTAGAGAAATGATGTTAACATTTTTTTCCCCTAGCATTACTTGTTTGTAACATAGAATATGTTCTGATGTCTCCCTTCCCCATTTGTCAGCAAGAAATCAAGAACAAAATTCTTAAAAGAAGGAAGGAGTCAGTTGTTTACTTGGTAGCTGCTGCCATATAAAAAATTAATAATCTGCCTATTTCTGTGCTTTTGATTGGAACTTTGCTTCTTAGTTTGAGAGATGAATAATTATCAGCAGTAGTGTAGCAAAGATATCTGGTTTCCCTTACCAGCTGCTTACCAAATGATTCTGCTTCACATTGATCAGGAGAGTTGGCATAAGCCTTGGTGCTTTGGCAGAATGTAAGAGCAGAATAAAAAGGGGATATCTTCAAAGATACTATTCTAAAAAAGTGAAGCATTCCTGGCTGCAAATCTAAGGAAATGTTAACAGGGTACATGTGAATGTCTGGCAATTCTCACCTTGCAATGCATAGGCATTGGTGACATCAAACTAACATTATGCTTGCATGAATTTTAACATACATTCAAATTGCTTTGCTCTTTGGCTGGTTACTTTAAATAAAGAAAAAAAAGAACTAAGTAAAAACCTCACGGGTAATTCTGATAGTGGTACATGATGAGTACGTAAATAAAAAGACAGGCAGTGGGATTATCAGATGGATATTGTTGCATTAAAACAATTGTTTCGTTAGCGGTGACAGAATAAGTAAGCAAATGTAACTGGAGTATGATACTGAATGTGCAAAATCATGCAACATTTGGGTTGTATCCAAAGTCTGCTTATGAAAAAACTACAAGAAAATGTGTTTGGCAAATAGTTATGTATTTGGTTTTCAGTTGCTGAACTACTGGTGGAACAACACAATAAACTAGTGGAATAATACAAGAAATAACACAAGGACCTTTCATATGTTCCATTACAACTTGAACTGGCCAGAGTGCAACCACTGTAAGGGAACATGTGGGTGATCTTGTAGAATAAGGGGAAGCTATGCTGCCTAGGAAACAATCAGACAAAAAAGGCAGAGCCCCCAGTGTTTTAGCAGTCAGAGAAAAAGACTTAGGAACGACCCATCTAATGGATGAAGAAGTTAAAAATAGCAGTGGGAACTTTGTACCTTCAGACTTGCAAGATTGTGTTAATGTAGCCTTATAATAAAGTAAAATCAGTTCATCTGGTGATGTATCTTGTTTGGCGTACTTGGGAGAGCTGGCAATGGCCCACATATTTCTACTGCAGTTTTACTTTGCTGCTTCACGAGCTGTAGTGGCTGCCAGTGTGTTTTCAAGTGCAGTTCCAGGTGCTAGTTACTCCCTTCAGAGGCCTGTATTGCTCCAGGTCTGTGTATCTAAGAGAGTCTTTTTCCTGAATGGTCTCTGCTTATTGGACCTGGGTGGCCAGAGAGCACCCTACTAAGGTTCCCCTCCCCCATCTACCAGGAGATGAGGCAGGAGAAGGCTGTAATGTCAAGCATTCTTGACAGCCGCTCCCTTCTGTGGAGCAGCTTACCCTCTGAGATACCAGAAGCTAGTAAAAACTTATTTTTTCTAGAAGGCTGTTGGAGAATGACTGCAGAGCAGGGGTGAAATGTAAAATTTGTTACTACCAGTTCTGTGGGTGTGGCTTGGTGGGGGGAGGGTAATGTGACTAGGTGGACGTGGCCAACTTTTTTTAAAAAAAAAATTTTCAAAGCATTTTTTCTAATGCTTTGAAAAGCCTCTGCGGATCAGGCAACTCAGCTGGGATCGTCAGAGACTTTTCAAAGCAATTTTTTTATCACTCTTTGGCCAAGAGGTTGTAGAAAAAAATGCTTTGAAAATTTAATAACTTATTTCTTATTAAAATAATAACTTATTTCTGCTTTGTTATCAGTAAACCATCCAGAGTCTGCAAGATTGAAGCAACAGATTATTTGCAGAAATAAATAAAAACAAGTACATAAATGCCAAGAGCCATATCAGAAAATTCCCATTCATGGTTGTTCTTCCAGATAATAGAAAAAACAGATCAATTACAGTTTTCTGTGGTTCAAAACTTTTTTCAAGCAAGTGACTAATGAGCGTAACAGATTGTTGTAATTCTAAAGTATTTTTATTTTGGAAATAATACTATTAGGCAATTTGTCCTTTTACCTATAAGAATCAAGACAATACTGGTGTTCTGACAACTGATTATATAGCAGAACAATTTAATTTGACCACTGCCCACAGCAAAGCCAAATGAAGTAACTTTATAGTGTTCACTCACTTAATAACTTTGTGTTGATGAACTTCCAAGATTTCAGAAAAGATACCAAATCCACGTGAATCTGTAATGGTCTTTTTGGTCTATTCAAGTGATCTCCATTCTATAATTACTTAGAACTGATTCTCTGCTTGTAAAAAGGCTCTTGTATGATGGGCAAGATAAAACAGCGAACAGGCGGGCGGGGGTGAGCGGTGACTGGGCAGGGGCGGGGTCAGCTAGAGGTGGTATTTGCCAGTTCAGTGAACCAGTTAAAATTTCTGCTACCGGTTCACTTGAACTGGCCCGAACCTGCTGAATACCACATCTGATCGAGGGCAATCCTCCCAAAGGAATACTGATAAAAATATTTTAATTGAGAAAATAAGAATAGAATAGGAATAGGACATATCCTAACTAGTCAGTAAAAGCAAAAAGCTGTAAAAGAAAATGGACACTCACAGTAGTAAATGGATAATTACTACTGGAAGAAAAACTACTGGAGAAAAATAATATCAGTAATATTACCAGTATTACAATAATACCAGTCATTTCGGTGCTCCTGGGCACTCCTGCTTCTGAGTCAAACTGAGGCATTAAGTTCTTTATTCTATAAAAGAACAAAGGCAGAGCAAACTTAATGGAAAATCAGTCATATGAAGAAAGCCAGGAAATATATATATAAATCCCTGAATACAAACTTTAAAAAAGAATAGAACATATTGTGATTTGGTGTCATTCTATACATCAAAGAACATAATTTATGTTCTCTTCCTAATACAGTTAGGCATATGGGTGGGTGTGTTTTACACTAGCTGAGTTTACAGTTCACTGAGCTATCTGCTGTGACAACACTGTCACTCCCAGTTTAGATCCTCATTAATCTTGTTTGCGTATGCATTTGTGTGAGGAAAAAAAGTGGGGGATTATTTATTTTGCTAACATGTATCACTTTGTACTCCTTTACACTGAATTGCATTTTACAATTTTGATGCTTAATCACACAATTTGAAGATGTCCTTCTGTAATTCTTTACAATCTCATTGGATCAACAACATCAGCCAACATGGCCATCTTTCTGCTCATAACTAAAGATGATAAAAGTAATGGTCAAAACATTGATTTGGGCGTAATTCTGCATTAAACATTTTTTCCTATTTGAAAATTGTCTGTGTATTAATACACTGTGTTTCTGTTCCTTAGATGGTTACCACTCATTAAAACATGGATCATCTTATTCCACAGGCAATCAGTTTTTTAAAAAAGTTTTTGGTGAGGGATTTTTTCAAAAGCTCTTTGAAAATCCAAGTATGTAATATCTTATCTCTCGTTATAGATTATGTGCTAACCCTAACCTTAATAAACATTGTTGTTAGTTGAGAATCCTTGTAATGCAAACTTTCTCTTACCCTTCTGGGCAATTGGGTCTATGACCGTGATGGCGAACCTATGGCACGGGTGCCACAGGTGGCACGCGGAGCCATATTGGTGGGCACGCGAGTGTTGCCCCAGCTCAGCTCCAGCGCGCATGTGTGCACCAGCCAACTGATTTTCAGGCCTTCCGGTCCCACCAGAAGTCGGGAAACTGGCTGTTTCTGACCTCCGAAAGGCCTGCGGGGGGATGGGGAAGGCTGTTTTTGCCGTCCCCAGGCTCCTAGAAAGCCTCTGGAGCCTAGGGAGGGGGGAAAATGGACATACTGGGCCCACCGTGCCATCGCATGCCAAAAGCAAGGGGAAGTGGGGGGGTTATGTGCGCATGCACGGGAGAGCGGGGCACATTGAATTATGGATGTGGGCACCCGCAGCCCTCCACACTCTCCCCACTTTTGGCACGCAACGGCAAAAAGGTTAGCCATCACTGGTCTATGATATCAATTCAGTTTTAAAAGCCTTCAAAAGCTGAGATTAATTCACAAGCATGGGTCTCTGAAGAAGCTCTAATTACATGTTAAACATACTGTATATTACTAAAGAATATATGTTTCTCTTTAATTTGTTTGGTTGGCTGGCTTTTCTTATTGTTTGGCTCTGCTTGCCCTTCCCAGCCTTAATTGTTTCTTCTGATTCAGCCCTTCCCTTCCCCATGTCTTTTCTCCAATGTTGCTGCATTTCTTTCCTTCTCTTCTGGTTGCTACCTCCTTTTGTTACGGCTCTTCCCGTGTTTGAGGTGCAAAAAAAATGAAACTTTGATTTTACCAATTAGATGGGTTTGTTGTGATAGAAATTTATACTGTTACGTAAAAGTAAGAAGTTGAGGTTTGATGTTATTTTCTTATTCTACTGCACCAAAGGGAATCGGAAGTCAATGCCTTTCTCTCCCCCCCTTTTCCCCCCTATACTTTCCCCTTCTCTTTGCCCTCCCCTGTTTTTTCTACTATTTTCTTTTGTATACTTGTAGTTTATATTATAAACTAATAAAAAGAAAGAAAGAAAAGTTTTTCCTGTCTATAGGAGCATCGCGGCATCTCTTCTGTCTGAACTATAGGCTTGCTCTCAAGCAAGCTTTTGTTGGCACAGATTTCTCCAATATAAGCCACATCCTTCTCATATGACTTCTCTTCCAGCTTTCAGAAATAAATGGCTTTTTGATGTGGTTTTTAATTGGAATACAGGTACTAGCAGATTTTTCTCAGATGTTCATGTCCACAGAACTCTGTACCATATTTTTTATGTACCCATATACAATACCAGCATCTAGGTTACTGTAGGCCTGGATTTGTCGGTGAATAAATCAGTCATTTACAAACTGGAGTAGCTGTAGTACATTTGTTGTCAGAACAAAAATATGAATATCAGAAAAAATAAGAATTCAGACAGCCACATTTAGAGCTAGAAACAAAGCTGAATAAAGTTGTCATATCTTCCTTAGCTAAAGTCAAAGAATCCATCAAACTCATTTTTCCTCAAACAACTTTTCCAACTCAGTTTAAAAAAAAAGGCAGGAAGTGCAAGTATTATGAAGGTTTTTATAATTACTAAAATCGTTAAAACGGAGCTTTCTGTTTCAATATGGTCTTAGCTAAAACTAGGATTATTTCATCTGGTGAGGCAGGAGAAAGGAAGGAATTAAATAAAGAAAACCTCCAAAAATGCTGTATATGTTTTGCAACCATAAATGGTAAAAGCACTGCTGTTGTTCTGCCAGAAAGCAGACCGATAGCGTAAGGTTTTGATTTACAGAAACAGTTTTGCACAGACCCTTTAGAGAATATTGTCCCTGTTATAAGAATGTAATTAACTTTTTTCATGATATTGGAATATTTTTTTAAAAAGTAGATTCGTATTTTTGCCAATGTTGGGATCAAGTCAGAGAAACAAAGATGAGAATTAGGTTGGGAGATACCCTGGGACTGAATTAAAATACATTTTTTTTCCATCCCAGAAATAAAATGTATGATTCAGGATGAGTGGGTCACTACACAAGAGTTTCTTATCCATCGGCCCATTTGTTAATGACATAATTTCTCTGACTATAGACATCTGCTGTTGAAATGCCTTAACTCCATTTACTATCTTGCTTAGGCTCACTAACTGGTTGGATTCTTGTGGTTCCTCCATTTCAAACCTAGAGGGGACTTGAATTGCCATTATGATGTTTGGAATATCATAGAGTTAATGTTCTTCTGAGTCATCAGAGATAAAACCAACGGTGAAATGTTAACTCTCTCTTCTAAGCTAGAAAGCAGACTTGGCTTTTTCTGGAAGAAAATGCTGTCCAAAGTTTGCAACTGAGAGAGCATTATCCTTCTTCCTTTGTCATACTAATGTATAACCTGAAACATAAGACAATAATTTTATTCTAATGAAATAGATATATCAGAGAACTGTGATGGATTTGTCATATCATTGATCATCATGAAACTGACGTTATTTCGATTGTTTTAGATGCAGGTGATTTGAGAAATTGTGAAGAGTTTGTCTGTGAAAAGTGGTGTTAGATGGGAAATGGCAGAATATAATTTAAGAAGCAGAACTTGAGATCAATATGTGGGAAACTTTAGATTACATTAAACACACACACACACACTCTCTCTCTCTCTCTCTCTCTCTCACACACACACACACACTTTACTTCCTTTTCTCATTATCCTGATAACATTTCACCTTCTTAGATTCTGACTTGTTTTGTGAAGTAACCAAACACAGTTCCTTGGTGCTCTTTGGAAAAAGGGATAGCCTCAATGTGTGTGGCCACGACTATTTCCGCATTATTTATTGTAACAACAAGCTGAACAGATAAATCAGGTTCTCTTCAACTTTGGCTGTCTTGAGCTGACAACTGGATAAACATGAATTACATACAACAATGTGGGGATTTTTTTCCGTGCTTGTGTTCCATGTCAGTTGTGTTAGAAAGGTATGTCAAAATGTACTAAAAATGCTGATGGATGAGTGTTGAGTTACTGAGGAGTGCTGAGTAGATGAGATAGTTATTTAAAGCCTGATCTGGAGAGACTTCATAGCAACACTGTAGGGACATTTCTTGGAAGGATGATGTTTCAGAGCTGATACTTGTGAATTGCTAATATTAAACTTGGAGATAGATCTTGTCATTTTGCAACCCCAGCACTCATTTGTTAACTTATTCTTTAAAAACACTTAAACAAATCATTCTTGTAATTCTCAGGCTTATTTATTTACCACAGTTATATATCTACTTCATGGTGACCTCTGCGATTTCAGGAATAAAACTGAAGCATGACATGCTGAAAAAATAATATACAATGGAATGACCTTTTAAAATCACCAATATCCACACTGTTGTGGAGACAATCTTGCATTAAGAGAAGAATTTCTGGAATTAGCACCCTTGTCATGTAGTTATCTTACAAGAAACATACAAAACCAACAGGTTGAATGATAGGTACTTGGATGTACAATTTTTTTCACAATGGTCTAATGAATCAAGGAGAATAGCCATCGTATTTAAAGCTGGTATAAACTTCAAGATTGAAAACATTTTAAAAAATAAGGATGGTTGAAATATATTTATAGAAGGGGAACGTGATGATAAAACATTAACTCTAGCATCTATGTATGCTCCTAATCAGGGTCAAATTGGTTTACTATAAAAGGTTATGAATAGAAAAAAAGCAACATGGATCATTTTAAAGTAAGGTGCTTTAATATTTATGTAGTAAAATCTCAGATGTATCGGAGACCCCCGAATTTAATTCACAGAAAATGTTTGCTAACTGATCTAATGGAAGAAAAGCCAGGATAGGTTAAACTGTAAACTATCAAGTTACTATAAAGGCTGCATCCCTGTTTGACACCCTTTTTTATTGGTGCTGATTCAATCTTAATCATGAAGCTTCCAAAGAAGATGTAAAAGACACCAGTCATAGAGAATGACTCGAGTTTACTCCAGATTTTATCCTATGAATAACATGAAAAGCTGCTTAAGGCCAATAAAGACAATAAATAGCAAAGCATGGAAAACAACTTAAGAGGAATCTTTTACAAATTTCGCCAAGAATGTATTTAAACTGGAGACAGGACACCCTATACTATTAAAGCTCAGATGTTTTATTATGGTATTAGAGGAAGCAGAAGCAAACCTAAGGATGATGATGCAAGGATGCACATACAGAATTGTGCAAAATAAAATAGACATTGGATTGACTCCAACAAGATAATCAATTCAATATGATTGGATATGGGAGCATCTTATATGTTAATGAGGTCAGATGTGGGATGGAGCTACAGAAAAAATGGTGCATTGAGAGTACAAAGACAGTACTGTATACCAGGGTGGATTCTACTTACCTTTACTACTGGTTCACAGCGGGGCCGTATGCTCTTCTGCTCATGCGCAGAAGCATTTTGATGATGTCGGGATCGGTGGGCGGAGCCTCCCGCTGGTTTTACTACCAGTTCTATAGAACCGGTGCAAATTGGGGGCAAACCACCACTGCTGTATACTCTGAATTTGGTCACTTCTAGTGAGCTACTTTTAAGAGTTTATCTTATATTGGCCTTGCTTTCAGGAGCCTATTCTCGCCTCCTAGTATCTTCTCCCAGCTTTATCAACATTCCTTGGCATTTTAAATGTTTTATGGCTGAGCTGATGGGGTTTCTTGTTTCTCAAGTCCCTGGAAATTTCATCAGGGAGAGGTATGTTTTGCTTTGTCCTAACCAATGCCTTATTTTCTTTGCATGGCCTTATGACTTATATACAAACTGGACTCTGGCAACATTCTCTCCTGCTGTGCCTTGATAAACTGGCAACTGGCTTGTCCAAGCAAAACCCAGTTTTAACAGAAGGTGTCTGCTGTTTATTCTTCTTCCACCCACTTGGTCAATAACAGTTACATTTAGTGGATGAAAAAATGGGGAGAAAGAAACAGGCAAATAAAATTTGGGAACTTTTCAGCCCTGGAATATAAGCTTATTGCTGGTGTTTACTTTTTTGGGTTTTCCTTGACTGTTTCTTGTCTCTTTACCTTCTCTTTGAAATAACAGAAAAATACTTTCCTTTAAAAAAATCTCTGGAAGTTTCCTCTGAGCTGTTCTTCTGGAACGGCATACTTCTTCATTTTGTTTTTGTTTGTAATATTTTACTATTAATTAATGACTTCTTTTTGAGCTCAATCTTTCATCCACCAATAGCTTCTATATGGATAAAACACTGTCCGTTTTATATGCTGGATCCTGTATAGTGAGCCCTATAGCAAATCTTCCTCATCAGTCACCTAAGTCCATAGGCATGTTATCTCTCCTTGAATATACTATTTATTTTTCACTTGCTCAAACTTTCAGGCTAAACTGATTAAGACTTGTTTTATCTAGGAAATCCAATCATAGAATTTTATAAACAAGCAATTATGCCAATTTTTCATGTTGAAAGTTTTGCATGCTGAAAACTAAGGAGCATTTTACTTTATTTTAATAATTCTATTTTGTTCCATCCCATCCCATCCCATCCCATTCCATTCCATTGTTCTTAGTAATTGCTTTTCTTTTCTTTGACATCCTGTGTCTTCATCTTTTAACTTTGAGTTTAAGGTTATTTACTGTGTATCACATCAACTTTAAGAACGTTTTCTCATTCCAGTTTTTTCCATTAGTGCTATCAAATTACTGAAAACTGAAGTTGTAATTGAACTTATTTTCACAATTCTATCCCAAAGGATTGCATTTGGTATTGGAGTGTATCATACATATTTTGTTGATCTTTAATTCATTTCTTAATCCTTCTCACTATGACTTATTCAGTCTTTCCCATTAAAACTACAGTACTGGGTATTCGGTAGTCTTGGATTAAACAGTAAGATTGTTACTGTTGGATATTGGATTCAGAATAAAAGTAATACACTTTACTAAGTATCCAAAACTGTATGTATACTGTTGACTGACATTTTAAAAAATTTCTTGAACTATTTTTGTTTCAGAACTTCAGAATACACTGGAAGTAAAAATATCCCCTTTGAAAATTTATAATCTAAATTGTGATTCTTGAGAGACAACAGAGACAAGGGGATTCAGGAAATTCCAAGAGAATGCTATCAATAAATACAGCTATCTATAGCTGGGTTTGTTTGGATTTGAATTTGAATAGTTTGACATTTTTCTCTTTTGCTCCTCCCTTTGGAAGAGTCCAGATCAAAGGGCAAGCTTCCCAATTAATGAAGCAACCGCTTAAATGTTGGCAAGCCTGCATGGACAACCTCAGAGCCAAGGCTGATGCTTCAACCTTGAAAGGGGGTTTGGCAAACCACACCTGGTCAGGAAGACTGGGAAGCAAGCATGCCAATAGTTGCTTTGCTACAGACCAAGTTAAAAGAACAGCTAAACATTTAACTACTTAACCATTAGTTCTGCAGTGACATCTCTGCATATAATGCTAAGGAAGAAGTTTTCCAGTTGAGAGTTCTGCATCTTTTTACTATTTCACCCTTTTTCCATTAAAAAGAGAGAGAGAGAGATTTCTGAACTTAGAAAATCATCGTATTTATCAGTTTTGGCTGAGTCCTCGGTATATCTTGATATGGCAAGAGATATTAGGTAGGGATATAGTTGCTCAACTGTATTTGTGTTGTTATATTTGACACATTCTTTGTATGTTGTCACTTTGCTGTATTGAAGGTTGGCTATTGATGTTAGGGGAGAAGCTCAGAATATGGTACCTAGTGATAGCATCTCTTCTTGTTTAACAACATTGATGTGCTGATATTAAGCCAACCTTTAGTTTACGTTAGATATCCTTCTGCTAGCTGAAGCCTTTCACTCTTATGGGGTGAGGCAATTTTCTCATGGAGGATTATTTTGTTCTTTAAATTTGTTAAAATTCAATTATTATGAAAGTGTGCTAAATCTCAAACCCTGTATTTATTATTTGACTTTTGCAAATTACCTCCGTAATGTCTCAATGCCTCCTCTTCTCTGTAGTAGTTCAGGGTTTGTAGTATTGTAAACATGCTGTGCTTGATGAGGCTCTTTGAATGATGCCAAGCTCACTTTGTAGATTGCACTATACTCTATTTACCCAAGACAAAAACCACATATAAGTTAATAATTAGGGGCAGTGGGAGCGGACAAGCTGCCTTTCATTCCCTGATAGGACCAATAAAAGGTTTAAAGCCATTATTAGAAAGAGCAAATGACTGCAGATTAAAGGGAAATGCCTGAAGAGGGGCTTGCTTCCCAGTAAATTTTAACCCTTTCTAACACACGTATGCAGTGTTTCTGTCTTTACATCCAGTTGCCTCTTCAATTTTCCTTTATAAATGATGCAAAATTGCTGTAGAAACTTGGTCCAGTGCAGTAAAATAAGGCTTTCTTCTATTAAATTCAGTTTTATTTATTTATAGTCCACATTTCTAAATTCAGTTTTGAAATACAACACATTCTTGCAGTGGCAGAGCTCATGGACTTCCTGTAACATGAACTGGAAATGATCAATCAAGCTTGGTTGCTCTTTTTAAGTAGTATTCTTGTGGCAGGGATCATAATTCTGATAAAATGTCTAATAAAAAACGTAGGCAGTATGTGCAGTCACTATGTTGTAATCTTATTCTCAAGGGATGGTGACAACGATACATGATTATTTCCCCAAGCAGTGATGTGTGCTATGTTACACAACTGCCTCCGGTACATCTGCATAAACAATGCATGGAAGGAAGCTGGGAGTTTGCATTTGAAAGTGACACAAGCATGGCACATCCTGGATGTAATGTTTAATGCATTCTGAAAAGCTCTTTTCTCCAAAATTATATATTTCACATTTACAATGTTTCAATAGAATATACACATCCCATACATAATTAAGGTTACAAGACCTTTGAAACATCATACTGCCTCAGCAGTATACTGTCAGCTTGCAGTTTCCCTAATATTAATCAAAATAAGGTAAATTGGGACACAGAGAATTAAAATGCATCACTGGCCTCTTTAAGCAGAGTTACTCTCGTGTGAGTAATATCCAGTTTAGTTTCCACCCAGCACACTCACTGTCAGTCCCTGTATTCACATGCGCCAACCAATTACGGAATAATAGAGTTGGAAGGGACCTTGGAGGTCTTCTAGTCCAACCCCCTGCTCAAGCAGGAGAGCCTATACCATTTGAGACAAGTGGCTGTCCAGTCTCTTCTTAAAAGCCTCCAGTGATGGAGCACCAACAACTTCTGAAGGCAAGCCGTTCCACTGATTAATTGTTCTGACTATTAGGAAATTTCTCCTTAGTTCTTCTTAAGTGGTTCTTTCCTTCATTAGTTTCCATCCATTATTTTTTGTCTTGCCTTCTGGTGCTTTGAAAAATATGGTGAGCCCCTCTTCTTTTTGGAAAATATTTGAACACTGCTACCAGTCCTTTTTTTTCTCTAGACTAGCCATATCCAATTCCTGCAACCATTTATCATATGTTTTAGTCTCCAGGCCCCCAATCATCTTTGTTGCTCTTTTCTGCACTCTTTCCAAAGTCTCAACATCATTTTTATAATGTGATAACCAAAACTGCTAACAAAATATACAGGTGATGTATTTATTTGTTTAGGGTGCTCATAGAGCAGGGGTGTCAAACTTGCGGCCCATGGGCCAGATGTGTCACGCATTGGTCACACCCACCCCCATTTTAGCAAAGGGGAAAGTCATGATACATCATGTGACACGAGTTTGACACCCCCATCATAGAGTCATTTTTGTAACAAGAAGCCCAGTTAGAGTTAGTCACCAAGAGGATCTATTGCTAGTCTGTTGCTGGTGTAATTATTACCAATTATAGCCCCACTTTTAGATCCTGTTCTGTTTTTAAATTTCCAAGTTCATCTAATAATTCCGAATATCTTACTATTTTACTTAGGTCCAGCATGTTGGGATAAATTATGGCCTCCATCGTCGATATCCAAACTGGAACTTTCATATAATGGTTTTTTCTTATAGTATCCCAAATATTTATCAGAGCATTTCAAACCAGATGTCTCTGGAAATATATATGCATCTTAATTTTTCCTTCCCAAAGAAACTCATGCCATCCCAATTGACGGTCATGGCCTTCCAATGTTAATATTCTCTTGTTTCTTAATTCTACCCAATCTTTTAACCAAGTTATTGTTGTTGCCTGATAGTATAATTCCCAATTGGATAGGCCAAAGCCTCCTTTGGTTCTGGAGTCTTGCAGAAGTTTCCATTTTATCAGGGCTTTTTCCCCCCGCCACTTTATTAACATAGGGTCCAATCCCTATTGAAATTAATCCTGGATATTTTTTCCCAATGAATGGGTTGGTCCTGGTATTTTTAAGCATGTGACTTCTGGTCCATATGGGTATGCATTGGTGTGTGTATAGATGATAGATAGGCAGGCAGGCAGGCAGGCAGGCCAACTAGAAACCACACTTGTAAAATATAAAAAAACAGGACAAAAAATAATAATAAAAGCATGAATAACTGTTAGTTGAAAGTAGTTTCCTGTAAAATAAGAAGTCCATTCCTAAAGGAAATTGATTATCTGTTTGTATTTCTCCTTCTCTCTCTTTGGACAGAGATACATAGATGTGTAAAAATACAGATATACTATGTGCCCCTTCTCCTTCCAGTAGAAAGAACATAAAAGAGGGGGAAAGCAGATGGGGGGAAGGAAGGGAGGGAAGGTCGATTGTGAATGGAAAGAAAAAGGAGAACAAAACTGGAAGAGAATGAGGTGAGAGAAGGAGGATATTGGCCAAGGAAGGATGGAAAAAAGAGATTGCTATCTACAAGTAGAAAGTCAGCAAACCACGGATTTGCTAACTGAGGGAAGAGCCCAGTTGTCTTTGGGAGTTCAATTATTACTGAGCATTGCTGCAGAGAGACAGATGGCCATTTGGCTAAGAGATGTGTCAGCTTTGATGCTTACAAGCTTTCTTTTAATGTGAACAAGACTTATAATTGTCTTCTTAGACAGTACTGTCAAATGTCTGGGCTAATTGCAATAAAGATGATTATCCTTTTGGATGGTCTGCAAAAGTTGAGGATTCAAGGTATAGTTTTGCACTGGTCTTGATCTTTCATGAGACAACAGTTCCAGACAGTGTTACTGGGGGGATATCAAGCCCTTAAGCACCATAGTGTGGGGTATTTCCAAGCCCCTTCCCTAATTTAATATCTTCGTGAAATACCTTGCAGGATTTTGTTCAATTTTATGGAAGTTAGCAGCTGATTTAAATGATTTTAATAGTGACATACTTTGTTGTTTTTAATGTTATTGTTGTAAACCACCTAGAACAGTGTTTTTCAAACTTGGCAACTTTAAGATGTATGGATTTCATGTCTGCTGGCTGGGGAATTCTGAGTTGCTTCACATATCTTAAAGTTGCCAAGTTTGAAAAATGCTGACCTAGAGTTATTTAAATAGGCAGCCTACCACTAATCATAGCTATTAACTAACTAATTAAATATACTAAATGCTTTAAAAAGAGTAAACAAGACAAACTTTGTATACATTAATATATTTCAGGAGTAATATAATTTGTGGGATGCTGTTTGTGTAGATCGAGGATGAAGCTTAGTGTAAGGAAATTCCCCAGTTGGCAGGATCCCTGAAAAACTACTCAGTATTCATATGTTTTTCAGTATTCGTATATTTCCTCTTTGCTCTCCTTAGTGAACTGAAAGTATTAATTGATACATCTTTAGTAAAAACAGGATAAAAGCATGATTTATTTCTTAATTACTCAGATCTTAAATCAACTGTTCATCCTGCCTGATTTCAAACAGTATTTTTAATATTCTTTCCCCAAAGGATTTGTATGTGTGTAACGTATTATTCATAATTAATGAATAATGTCTGTGGTATCACAGGATGACTTCCATGAATAAAATAGTAATTAGACGGCATAAGACTATTTTAAAGCCACATGTTTTTCAGTGGCGGCATATACATTTTCCGTTAGAAGTAAAGTGATAAAGGGGCATCTTCAGTTAATAATATCAGGTTTACTTCTCTTTATCTAAACCAATTCTTTGTCATCAGGATTACATTTAATGCATAATCAGTTTATTTGTCAATAAACTGTTTAGTGATTCAGCCCAACTGATTTGTTATTTGTTTAGCAAATGGCATTTACAGAGGTCATGCAATTACCGATATACAAATTTAGTTTAAATAAAGCATCAGTATATATGTATATAAGATTTGTAGGCAATACAATTTAGGAGATAATATATTAAATTAAGATAAAACCATAATAAAATCACCATAATATGGAGCCATAGAATTGCATAGAATTATCAACCCAACTACCTCTCCGACCGGTTGCAATCGGTGTTGGCAGGGGGGCAGCGGTCGACCCCGAGGTACCTCGCTTGCGGGGTACCGCAGGGATCGGTCCTCTCGCCCCTCCTGTTCAACATTTATGTAAAGCCGCTGGGTGAGATCATCCGTGGCTTTGGGGTGGAATTCCACCAGTACGCTGATGATATTCAGCTGTACATCTCCACCCCAGGCCACCCCAACGATGCCCTTGAAGTCATGTCCCAGTGCCTGGAGGCCGTGCGGGCCTGGATGGGGAGGAACAGGCTTCGTCTCAACCCTTCCAAGACCGAGTGGCTGTGGCTTCCGGCGTCCCGATATAACCAGCTGGTGCCATCGCTGGTTATTGGGGGTGAATCATTGGCCCCCACGGAGAGGGCTCGCAATTTGGGCGTCCTCCTGGATGCACGGCTGTCTTTAGAAGAGCACGTGACGGCCGTGGCCAGGGGGGCTTTCTATCAGGTTCGCCTGATACGCCAATTGCGTCCCTTTCTGGATCGGGACTCCCTACGCACAGTCACTCAGGCACTCGTCATTTCCTGCCTGGACTACTGTAATGCTCTCTACATAGGGCTCCCCTTGAGGTGCATCCGGAGGCTCCAGTTGGTCCAGAATGCGGCCGCGCGGGGGATTATGGGAGCAACGGGACACTCCCATATGACACCTCTCCTGCGCGAGCTGCACTGGCTTCCTGTGGTCTTCCGGGTGCGCTTCAAGGTGTTGGTGACCACCTTTAAAGCGCTCCATGGCTTAGGGCCAGGGTACTTACGAGATCGCCTTCTGCCGCCAATAGCCTCCCACCGGCCAGTACGTTCGCACAGAGAGGGCCTCCTTAGGGTGCCGTCCGCCAGACAATGCCGGCTGGCAACCCCCAGAGGGAGAGCCTTTTCTGTAGCGGCACCCGCCCTGTGGAATGACCTACCCCCAGAGATACGCATGATACCTGACCTCCGGGCTTTCCGACGAGCCCTGAAAACACATTTATTTCATCTAGCCGGCCTGGCTTGACCCTATTGTTCTGGTTTTAAATTATAAATTGGTTTTAACTTGGTTGTTTTAAATTGTGGGCCAAAACTATTTAATTATTTTAAATTGTTTTTTAATTTTGTATGCTCTATTTTATTTTGGCTGTTCACCGCCCTGAGTCCAGCTGGAGAAGGGCGGTATACAAATTAAATAAATAAATAAATAAATAAATAATAAACAATGAGATTAATATGATACTTTAAATTCTGAGGATTCCCACCCCTCATATTCTCTCACAGCTGTTCTAACAATAGTTCTGTAAAGTAGATCAGTGTTGTAACTTTCTGAGATTGATATGTTTACAATGTGTCCATCTTGTGAATTGATAGCAAAAGGTGAAATTTGAATAAAGCAGCTGATTTAACTCAGTTTTTAAGGCAAAAGCACCCCACCCCCGTTTCTGTGGCTTAATCTTGTTTTGCTATAAGGAGACTTTTGTAGGATTAGTTCACAAAAAAAAACATTGCAACTTGAGTTCAGAACAGTAGTTTGCTTCCCCTTACTTCTCAAATGTAGCTAGCATCTTCACCTTCCATTAACATCATTGTGGGCATCTCCATATGAGTCCAAAATGGATTCTTGCCATAATTGAAATGTAGAAGTGGAGAGGATTTAATACCGTTATGAGAGACCCAGCAGGCCTTGCTTGATGACGGCTGTTGCAGCATTGCAAAAGCTAAATTTAGATGTGTTGGAAAGAGCAAGTGGGCCTTGTCTTTCATGAATTTCTGCCTTGCTTGTGACTGTTTCCTCATTATTCTTTTTTTTTTTAACTTGGAGCATGAAACAGATTTAAATGAATAGAGACAGGAGATGTGGAAAAGTGGAAATGAAGCTGGGTTCCGATTAAATTCTGGATACCTCTTAGCCATTATTGATGTCGGTAATCCCCAGCCACCTGCACTGTTCATTGTTTGAGGTAGCTGCAGTGGAAGCTAGACTAGGGAAAATGGGACGTTATAAGAAGTAACATGCTATGTTGCTGTTGGAGAGAAACCTGCTTCTTCAATTTCCCTTCTGTGACTTGGGTACACAGCTCAGCAAGCTGCAGACTTAATTGTTTTAGCAGGTAATTTTCCTTTTTTCTGTGAAAAAAGTATTCTCCCCCCGCCCCCCTTACAAGTTTGTGTGTGCCAAAAATATTACTGCCTTAGGTTTAGAACAGATAGGAATAAATAAATAGCCAGGACATTACAAGCTACAACCAAGATGATAATAGCTGAGTGGTCTTTACATGCTTATGAACAAGAGCTTGGGGAATAAAGGCTGCTGGAAAGAAAATAAAATATAGAGAATTCTTGCATTATATATGGTCAGTTACATTGCAGCAGCATACTGATTGATTGATTGATTGATAAGGTACCACCAAATCTGTAGAGACTCTTATTAGTCATGTAGATAGACTGCCTCTGATATGATTCATCCCCAACTTTCAGATTTTCTAACAGTGTGCCTATGGGCCATTGTAATCGAGTCCATCCACCTTGCTGATGGACATCCTCTTTTCCTTCCACCTTTCCCAGCATTATTGACCTCTCAAAGGATATGACTTTGCAAAGTATGCCCAAAGTAGGATAATCTGAGATAATCAAGTGACTGGATTGATTTGATCTGTTTGTTGATTTTCTTATCTATCCAGGGAATTCTCAACATCTTCTTCTCCAAAACTAAATTTCAAAACTGTTAATACTCTTACTTTCTTCTTCAGAGTCCAAATTCACAAGTGTCACAGTGAAATACCATAGCTTGCACAATTCTGATCTTTGTGGGATATAAACACATCAGGGTGTTTGAATGTCTTTTTCAAGGCTGCTGTGATTGCTATATTTTCTTGATTACTTGTTCCTTTACTGTTGATATAGAATCCTAAAGGGCAGAAGCTATCTACCACTTCTACATACTCATTGTCAATTTTAAGCCTGGTTTTTGTACCTGTTGTCATTAGTTTAATCTTTATATTTAATCTTATTCTCCTTTTTCATGGTATTTTTTGACTTTCATGACCAGAGCTTTTCAGGTCATTTGTGTTCTCAGCTATTAGAGTAGTATCATCACCATACTATGGGTTATTGACATTTCTTCCTCCAGTTTTAAGATCATACTCATTTTCTTCCAGGATCTTCTCAGAGTACCATTTTCCTAAAGATATGACATAGCTTGACATGATGGATACAATCAAAGGCCTTCCTTTTGATGTATTGTTTTCTTTGGATTATTTCTTAGCTTTCTCATTATCTGCTATGGACTAGCAATCCCTTTTGTTCCTTTTATCCTTCCTAAAACTAGCTTAAATATAGGGCATTTCCTTTTTTATTTATTTTTATTTATTTATTTATTTCCAATTTATATACCGCCCTTCTCCCTGAGGACTCAGGGCGGTGTACAGCCAGACATAAAAAACATAAAATATAAATATTAAGACATTTAAAATATATATAATTTGGCTACAAAATTTAAAACTCACAGACCAATTAAAATATTAAAAATATTTAAAATTTCTTCTTAAGCCAGCCCGGCTTGTTGGAAAAAATGTGTTTTTAGGGCACGGCGGAAGGCACTGATGTCATGAATTCTCCTAATCTCTGGGGGCAACTGGTTCCAGAGGGTGGGTGCCCCCACAGAGAAGGCTCTCCCCCTGGGGGTCACCAGCCTACATTGTTTGGCTGATGGCACCCTGAGGAGGCCCTCTCTGTGGGAGCGCACGGGTCGATGGGAGGTCATCGGTGACAGCAGGCGGTCTCGGAGATAACTAGGCCCTATGCCATGGAGCGCTTTAAAGGTGATCACCAACACCTTGAAGCGCACCCGGAAGACCACCGGAAGCCAGTGCAGCTCGCGCAGGAGCGGTGTTATGTGGGAGCGCCACGCTGCTCCCGTCACTACCCGCGCGGCCGCATTTTGGACCAGTTGGAGCCTCCGGGTGCTCTTCAAGGGGAGCCCCATGTAGAGAGCATTACAGTAGTCTAGGCGGGAAGTGACAAGGGCGTGAGTGACTGTGCACAGGGAATCCCGATCAAGAAAGGGCCGCAACTGGCGAATCAGGCGAACCTGACAAAAGGTCCCCCTGGCTACAGCTGTCAGATGTTCCTCCAAAGACAGCTGTCTATCCAGGAGGACTCCCAGATTGCGAGCCCTTTCTGCGGGGGCTAAAGACTCGCCCCCGATAGTCAGTGATGGAGTCAACTGACTATATCGGGATGCCGGGAACCACAGCCACTCCGTCTTGGACGGGTTGAGCTTGAGTTTGTTTCTCCCCATCCAGATCCGCACGGCTTCCAGGCACTGGGACATCACTTCGAGGGCATCATTGGGGTGGCCTGGGGTGGAGATGTACAGCTGGGTGTCATCAGCGTACTGATGGTATCTCACCCCAAAGCCACGGATGATCTCACCCAGCGGCTTCACATAAATGTTGAACAAAAGGGGCGAGAGGACCGACCCCTGCGGCACTCCACAAACGAGAGGCCTCGAGGTCGACCTCTGCCCCCCTGTCAACACAAACTGCGACCGGTCGGAGAGAAAGGAGGAGAACCACTGTAATACAGTGCCCCCCACCCCCAACTCTTCCAGCCGGTGCAGCATGATACCATGGTCGATGGTATCAAAAGCCGCTGAGAGATCTAATAGGGCTAGGACAGAGGAACATCCCCTGTCCCGAGCCCTCCAGAGATCATCAACCAACGCGACCAATGCTGTCTCTGTGCTGTGCCCAGACCTGAAACCCGACTGGAACGGATCCAGATAAGATGTTTCCTCCAGGAATTGTGGAAACTGTTGCGCAACCACACTCTCAACAACCTTCGCAATAAAGCGGAGGTTGGAGACAGGACGATAGTTAGCTAATACTGCTGGGTCCAGGGAAGGCTTCTTGAGGAGGGGCCTCACCACCGCCTCTTTCAAGGCGGCAGGGAAGTGACCCTCACTCAAGGACGCGTTGATAATGCCCTGGAGCCATCCTCGTGTAACCTCCCGGGAGGCCAGTACTAACCAGGAGGGACACGGGTCCAGTAAACATGTGGCCGCACTAAGTCTCCCCAAAATCCTGTCCACATCATCAGGAGTCACAAGGTCAAACTCTTCCCAGATAACATTCTCAAGACTATTCCTTGTCACCCCGCCCAGATCTACCCAGTCGGAGTCCAAATCCCCCCGAATCTGAGCAATTTTGTCATACAGGTATTGTCCGAAATCCTCCGCCCTGCCTTCCAAGGGATCCTCCCGCACTCCCGCGTGAAGCAGAGAGCGGGTCACCCTGAACAGGGCGGCCGGACGATTCCCTGATGATGCAATAAATGCGGAAAAGTAGTTCAACTTTGCCGCCTTTATCGCCACTAGGTAGGTCTTAATATGCGACCTTACCAGTGTTCGATCAGATTCAGCGAGACTGGCCCTCCAACCACTCTCTAGGCGTCTTTTCCGGCGCTTCATCTCTCTCAGCTCCTCGGTAAACCAGGGAGCTGCTCGAGATCCGTACCGGGTCAGAGGCCGCAAAGGCACGACTCGATCCAAGGCTCCACCAGCCGCCCGATTCCAGGCAGCTACCAGGTCCTCGGCCGAGTCGTGTGCCAGATCCTCAGGAAACGGCCCAAGCTCCATCTGGAACCTATCAGGATCCATCAGGTGCCTGGGGCGGACCCATCTAGTTGGTTCCGCCTCCCTGCGGCGGGGTGTAGCGGTTCGGAGATCTAGGCGAAGGAGCGAGTGATCAGACCATGACAAGGGTTCTATGTCTATACCCCCTATAACCAGATCACTCAACCACTGGCCAGAGACAAAAATCATGTCCAGAGTATGCCCCCCCCTATGAGTGGGGCCATGAACTAATTGGGTCAGGTCCATGGCCGTCATGGAAGCCATGAACTCCCGAGCCACCTCAGACGTTTCACCAACGGAAGGCAAGTTGAAATCACCCATGACCATGAGCCTGGGTGTATCCACTGCCACCGTGGCTATCACGTCGAGTAGCTCGGGCAGGGCTGTTGCCACGTGGCAGGGAGCCAGGTACGTGAGCAGCAAGCCCAACTGAACCCCATGACCCCATTTCATAAGGAGGGACTCACATCCGGCAATCTGTGGCACAGTGGTCTCCCTTGGACCTAGATCTTCGTTAATAATAACCGCTACCCCCCCGCCCCTCCCCTGGGCCCTTGGCTGATGGAATGCTCTGAAACCTGGTGGGCACATCTCAACCAGAGGGACCCCTCCCTCTGGACCCAACCAGGTTTCCGTAATACCTGCCAGGTCCGCCCCCCCTCCTTTATAAGATCACAGATGAGGGGGGCCTTATTTACCACGGACCTGGCATTGCACAGCATCAACCGAAGGCCCAGATCCTGAGTATCTGTGCTACCTAGTGTCCGAGTGGAGCTTTGGAGACCGGGGCGAGCAATCGCTCTCAAATAGCGAGTGCGCGCCCCCAACACATGATGTGGTCCCCTGCTCCCGCCATATCTGCCCCTCCCAACTACCGTGCTGATGGTGCAACCCTCATAAATATGATCCTCTGTCCCCCCTCCAATCCCTCGTTCTGCACCCCCCAAACCGTTACCCCATGCCGGGCTAGGCTCTGACCATGGAGGATGACCCCCCCCATCCCCATCGGTCGTCTTCTCAATTCCCCTTAAAAAATTATTACAAACCCCCCTCCCCGGATCCCTTAAAATCTTATTAAAACACTTCACCAAAAAGCCCCACACACCCTTCTTTGCGTCATACCATCTCTCCGGACTCCAAAGTCCGTCATCGAGATAGGCCCTTGGTAAGGTAGAGGGCCAAACCTGCGCGAGGGGGGAATCTCGCAGGGCAAGCAATTCAGATACTGAGTACATCAAGACCCTTGGGGGGGGAATAGTCCAAGGTCAGAGACCACCAGATGTTAAAAACATAGAGGGACAGAATTCTGATCCATGGTCCAAGTCACCGGGCTCCATTGCCCTCTCACAGCAATGGAGGGGAAGGCAGATACAATTCAACCCCCGGAAGTATCCTGGCCGGCTCTCCTCTCACAAGGCCGACCAGGAAAACTAGATGATAATCCAGGAGTGAGATGGCCATACTCCGCCTTCCACTGGCCTCAGGTCCATGGTTCCAGTGCCCCCTTGGGTTAGGAGCGTCAAGGGGTCGAATCCTCCAGCTCACACAGAGTGTTCAAATAGTTCAGGAGATATCTTCCGGGGCAGGAAATAGATGGCAATATGAGGGGGGGGGAGTGGAAATAGTTCAGCAGACCAAATAAATGGGGCTGTTATGGCAATAACAAGGTCTAACAAGGTCTAAGCATGGTCCGGGAAGAAGGAGGGGTGGGGGAAATTCAGACAGCAGGAATCTGTAGTCATTCACCGACCCCACAAATCCCTCAAGCTTCCACTGTAGATGTAGTACTCCCCTATTTTCACCCTCCAGATCAACTAAAGGGGGGAGGGGACTGGGGGATTCCAGGTCCGTATGGGGACAGCCCATCCCCACGGCCAAGCACCCTCCGGCCACTCGGGGGATGCTTTCCAATTCTCTGGAAAACCTCCATTCTGCAGTTACTGCTAAAAAATCCCACATCGGCTTTGTAGATATCTGCAGGCCCTTACAGGCCGCCCCGACCTCGGCCGCCATCCCTGCAGTCGTCGCTGCGGCCGCCGCCACCACCGTCGACATCGCTGCCATTGGCCCTTCCGCTGTCGTCCCCAGCCGCCCCTCGCCTCCATAGATCTCATACGAGGCATCGAGGGGCGTGGGGAACCTCCGCAGGGGGCCCCAGCATCGCCGTCTTTGAGGCCGCTGCTGTCGCCCCACCAGCCGCAGGTAGCCGCCGATATCGCCCTGGCTGTTCCGCCAGGCCTGTGAAGCCGCACCCACTCTCTAGCGGCATCTCCTGCCGTCTTCCCTGAAGCCGTTTTTTCCGGCTTTTTTCTCGGAGCTGGGATGGTCCGGAGAGCTGACGAAGCTCTCAAAATATCCTCCTGACACTCCTTTACCCGGGCGGGGGCCTTAGATGTTCCGCCCGACCCTCCAAAGCCTCCTTAAACCGAGGCATCCCCTCCCAACAATCGGAGGTCTCAGCACCGGAGCGCCATCTTGAGCATGCGCAGCATGAGCATGAGCTTTTTAGATGGAGCTCTACTCTATATTGAATTATTGTAAGCATCATTTTGCTTGCATATTGAATTAAGGACATGAAATTTTGCGTGTCCTGTTAAGCCTTATTAACATTTTTTAAAATTTCACATTTCCTCAACATCTCTGCTGCTGAAAATGATGGATATACGGTCGAGATCATATTATGGATTTCCCACTTTCTTATACTAATGGTAGGGCTTATTTGATTTTTATGTAGTCATATCGTGATATCCATGCATATAGCTGCTATTTTGGCTGCTTGTATTGTGTTAACAAACAAAGAAATCATTCGATTGGCAGAAATTGTCAAATCATTTTTCTCCTTCATTTCTATGTAATAGGCTATGCAGTCAACTACATTTTCCTCCTTATTATTTCCAACATTGGCACTCTGGCTGTAATCATAAGTAGCACATCAGATTTCAGATTGACCCTTGACCACAAAACTTGTCAACTTCCTCTTCTTCTGCATCTGTAGTTGGAGTATAAATATGAATAGACATCATAGACACATTAAAGGATTGATGTCTAATTGATATTATTCAGTCGTTGATTGTATTGTATTCAAGTACTGTCTTTGTTATATCTTTTCTGAGTATGAGACTAATGCAATTCCTTTTTTTTCAATGTCCTGAGTACTAACATCTTCTGATTGAAAGTGTACAGTTCTAGTCTATTTTAATTTCTGATGCCTAGCATAGCAATATGTTGTTAATTCATTTCATCATTCATTGTGTTGAGCTTTCCCATATTTATGCTACTTGCATTCCATATTCCCATGTTAATTCTGTCTTTGCAGCTTCAGATTCTCTACATGGCACTAGATGTCCTGAAGACTTTCATCTATCCTTGCCATAAATATCCTTGGAATTAAAAAAGATTCATAGTTCTACCTCAGTAACATGTGAGGGCCATCCAACCTAAGGAGCTCATCAGTCAGCACTATATAGTCAGGAACAGTATTCAGTATGCACCCAGCAAATAAACAAATATTGGGAATTTTCCTTGGAAATAAATCTTGGACTATAAAGAGTTTTAAATGAAATATAATAAATGTGACTTTCTGAACATAACAGGCAGATGAAACTGGATTGTGGGGGGGGGGTATACAATATACTAGAAGGATGAGCTCAAGTTACAGCATGGACCATCTGTAAAACATGGAATGAAGCAGACTTGTGGTCTTTGAGGTTAGCTGAGATTGCCATTTATTCTATTCCTTACACCCAGCCTACAAATGAAGAGAACACTGAGGGAATCCACCAATTACAAATATAGAATTTCCCTCTGTTGAAGAGCTGCCAAATCCAACTCTGATTATTTTAAGAGAAGGTTTTGGCATACCATAACTGAGCTGGTGCTGATTGGTATGTATGAAATATTTTTTTAATGTACACATTGTGGATGCAAATGAAATGTTCAAAGGCACACTTATACAGGGGTTATCTTCTGTCTGGATAATAGATCAGAGCATTGTTTGGTTTAAAGTATCATCTGCATTAAATAAGATGTAATAAACAGCAGATTTTCAATTATGTATAATTAGTAGACAATTTTCCTACATACTTCTTACATCTTTTTATTCATATTCCTCTGTAACTATATATCATTTTGCTAACATTGAGATTTAGATCTCTCAAAAAACAAAACAAAACAAAACAAAAAAAACTCAACATCAATGAAATCAAATTGTATTTTGCAAATTGTTACTGGAAGGCATACCTAAAGATGTATTTATCTGTAACTGAAAAGGCTAGCTAGCAAGGCAAATACCCAAGGGTGAAATCCAGCAGGTTCTGACAGGTTCTGGAGAACCAGTAGCGGAAACTTTGAGCAGTTCGGAGAACCGGTACCAGAGATTTTGAGTAGTTCGGAGAACCAGCAAATACCACCTCTAGCTGGCCCCAGAGTGTGGAAGAAATGGGGATTTTGAAGTATCCTTCCCCTGGAGTGGTGTGGGAATGGAGATTTTGCAGTATCCTTCCCCTGGAGTGTGGTGGGAATGGAGATTTTGCAGTATCCTTCCCATGCCATGCCCACTAAGCCACACCACGCCCACAAAGCCACGCCCACAGAACCAGTAGTAAAAAAAATGGATTTCACCACTGCAAATACCCCAATATTGTGGTACCTTGTCCTTTATTCAAAATATATGTGCTTCAGTATCCTTACTGAATCCTTATAAGACACGTGGTTGTGTAGAGAATGTTAATGTTTTGTAGCAAAGTATAGTCTAAAAAGAGTTTTGAGGGTCTTCAGAAGGTCATATCTTTCTATTTAATACATGGGGTTATTTTTGTAGCCAAATAAAGTTTGAAACAGGATTATCTAAGGTTGGGAGGGTGTCAATGTCACATGCATGAGTATGGCTTGTATCAAAATGCCTTGCCAACATTGATACACACAGACATTTTGGACAATGCTGGTTGGCAACCCTTGAAATACTGTGTAGCAGAAATACTGTGTATCAGAGGTAACAGCAGGATTCAAGTGCATTAGGCAAACAGTCTTCCTTTTCCAGGTGATATCAGTTCTCTCCATCACGCTGTTATCAAAACTCCTTTTGCAACACTGAGAACCCTCTTGAAAAGGGCACCCCAAAACTGTGGCCTTTTTTTGAGGAGTTGGGAGGACTGAGGACTGAAATGGGTAACCTAAACATTGCAGAGGCCTAAGGCTCTTCGACCTCCCCCAAAATGTGGGTGATATTTCCCATTCTTTTTAAATCTAAAAGAAGCCAAAAAGATATATTCCACCCATTCTGATAAGAACTTGGTATTACTGGCCATAATCACTGTGCCCCCAGAAGCCAAAATAATAACAATTCCTAAAAAGTACAGTGAGAAGAAACTGCTGCATGTTTGATTCATATTGTTAGGTAAGGTTTTGTGATACTGAATGGAGACAGGCACTTTTTAAAAAATTCAGTATTGATTGTACAGATTTTCAGGGGCTGAAACTTGAGTTAGAGATAACTTGCTTGTGGATTGCACTTGTTGACTATTGTATCGAAAAAAGATATTGTTGCATTATTTCAAAGTACATATTACAGAACTGAATAGTATTATATATGGTCATCTGAAGAATGGGAAAAGGATTATAACTGAAGCTTTGAATTATGTAGATAATTGCAAAGTTGGGAAGAAAACAGACATATAAAATATCATCATATTCTATGATTTTATTTATTTAAAAAGTTTTAAGTATACTTAAGTTTTAAGTATACTTAAGTTTTAAGTATAACTAAAAATACAAACTAAGAAGGAAGAGAAAATAAGAAATTTAATAAAATAAATAAGCATCTTTAACATTTAAATATTTTCCAATAAATCTTTAAACCTTTATTATACTTAATATACTGTTTTCCCCCCCTCCCTCAATATTAAATGTTTATATGACCATATCACATCAGTCAAAGAACTGAATTTCTTACATATCCAGCATAGAAAATCTGTCCATCTTTCAGATACGTTCTTTGGACAGTCCAATACACCTTAAATACAATTTTTGACTAATCAAACTCAAATCCGTACATACCATTTTAACATTTTTAAGGACATAAAGCCATTGATGGACTTTTGTCAGAAATTCTAGTTTTTTAGTCCATGTTTGAAAACATCCCAGAAATTAAAATATTTTTGAGTTTTTGATAGAGATATAGTATAGGTTTATTTCTATTATTTCTGTTCATGATTGCATTCATCTTCACTTTGAGACATCTCCATGCCTTGTGGACTGTAGGCCACAACAAAACATGTAGAAACCAGAGAGATTGAGCATCATGTAAATTAGGGATCAATAATTAAATGGTTTGATCTTCTCAATAGTAAGCTATTGTCTATATATATAATTTTAAATAACACCACCTGTTGTAAACAGGAAGAGTATTTTTAGATTGCACGTGGTAAAAGCTGACCCACATCTGACATAGGAAAAGGTTCAGACAAAGAAAAAAGATACAAACTGCACATGTACAGGAAATCTAGTCTCTTTATTTCATCAGCCAGCATGTTTTGAGAATTTCTTTTGGTAGATTCATATGAATTACCATCTGTGATTTGTAGCTTTCCATTAATAGAATTGAATAGGTTCAGATGTCCTGTTACTGAAAGAACACACACACACGCACACATATGCACACATAGACACATACATATAAACATACATATACATTAACTCAAGTATTCTAACTTGTTGGTGGTAATAATTGTTTTGTTGCTATTACATGCATCCCCATGTGCACACGGGCCCCGCATGCACCCCGGCTCCCCGTGCATGCACACTCAGCCTCACACACACACCCCACGCATGCGCGGCAGGGACCTGGTGGGAGGTGTGCACGCATGCACAGCAGAGCTGAACTGGGGCAACGGTTCACGTGCCATCAGAGAGGGCACTGCATGCCACCTCTGGCACACATGCCGTAGGTTCACCATCACAGTTATATAACTTATAAATAGTATGCCCCAAGGTGATTGTAAGGCTTTTTCTTTAAGATGCTGCTGCTTCCTCCATTCCCTCCCTCCACCCCAAAAAATCAGTAATGCAAACTTTGATGGTCAGTCTTATGTATCTCCTGCAGGATCTGTTCTTTTGCTGGCTTCACAGTATCTTTAGTATCATAGGTTGTATTCCTTTCTATATCCCATTTTCCTAAGAGAATCACACATGTTTAAAACTTACTTTAATAGTAATGTAGTAGCATTGTACAAACTATGTATATGATAGTTTTCCTTTAAAGAGGTACATCACTAAATCTACTCCTCTGTGTTTAATTACAGAAAGATGGGCTCATTCCAAGGGCTGCCATGTTTTTTCTTTCTTCTCTCTCTTTCTCTAGCTTATTCTACATCCCTTTTCATTCCCCCCCTCTGTTTAAGCTCCCTTTCTCTCCTCTCCTCTCCTCTTCTCTGTCTCTCTCCAGGTCTCTGAGTTTTCTGGCAAACTTCTTCATAAGCAATTCCACTTAACCCCTTATTTGCATTCTGACAGAATAAGAAAATCTGTCAGTGCCACCACCACTACTGCAGTAATGATGACAGCTAGATGGTTAAAGGTTCAGAATATATTAAATATTTAATATTTAATATATTAAATATTAATATTTTGTTCAGTGCATTCAAGGAAAAACAAGCAAGTATTGTTTCTTGAATCATCACTAACTCTGAAATAAGGAAACCAGCTGTACAAACAACTATAATCCTTGTCAATCAGATAGGTAATGGGGAATCAATGAAAGACATCATACAGCCCATGTAAACTCCATAACTTCATATCTTAAAGCTGAACTAAAGGGAGAGAAAAAGCTTTTGATATTACTGTAGGTTTTATAGGACTGTACCATGACTGAATGTTGGTGGAACTCCCTCTGTTCAGACGCTACCCAGTGTTAAAGTCACAATAACAGCAAATCTCTTGGCTTACAGAAAACTGTCAAACAGGGACAATATTGATCACTATCCCTTTTCTTGATTTCATGTTTTGAAAGTTTGTAGAGTGTAGTTTATAGATCATATTCTAGATTGCAATGCCCCCCATCATATTCTGGGCAGTGATTTTAGTAAGGATGAAGTTGTAGGCATTTTCTGAACATTATTAAAGGTTCTTGGCTTGCTTTCACAATGGCACAATGGGAAAGAAGGTGTACTTTTCCCCAAATCACCTGCGATTGGCTCCTTTTATAAAGCTGTGAAACTGAGCTGATTTGTACTTCCTGTTTAACCTTAGTGCAAAGTGTATTGGAAATACAATTGTCTTGGTATCAAAAGTAGTGATTTCTCCCCTGCACTGGCAGAACCTGGGCAGGCCGGCCTCCTGCTGCGCCTCATTCCATCTTACACAAACATCTCTCTTCCAATTGGCTGGCATGCGTTCTAGCGGGCATAACCCTCATCTCTGTTTTCTGCCTTCAACAACCATTTCATATTGGACTGTTGGGCTGCCTGCCCTGAAAAGCTAAACATTTGTTTGGATTTCATTCTTTTTTTACAGGCTCCATAGTGGAACGATGAAATGCTGGCTGTTTCTTTGTCCTCCTTTTCCTTTTCACTGGGTGAAATAGACAACGGCTCCGCCAAGTTTCCTTTCCTAGCCCAAGTGACAAGAAGAACTGTAAATTTGTTGTCATCCTGAATAAACAGAACAGGAAGTAATTGGGGCTTGCATGGGGAAAAGAAGCAAGGATTCTAGCAATGGCGGATTGTATTAACTACTCCCCAGGCAGAAAACCTGGCCATCCTGCTGGGCATAGTGGATGAAATGATTGAAATTCTGAAAAGCACTTCTTAACCTGACTTCATTTCCATCCGTTTTATACCCAGGAGACAAGCAACCGAAGGCTACAATATAGAAAAACCTGCAGATTCAATAATATTACTAAATCAAGAGATTCTAAATGTTAAGGGGAAGGGGAGAGATCAAATAAATAAATGCAGTTGGCTTCCCAAAATATTCTGGAATAATTAAAATTAGAGTTGACTTTTACCGTAATAGCAGGTGATTGTACTGGATTGGTTGTTTTAGGAAGTAAGGGTGTGAGAGGGTCCAGGCTCCGAGCTTACTAAGGAAATGAAGAGGGAGCTAACAGCAATTTGCTTTGCTAGAATTGTTGAACAGGAGAGAGGAAAAGGTGTGTGTGTGTGTGTGTGTGTGTGTGAGTAGAGAAGTTGTGTGTCTTGAAAAATTGTGAGTTGAGAAAGAAAAAAAAGTCAGCTGCTGATTGCAAAGAGTGTATTCTGAGAATTGCCCATTGCCCATTGTGGTGATTAAGTGATTGCTTCTGCAAGTAAGAAGGAAGCTAAGAAGAAACAATGAGATTTGATAGGAACTTGCTGGGGCTGAGAAATTTAAGGCAAAGTCCATCACAAATTTTCCCTTCACAAGGGAAATGCATTTAGCTTAAAGTTCAATAGGAGAGCTTTAAATGACTCCTGAGGGGAATGGAAATTAAAACCCTGAAGTAAGGACTTCAGATAAAGATTTATACCTGTAGAAATGGAGAGGTGGATGAAACGGGACTCTGAAACTACTTACAGAAAAACCAGAAATGTTGGCTCACAAAGTTCATTCCCTCGTCTGCACACAAATACCTACATTTTTCATACAGGGATGAATTAGTTGTGGGAACCACTCCTGTGGCTACCATATACCATTTGTTCAAAAGGAATAAAAGCAAAAGAAATGGAGGAATTTCCCTGTACATTACAAATATCGATTTCTGCTCATTAATTCAGAAGAATAAATTTAACCATGCTGTAAAAAGAGCATCTAAGTTAAAATAAATGGAGGAACAAATAGAAACCATAATATTGATGGTGTCTACTAGGCGAGTCCAATACTACCCCAAACATAACATTGCCAATGGATTCCTGCAAAATAAAATCTTGAACACTTACTCTACCATGCCTTGCTCTTCCTCACTAAGACTTCAAGCGGACAATGGGATGGGAAGAAGGGAGTATCTGGCCTGCTATCATTGGGCTCCTGGTTAGCAGCCAATGGCAGGGGCCCCAGCAAGTTTCATAATCCTATCTGATGAGAAAACAGGCTCTGGGATGGGCAGTGAGGCAGCGTTAGTGCAGCTGGACATATCCCAGGTTGGTGGAAACCACAACAGTAGGGTGACTATTAAATTACCTTAAGAAATAAGGATTAATGGGTTTTTAAAAATAATTAAATCCCCTTTCTGCTAAAAATATTTAACATTAAAGAATAATTTAGGTGTGAATGTACTAAACCTATGCAGATTAGTGTACAATCCAGGGGTGGGTTCTACTTACCTTTACTACCGGTTCGCAATGGGATTGCATGCGCAGATCGCTTCTGATGACGTCAGGGTCATTGGGCGGAGCCTCCCGCCGGTTTTACTACCAGTTCTATAGAACCGATCCGAACCAGGGGCAACCCACCACTGGTACAATCTAACCCATGGCTGTCAAACTCCCACCCATGGATGCATCATGTGCTAGCCACGCCCATACCCAGTTTAGCGAAGGGGGGGAAGTCCCAATATGTCACATGACACCACCATGACAACGTGAGTTTGACACCCCTGATCTAGCCGCTTTCCTGGCATAGCAGCTTTCTGTTATCCAGCAAAACAGAGAACAGCATTTACTTTGATGCTGATGTTGATATCACAGTGACATATGATATCACAGTGACATATGACCATTGCTTGCACCCTACCCAGTCCTCCTCCTCCTCTTGATCTTATGCATATATGGGATAGCACAGGAAGATATGCTCTTGCTACCTCACGCTGGAACAGAGCAGATGTAACATAGCAGATTGACATCATCATAGTAAGCAGGGGACTATTGCAGTAGCAAGCAAAATGCAAGGAGAGACCAAGTGTTATGACTCCTAGTCACCCCCTCCATCACCTTCTGGTACACTCTGACCTCCCCCTTAAAATGACCTTGTACTTTTAAAGAGGCAGGGGGTTACAATTATGGACATCTTGTCCAAAAACCTATGGAAGAGAAATTTTACCAAGAGTGGACCTTCTAGGAAATTACTGACTTACCTTGCCAACAAGTTTCTCCTCCAGAGGCTAGATAAAGGGCTTCATAAGTAAGATAGACTTGATGAGAAAATGTAAATGGTGTTACCGCTGAAGGCATGATATGCTTTTAAAGATTTTCAAAAACTAAAAGAGACCTCTTGGCCATTTTGAATACTGTTAAAAAGTAAATGCAACCATTCTGCCTACTTTATATTTCTAAGGGAAGGATAAGCTTTAGCAATATTTTACTTGAATCTGGTTTTCATCTTACCACGCTCTCAAATAAATTTGTGGTGAAACATGTATGAGGCATTACTAGTGATGCATTACAAAGAAAACAGGATACACCTAGAATTGGTTACAAAGATCACTAGAATTTTAAGTTTTCATTTCCCAATAGAAAACTTTTTCTACTAATCTTTTGTCTTAAAACATGAAAGAATGGGTTTTTCTCATTATATATATATATATATATATATATATATATATATATATATATATACTAGTAATATAGGAGAGGAAAGTGCATTATGAGGATTTTAGAACATTACGTAAATTGACTAATAATAGTAGATTTGTTCTCAGTGTGAAGATGTCATTTTTTTTGAGGCAGCTCCGTATTGTATGCCATTAGTATAAAACTCTGTACAAGTGGCCCGCAATTTATGACCACAATTGGGAATGGAATTTTGGTTGCTAAGCAAAGCAGTTGATAAGTGTCACCAGGTGACCAGAACCAATTTTACAACCATTTTTACTGCAGTCATTAAGCAAATCACTGAGGTTATTAAGCGAATCACATGCGATTATTAAACAAAGCCACATTCTCAATTGACTGCTTGTTGGAAGCTGGATTTCTTAAAGATTGCAATGATGTGATTGCAAGATGCTGCAACTGTTGTAAATGTGAGCTGGTTGCCAATTGCCCAAATTGTGATCATGTGACCATGGGAGTGGTGCAACAGTTGTAACTTTGAGGATGGGTTGTAACAACTGAGGCTGTTGTAACTTCAAACCATTGTTAAACAAATGATTGTAAGTCAAGGACTACCTGTATTACTGTATAGAAATTTAATTTAGAGCGATCATTTTCATTCTTACGTCTATTCCACTTTGCTCTTTAGATTTAAAAACAAATTTACCTGGATAATGTGAATTCTTAGATTGGAAATTACTTGCAGAATTACTTTTTGAACAATGCTAATGTTTTTACGCTGTTACATTAGCTGAGCTGAAGTCATGGTCGGTCAATCATACCCAACTTTCAGTTACTGAAAAAGTTGTGCTTAAATCCCTTGATTTAAATCCATCTCAACTGAACATGCTCAGGTATTCCGCTTCATCAGTAAAAAAAAAAAAAAGTTGCTTCTACTGATCCATGAGCTCTACTAAAGCTATAATAGAAACCTTACTGAAATAAATTTTCTAAAATAAACATTAAAGAAACACATACATTCTGCCTCTTTTGAAACCACTATGGAGATAGCAGATGTAAGGAGAATGATGGAAGCACTTTTGCTGAGCTGGTTTAGATTTTTCCAGGCCAAGATGGGGAGGGAAAGAAACAGCCTTGGATTGCTGCAGGAATATGTGTGCAGTATTTTCCCACATAAACCAGCAGTGTTTGTGAATCTACCTCCTTTCTTCCTATTTCTTGCATGTTTCTAAATAAACGTATTAGAAAAACAAAATACAATTTCAGCATCCTCTCTTTCCTGGGGAGCTCAGCTAACCCTATAAAAGACAAGACTAGAACTTCTTAGTAATTGGGGAAATGTGAAAAAAGATGCAACCCGGCCAGTTGCACAGCCTAAATGTCATATTTGGCCTTGTGTACATTATCAGGACAGCCTGCTTTCCATTCCTTTGTATTCTGGTAATAAAGCACAGTGTCTCTGGCTTGGGACTTTTAGAAATATTCTTGTGCTGTCTGTGGACCCCCTCCCCAAGTCATTGTATAGTGCCTTTGGAATTTCAGAGCAATCTAATGTGTGTTTGCATAACCTTAGTGCTCAGTGTGGAAGAATGTACTGCAGTTTATTACAACAAATGCTGAATACCCCTTCAAAGAAATAAACAAAGCACCCCAGAAACCATCCAACAAAACAGGACGCTGTATAGTGTTTACTGTGAACTTCATGACTTTCTTGTGAGTTCAGGTCTATCAGTCTGTTCAGTCTCCCCAGCATGAAGCCAATTTACCAAACACATTAGGGGGTATGAACCGTATCAACATATAAGGAGCTTGTTGTATGCATTCTCTTTTAAATGGACATTTTCCATTGACCATGCAGCCTTCTTTCAAAGGGAGGGGACACCATGCCTTTGCTTCTGAAAAGCTGAATTCTAGCAGACATTAATTATGTATTTATGGCCAGTGATCTTCTCTCAGTTTGGTATCTTTGGTGTCCTCTAGAAGTGTTGGACTTAGGTTCCCATTTTTCAAAAGCCAGCACGCCAGCACATTAATTTGCTTTAATTCATTGTTTCAACCCTTCCAATTCCTATAGCATTGAAAATAGTTGACTGGACAAAAGTTAAAAATACTTATATATTTATACAAATGCATTATTGTTGTTGCATGGTATTATATACATTATATAAACCAGGTAGTGTACAGTAACTGAAATAGTCTTCACAATTCTTTCCCTTCCCTTTATTCTGCTTTATTAAATAAAGGCAAAAGGGTAGTGGTTAGGTTGTTTGTTTGGCATTGTTGTTTGTGCCTTTGAATCAGTCTTAATTTCAAGTGATTCCCTGGACAAGTCCCTGCCTTCTTGGCAAGACTACAGAAGTGGGTTTGCCATCGCCTTTTTCTTAGGGCTGAGAGAGAGTAACTGGGCCAAGGTCACCCAGCTGGCTTTGTGCCTAGAAGTTTAAGGGTTTGTTTTTTTAAAAAAAATCTCTTTAAACATGAAAAGAGTACAATTCTAAGGAAATGTTTTCCTAACTTTAGTTCTTACTTGTACTACCTCATTCGGCAAATTGGGTCTCACATCTGCAGCAAATATGTTGATCTATTCTATCACTAATTTTTCACAAGCTGGTATCTATGTTGAAGTACCAATCCAGAATTTCTAACCAGAGTAATTATATCCTTTTTACTGTGTTTTACATTGCAATATCTGTGTTCATAGTGTCTCTGTGTTTGTGTGTGTGTGTGTGACATGATTAGGTGTCAGAAACAGGTGGCATTCAGCAGTTTCTGACCAGTTCTAGGACTGGTAAATACCACCTCTGACTGGCCCCACCCCCATCTATTCTGTGCCTCCTGAGTCCCAGCTGATCGGGAAGAAATGGGGATTTTGCAGTATCCTTCCCCCTGGAGTGGGGTGGGAATGGAGATTTTACAGTATCCTTCCCCCTGCCATGCCCATCAAGCCACGCCCACCAAGCTATGCCCACAGAATCGGTAGTAAAAGATGTTGAATCCCATCACTGGTCAGAAAGTAACAGAATTGGAATGGATCTGGGAGGTTTTCTAATCCAACCCCCTGCTCAGCAGGAAACCCTATATCATTTTAGACAAATGGTTATCCAATCTCTTCTTAAAAACCTCCAGTGTTGGAATACCCAAAACTTCTGGAGGCAAGCCATACTACTGATTAATTGTTCTAACTGTCAAGAAACTTCTTCTTAGTTCTAGGTTACTTCTCTCCTTGATTAGCTTCCATCCATCGCTTCTTGTCCTTCCTTCAGGTGCTTTGGAGAATAGGTTGATCCCCCACTTCTTTGTGGCAGCCCCTTAAATATTGGAACACTGCTATCATGTCACTCCTAGTCCTTCTTTTCATTAAACTAGACATACCCACCCAAAGTATTTAAATAATATTTTGTAGCAGTTCTTGTTCTCATGAATACAAAAATGGAATACAAATTGAGCTTTATGACAATATTCTCTTTCTGTACCTGTGATACATCTTCATCATCACTTCAGACTTGGGTTTGTTTGTTACAGGTAAATATAAGAGCCCCGAATTGTCTATCAAGGTTAGCAGTTTTTTTTTCTTCCCAAGTAGGACAAGAAGTCAGAATCATTATTCCTTAATGGCTGATATTTAGTAGAACCTGAAAAATCCATAATGCACAGATTTTCAAGTGCTCTCTCTGTTTAACATCCTGCTGGTCTCATGATTTGCTTTATTGGGCAAAGTAAAAAAGTGCATCAAAGCATATACTCATTCGTAGTTCAACATCAGCAATGTACAACATCAGCAAAGAATGTGTGCAGTATCCAAATTTGATGAAGCATGTGGAATTTGATATTAGCCTCATTTTATTACCTCCATGGTGTTCAGTGACATAAAATCACCTCTGGTGATTTTGGCCTCTGTTGCCAAGTGGCAAAATTATTTGATTTATCAGTCAGAGTTGAGAGAGTGTTTCCACACCTTCCATAAATCAAGTCTTGTGTTTCTTTTTCTTGTATCTTATGGCATACATTTTGTTTAAACCTGTGATTTAATTTGGTAGTGTGATATCCTCAGGTCAGTGTCACCATGGAAACACTCAGTCAGAAACCCTAAGCAAAAAAGAGGGACTATACAGCTGCCAAAATAGCCCAAAAAAAGAAAGCCAGAAAGAGCATATATGAAATTGTTGGGCTTGCAAAAGACTGTCAGAAACTTTGCTGGTTGGTGCCAACTTGCCAATGCTCCTTGCCAGCTATTTTGTCTTCTTGAGCTGCTAGTATATTTTTGAGTAGACATCTTGCACCCATTTGGTAAAAGCACCATCTGTCATGCATTCTGAAGGGATAATTGTATCTGGTTCACAACATTTGTGATTTTTAAAAAAAGACTCTTAAAAATCACGTTCTGGGTATTGCTTCCCTCATATGTTTTCTATAATATTATGGCAGCAGTAAAGGAGAAATCAAATCTGGGAGAGAGGGGATCTTGCATTGTGTTTCACCCCTTTTCCATCAACAATGTTTTAAAATATTGCTCAGACTTTTGCATCTTTCTGCATAGAATAAGCAGAGTTACTTTGAAGTAGTGACTATACGATTTTCATTTTTTTTGCTCAGAGAAGCAGCATTGAAGGTTGTAGCAGTACAGCTGTAGGTTGGAAAGTCAGGAAGAGAATCTACTGACAAATTAATGACAAAAAAGTATTTTAATACAATAGAATAAGTTACTTCACAACCTCAAACATTGGTACCTCATCATTAATAGGTTCTGGGAAATATAATAGTATGAAAAATGCTAAGTACCAAACAATTTTTTCCGTAACAAATAATGTAGCCAACACCAACAAGTTGTAGCTTGTGCATTGAGTACCAAACAAATGATGAGTACTGGGACAAAATGTTCGTGTCAAAATGCATTGAGTACCAAAAAGCAGTTGAGCACCAAGGTACCACTGTAATTATCTTGTTGGTTTAGTAATTGTTAAATTTGTAGTCTAATAAATTGCTTAGTCTGCTAGCCTCTTTTATCATTGAGCAGATAAAACAGTAATTGATCAGTAATATATTTTGCACTTTTTAATTTATATTTTTAAACATTCGGCCTCATCAGGGTTTTCTTGAAGGCACTTACAAGCTCTAACAAGCCTCTCTTGTAAATCCAATACAAAATATTTTCCAAGTCATTCTCTTGGTTTATCATTTGTATTTCCCTTTTATTTTTTAAAACTTCAGCCAGTTTCTTTTGTGTATCCAGTAAAGTATCTTTTTCCAAATCACTCTCTTGACCTGTCATTTGTAGCTCCATTGCTGATATTTACTCTTACCGGATAAAATTTGTTCCATATCTGTTGTTCCTTTATTAACATCTTTTGGACATAGTCTATCCATGAAAGCAAATGTTATTACTGAGTGAATATGTTGATACGCTACAGGTAGTCCTCAATTTACGACCCCAATTGGGACCAGAATTTCCATCATAAATCAGTGCAATCATAAGGTAAGTCATCAAGTGATTGGACCTGGATTTATGGCCATTTTACCTTGATCATTAAGCAAATTATTGTAGTCATTAAGTGAATCCAACTTCCCTAATTAACATTACATGATGGAAACCAGCTGAAAAGGTTGCAAATCAGGATTACATGAATGCAGGACATTGCAACTGGTTGTAAATGTGAGTTGGTTTCCAAGTACCTGAATTGCAATCACATGAGTGCAGGGATGGTGTGATAGTTGCAAGTGTGAGGACAGGTCATAAGTCAGGTTTTCTGAGGTCATTGGAACTTTGAACCATTAAAAAATGATCATAAATTGAAGACTACTGTGATTGCTAATTTTTGGCTCCATTATTCAAAGATCTCCCTTAATGTTTCCAATGTTTTAATGTTTTGTGTCATTTTTTAAGTCTTAGTACCAACATCAAAAACAGGCTTGTATTTTTGGTTTGTTCCTACTGCTTAGGAACTCTCATCCCTTGTAGTGTCCAGTTTCTAAAATCATAAAGTAATGTATTTATTATGGCTTACAATAGCCAGGATAGCCAAAATAAGACTATTTCCCACAAGAAGCTGTTTATTTTTTATTATTAATTCCAAAATTAAAAGTCGATCAAACAAATTTATCTGTCCCCCTAATCCATTTATAATTATCTTAGATCAAAATCTTATTTAGCTTTTTGCTTTTCATTTCAAATTCTTTTTGAATTTGAAGTTATTAAGCTTATAATTCATTTTTGTTTTGTTCAAAGTTGAAGATAAAACCCACCTATTGACTTTTCAATTTTTTTCCAAAGTTCTGTAGTTACTTTTTAAGAGGGTTAATAAACAATTTCCAAAAGTGATAGTTTGGTTTGCAAAGTTAGTGTCATTCAAACATTCTGCTACAGTTGTGAGCAAGATGGCTAATCCCTTCTCCTCTCAATACTCAAATCTATGGAAAACCACTGTCCTGTGTACCAGTGGTGGATTTCAAACATTTTTTACTACCGGTTCTGTGGGCGTGGCTTGGGGGCATGGCATGGCTTGGTGGGTGTGGCATGGTGGGCATGGCAGAGGAAGAATACTGTAAAATCTCCATTCCCACCCCACTCCAGGGGAAGGTTACTGCAAAATCCCCATTTCCTCCCGATCAGCTGGGACTCGGGAAACAGAGAATAGATGGGGGTGGGGCCAGTCAGAGGTGGTATTTACCAGTTCTCGGAACTACTCAAAATTTCTGCTACCAGTTCTCCAGAACTGGTTAGAACCTGCTGAAACCCACCTCTGCTGTGTACCTGTCAGAAGAAGCAGCCTTCATAGCACATGTAAGAGATCTCCCAGCCTCTCCTTATCTGGAAAGCTGTTTAAAAACTGGTCTACTTTCTGGTTCCTTGGACTTCGCTGCGGTCATTGGCTCTGCTTTTATGGAGATGCTTTCAATTCACCATACTTCCCCAAAAGGTTGCCAAAACTGATTTTGGATGTCTTTAAATGATGTGTGCAAGTATATATGTCCTGTCCTAAAATTTCAGGGTTGCAATGTTTTCAGGTATGTGATTTATGCAGCAAGGATTCAAAACATTTTTTAGGTTGGGTTGGGTTGGGTTGAGAAACTCATCTGAGCAATATTTAAGTTTACCAGATTGTGAATGGCCGAGGTGAATTTTAGGTTTTTGTCAGTGGTAAAATTCAATTGTTTTTACTACTACTGTGGGCGTGGCTTGGTGGGCGTGGGTTGGCTTGGTGAGGTGGCATGGTGGGCATGGGAGGGGAAGGATACTGCAAAATCTCCATTCCCACCCCACTCTGGGACCAGCCAGAGTGGTATTTGCCGGTTCTCCGAACTACTCAAAACATCCGCTACCGGTTCTCTGAACTACACAAAATTTCCACTACTGGTTCTCCAGAACCTGTCAGAACCTGCTGGATTTCACCCCTGGTTTCTGTCCTTGAGAAGAAGATAGCAGTAATGACTTTGATAGATAGTACTGTAAGGAAGAATGTACATTGCAGATTATGTCCAATAGATTGGCATATATAATTATAGAATCAAATTATTACTTCAATGTAAATAATGAACTAGATCAGATATCAGTGATTTTGGATTATTTGCATATTGTGCTTTTTGTTCAGATAAACTAATGAACCAATAAGTTGATATAGCTAGTATATAAGCACAAACTGTGTGTGAGCCAATTGCACCCTTCCTGGTGTGCTCTTTTGCCAGTTTGTGTTGTAACTGTAAACCCATCTTGCAGGATCTATATTTGGAACAGTCTTGTTTAGATTTTATGGCAATAGCTTTAATTATATTGTGCGTTTTTCATTTTGGCAACAACAGTTATCATAAATCTAACATGAATAGCCTGCACTGCATGTATATACGATATACTATTAAAACTCTCCTGTCTCTTTGTAACCTTTAATTGGGCAAAACAATGCATCATATGGCAACAATTTTTGAATCGATATAAATCAAATGGGCTCACTTAAAGAATGTGTCCAATATCTGGGACTCATTACACCCAAGGAATTGAAGTTTAGCAAAGTTGTGTCTGCTTCAGTGCCACCATACTGCTGAATTGCCACAGTGCCACGGTCAGCCATAGGCAGGCAATTTTCATTACCAGTCTGTGGCCTATGGGCATTCTGTTTCTCTGTTTACACAAGGAAACATCTCTGAATCCGTAGTGGGTCAGAGGTTGTCTAGTTCTTCCTATAAGCCAGGGGTATCAAACTCAATTTCATTGAGGGCCACATCAGGGTTGTGTTTGAACTCAGGGGCCCGGGGTGGGCTTGGCCAGGGTGGGCATGGCCAGCTTGACGTCAGTCCTGTCAGGGGCTCCTGTGATGGCCCGAGTGCTCTGCCAGCGAAAACAGGCTCCCGAGCTCCATTTTCGGCTTTCACAGCCTCCTGCAACTCTGTCAGTGAAAAAGGAGGCCGTGGCAGCCGAAAACAGAGCTTGGGAACCTGTTTTCACTGGCAGAAGCACTGCAGGCCGGTCCTTCACTGTTTCCAGGGCGGCCCTGCGGGCCAGACTAAGTATCCCGTGGGCCGAATCTGGGGCCCGGGCCTTGAGTTCGACACCCCTGCTATAAGCCATTAGAAAGAAAATATCCTCCATTGTTAATATTATTGATACAAGCATAATTCTAAGAGAAAACCAATGTGTGCTTTTCCAAATCATTTTGGAAGTGCTGCTCCTAAATTTGGGATTAAAGAATACATTTCACTGTTCAGTGAATATATTTGAGCACACATTAGTAGAAAAAGTTCATAATGCAACGCATTATGAACACTCCCTCCCCCAGCTACATTTACTGGCAATATGAATCTAAAGTAATTCCAAAAATATCTTGTTTAAACTTCTAACTTGGTAATACTGGGAGAAGGTTGGGAAACTTAACCCACATTGGCTCCTTCTTATATAAACTATAATTCCCTGAGGTCCTATATTGTACAGACGTCTCTTCCAATGTAATATATTTTATATTTGTTAGTCCATTAAAGTTTGGCTATTCTGTTCTTTATGCTGTAGTATGTATTTATAGCAATGAGCTTGTTTATGCTGATTACAGACAATCAGCATTGGGATAAATGTATTAAGCTATGGCTTGATTAGAGAATGTCTGACATCTTTTCCTTAAGAAAAATTAAGAATTTTGCAGTCAGAGAATAGAGTTGATTTTTTAAAATGTCTAATTCACCTAAAGGTGAGACTGGTGGTAGTAAATTCCTACTGGAATGATATATGTCAACATATATTTTCTTTAAATGGCAGTGTCAGCTGACATTTGATAACAACTTTGTGAAAGTAGAGAATTGGGAAAATAATCCCTTAGCTTTTTTTTTACTGTAATATTATTCAGATAAGTTGGGAGAAGCTTAGAATGACTGATAATCTTATTTTGTTCAATCATTTCTCCTCAGAACAATATTTGATATTATTGCAAAACAGCTAAAGATGCAGCATCAAAATTTATTGTTTTTGTAGGCAAGGGAGTTGAATGACTGAAGATAAAAAGTAATTCATTGACAAAGGTGGAATTTAAAAGAAAGGTAAAAAATACACAGTTTTAAATAAAAGTAGTACAATCAGCTATCTAAACTTAAATAGGCTAGTTTGGGTTCAGTGTCTGTTCAGAATTTATCACAAAGAGAATAATTGATGAGAAATCATCAGATCTTCCTGTTTGGATGTTGTTAGGAAGGTCCTTTGCCTGCCAGGATTCCTTGACCTTTATTATTATTATATTATTATATTCAGTTTTACAGAATATAGAGGAGAAGTGAAAATCTGAACCTCTTAGGGAATATTGCTGTATTAAGCAAAATGTTCCATCCCTGATGCCTTTAATCTAGCCAACTAATCAGAAATTGTGTACTGACTGAACCCCACTATCTTCTAATAATGCTGTAGCAGAAAAAGAAAGGAAGAAACTTCTTTTTGCCAGGCATGTCATGTATAAAAAGGATTGCATGGAAAAAAATAGTTGAGAGAGGGAGAAATGGATTCTAGGTATTCAGCACTGTTACTTTGAGCCTAGACTAACTCCCCAAAATACAGTATTTTAGGAGGTGCCTTAGTGCCATGACAAAACTATAGACATGTAATTTATTTCATTTTATTTATTACATTTCTACACTGCCCATCTCATCTTAAGTGCACTGGCAAGCAAAACAACAAATTTACTTTTTTTTTATTATCCATGTTATGAAATTACAGGTAGTCCTCGACTTATGATCGCAACTTGAGCCCAGATTTAGGTTGCTAAGTGAGAAATTTAAGTGAATTTTGCCCCATTTCATGACTTTTCTTGCTACATTTGTTAAGTGAATGACTCTTCTTCTTCTTGTGCCATATCCGTCATTGGACGTTGGTGATCATGTTGGCAATCCTAAGTGAATCCACTGCAGTTGTTAAATTAGTAACATGGTTGTTAAATGAATCTGAATTCTCGACCGACTTTGCTTGTCAAAAGGTCGCAAAAGTTGGTCATGAGACCCTGTGACACTGCAACCATCATAAATATGAACCAATTGTTGAAAATCCAAATGTAAATCACCTGGCCATGGGGATGCTGCAAGGGTCATAAGTGTGAGTCACTTTTTTCAGTGCTGTTGTAACTTCAAACGGTTACTTAGTCGTAAATTGTTGTAAGTTGAGGACTACCTGTCTCTTCCAATGTAATATGTACTCTGATCATCCAGAGCAAATTGGATAGACTTTTTAAAAATCATATATACATGCATGCGCATAGAGTGTTTGATCATCCATGTGTCCTGTTCAGTCAGTTACAACTGAGAATGCAACCTACAGTATAGCAGTGAAACCCAGGAGTACTTCATGCATGCATATTCACTGTGTAATGAATTCAGTCTTAACTATCTAAGAAAGATAGATTCTGAAAGTTCTATCTGTCAGACCTGGAAGTCATCTTTTTCGTTAGATCTTCAGGTCTGCCACATGTATTACTGTGGGAAACTGGGAGGGGGGATTGTATGGATCCAGGCTGATAAATATAGTCATAATAACATTCCTTTCTCAAGGAGTCAAGGACATTTTGCCCTGCACCTGGACGGTTGGAACTGGGAGGCATTTCCAGTTGGGACAGTGCTTGGATTGGACCATGTGATGGACATGTGGGTGCTGGGCAGAGTCTTGAACTTTCTTTTGGGTGGGGAAAACTTTCAGAAGCTTTCAGATTCGGGTTTTCCCAGATGTGCCAATATGACATCTCTAATAAAATGAAACTTTGAGGAAACTCAAGCCTCAGAGTTTTCTTTCATTGGGGGTGACACTATCCTGTGTGTAGCGGTGACACTACCCTGACACTATCGTGCATAAAACATTATAGAAAATATACAGATTCAACACATGCATATTTACATCTAGAGTCACTGGGATCTAAATATATAGCTCAAGAGGGATTATGCACAATGTTTTCAACATATTCAGTCAATACAGCTGTTTTGTTAAGTTGAGAAATGAACTGTTTGAATAAGGTCTAAGAAGAAAGTTGTGGCATCATCTATTTTGCTTCTGAGAACATCTCTAACCACATCTCAAATGGTGCCTGTGCTAAAATAAACATATGAACACAGAATTTCCCAAAGAATAAAATTTCTCTTTACTCTCTCTCACTTACTTACTACAATGCCAGAGATTTATCTACAAAGGAAAGACCTTAAGGGTCTTTCTCCAACCTCCTGTTCGAAAACATTATTATTGTGTGGAGAACAATGTCTCCTTTGTTTTATGTCAAGAGCACAGGAGATCTTGTATCTCGGTATACAATTGTGTGATCATCACATATGCTTGTGTCTCAAGTTGTTCCTTTGGAGTTGGCTGCAAGATATTGTCAGCTGAGATTAATGAACAGAAAAAAAAATATAAAACAAAACAAAAACAAGATATAGCCCTTTTTGCTCTTCCCATGCTAGATTCATAAATGTTTAAATGCTTAATTTGGTCCTTTTACTTTCTACTGCAGTAGTACAGGTATGAATTGTAAACACATTGTATTGATGTGATTTATGGCTCTGAATGCAAAGTAGTAGAATAAAGAAAAATGCAAATTTGTAAAGTCTTGGAACATTTGGTTGGTTTCATTTTTTAAAAAAAATATTTTTTAAATAGTATCATGTCACTAGATATTTCTCTATAACAAGAAGAACCCAAGCTTTGATTTATAAAATGCATCTTCAGTCAGAATCTTCCTTTAAGTCACTCAAAGGAGTGTGAAGAAGTGCTTCCTTTTATCTATTTTAAGTGTCCTTCCACTGATCTTTGTTATAAGACTCTTTAGTCCTAGTGTCCTAGAAAAGGAGGTTTTTCTAGGAAGTTTTATTTTATTTTTTTCCCACCTTTATTATAGTTTTACAAATAACTCAAGGCAGAAAATATATCTAATACAGGTAGTCCTTGATTTACAACAATTCACTTAGTGACTGCTCAAAGTTACAATGGCATTGAAAAAGTGACTTGTGAATGTTTTTCTTGGTTGTGACCTTTGCAGCATCCCCATGCTCATGTGATTAAAATTCAGATGCCTGTCAACTGGTTCATACTTATGACCATGGCAGCATCTCAGAGTCATGTGATCACCTTTTGAGACCTTCTGACAGATTCACTTAACAACTGTTTTACTAACTTTACAACTGCAGTGATTCACTTAACAAATCTGGCAAAAAAGTCATAAAATGGGGCAAAACTCACTTAACAAATGTCTCACTTAACAGCAATTTTGTTTTGTGGGCGTGGCTTGGGGGATAATGTGACTGGGTGGGCGTGGCCAACTTTTTTTTTTAACTTTTAAAAGCATTTTTTCTACAACCTCTTCAGCCAAAGAGGTTGCAGAAAAAATGCTTTTAAAAGCCTCTGATGATCAGGCAACTCAGCTGGGATTGCCAGAGGCTTTTAAAGGCATTTTTTTTTCTACAGTATCTTCGGCCAAACAGGTTGCAGGAAAAAAAATGCTTTTAGAAGCCTCTGACGATCAGGCAACTCAGCTGGGATCGCTAGAGGCTTTTAAAGGCATTTTTTTCTACAACCTCTTCAGCCGAAGAGGTTGTAGAAAAAATGCTTTTAAAAGCCTCTGATGATCCCAGCTGAGCCGCGCGATCATCAGAGGGTTTTTTTTTTACTTTTAAAAGCATTTTTTCAGCTGAAGAGGTTGTAGAAAAAATGCTTTTAAAAGTAAAAAAACCAGCCTCTGATGATCACGCGGCTCAGCTGGGCATGGGGGAGGGGTGCGCAGGAATTTTTTCTACCGGTTCTCCGAACCACTGCTGCCATCGCTACCGGATCGGGTGATCCGGTCCGAACCGGGAGCATTTTACCCCTGCTCCATTGAATTATCCATTGTGACCTCGAGTTTTTTTGGTCTTCTTCAGGCCAATTATCAGCAGCTCAGAGACCATCAGCAAATACATGAACTTTTGTCCTAAATTCCTTCTTTTATACAGTTATATAAACCACATTTGTCATTTAATCGACCATTGAGTTTGAAGACATCCTCCTGGATCACTTCGTCATCACTTTGAATTTTTACCTCACAAAATATTTTATTATCATCTATGATATGGCCAGCTCACTGTTTATAAGGCAAGATATTTTATGAATAGGTTAAAGCATCAGTCCCAATACTGGTCTTTGAAGGGATTGATTTCTTAACCTTCCTCCGTTAATACAATTTTCTAATTTTTCCAAATTGTTTTATTTTAAAACCACTTAACAATCTGTAAACCGATGAATCTTGTTAAGCCGTGGTTGCTAAATTTACTCAAAAGCATTTGATGAGCAATTTTGTTAAAAACATCATGAAAATCTAAGAGTATAGCATTGATAGAGTTACCTCCATCCATATGCCTGTCAACACTCTAGAAAAAAGTTGGTGAAGTAGGATTTACTTACAGTCCAGAATAACATTTCCTCAGCAAGGCTTATTTCTCTGTGTGTTGAGTTATTTTTTCTTTGAATGTTATTTCTACCAATTTACCTGGAAGAGACATTAAGTTAACCCGCCTGTAATTTTCCAGATCTCCCCTAGTTCCCTTTTTAAAGATTGATATCACATTGGTTACCTTCTAGTTCTCTGGCACTGAGCCTGATTTGAAGGAGAAATGAGGAAGTCAGCAGTTTCATGTCTGAGCTCTTAAGAACACTTGGGTGAATGCCATCAGGACTTGGTGATTTGTTATTTTTTTAATCTCTCAAAATGCTTTATAATACGGTTAAATGAAAAAATCATGCCTCCACCGCTATAACTGTAGTTTAAATTGGGATATTTTAATCAATTAACAAGAAAATTATCTTGAAATTTGCTCTTTTGTCATTTATGCTTACTTCCCCACATAATCTTCACCATTGCTACACACTTCTGCCAACAGTGTGCATGTTTCTTAAAGCCATCACTTTACTTTTTTCCTTAAGTCAGCAGATCCTATGAAGGCAGTCCTTTAACTTTGGGAAAAGTGGAAGCCCCATGGCACTGATTTAAGACTGTATGACAGATGGTGTAAGATGGTGAGATCCAATTTACAATGGCTTCATGGGAGGTTCATGAAGAGTGAGCTTAGCACCGTCATCTTGCATCAAGATTTCCTTTTTCTGCTTCCAACCCCTGCTTAATCATTGATGCAAAGTTCTGAATGTTTCAAAGTAACACTCTTAAGTTGATAGCAGTACCAGATCCAAGGAAATCCATTTGAATAACCACATCTGTGTCCCCAAAAATTGAAACCATAAGTTTCTTGCTGAAGCTTGGATTTTAATTTTTTTTCCACAAGTGAAGCTTTGTGATGATATGCCATGGACTGATGCTTTAATTCTCAATCATAATAGTGACTCCATGTTTCACTGTCTGTCTCAATACTTGGGAGAAATTTCTCAACTTCATTCTCATAGAATAACAACAGTTGTTGGCAATTTCATCTTGAGAAACTTTGACCTCTGCAATCAGCACATGAAGAACCCATTTTGCACAAACCTTCTGATACTGAAGAATTTCAATAATGTGACCCAAAGATTCCTGTGAAATGCAAAAGTTGACCGCAACTATCTTTTGAGCAATCTCAGTTGTCCTTAATCAGTTCATTACTATGTCCTATGTGAAATTTGTCATTTGCTGCCACAGGCTGTCTACTTCATTCTTGACCAAAAATTAGCTCTACCTGATTCACTGTGTTTATATGTTTTGAACCAATGATGCACAATATTTATGGGCATCACTATAAACTAATAATGGTTTGTTCTAATGAGTGCTCATTGCATGCTTCCATATCATAAGCAACAGCAATACAATTTTTTCTCACAACTTTCTGAAGTTTAAAAAGAAAAGATGCTAAAGAACATGGCATAGTTCCAGCATGTCATTATTTGTAATCTGTTGGCAATTTGTAAAAATGGAGGCATAATTTTCATTCAGCCATTGTTAACTCAATTTGCTTTAATTCTTCCTATTGTTTCCAGAGACTATCCATGCAGATATTCCAGTTCAGTGTCTGGGGAAAAAAGGGTCAACTCATAATTCCTATAGGTGCTTTCCAAAACCATTTTATGTGATTAGCTATAAAGCACTTTTTCTACCTTTCTGAAAACAGAGCTACAATTTATTTTCATCCACATCTGGGGTAAAGGTAACCTAAAATGCTACATATTTTAAACATCAAGGCAATAATAGAATTAAAAGAGAAAATAAGACTAAAAAGAGAAACAAACAAAAATGTTTTGGAATAAATATGAATGTATGAACCTATGTGTTCTTAAAGAGAAGCCCATACTTTTAATCGCCCATATTTAACAGTATACAGCAATGACATTTGAAGGGAATTAATGGATAACCTTAAATGTTAGATTTGTATTATTTTTCATATTAGCAAAGCATTCATTTCTTTGACATGTAGAACATTCGAATCATGACAGCAGACTGGGCACAAAGGGATTAAAAGAGAATGAATCTACATCAAGTATACAAAAAAAATATTAAAGCCTATTTTTAATCAGAAACAACACTGTCAAAAACTAAATTATAACAATCACCCTGCCTTGTTACCTTCCAAATGTCACTTCCTCTTTAGCATGGTGGAGAGCTGCAGGACTCTAGTAAGTAGTAACCTTGAGACAATTGCTTATCCATTTGGCTGAATAATTTTCAAAAAGATAGCAAAGTTTTTGAAACAGTAACCCATGATACTGATAATCATGGGTTACTGTTCGGTCAAAGTAATAACCTAAGCATGGGTATACCAATATCATGAAATTATCCATTATAAACTAACAAACATTTTAAATTTTTAAAAAGAACCATTCCGTAAGACAAATTTTGTGTCGTACTATTAACTTCTTCAGTGGGGATCATATATTGATACTCTTGATCCTCCATATGCAAATTACATAAGTAGGTAAATTTAAGAGATAGATCTAGTGAATTACCTGATCATTGCCTGACAGAACAGGCAACCATCCTTTAAATTAGCAACATCAGGAGGACAGGGTGAAGTGCAATAAAAAAATATCAGGTTCCTAATAACAATAAAGATTCTTAATAAGAACAGTAAAGATTTTTCTATAAAGAAGTATAGTATAATATGTAGTATAATATGTTCTACAGTCTCAACATCGTGGTTCCCACAAGGACATGTAGTTGGTCATAGTTTACTCTAATTTCGTCAAGGACAGAGCATTATACCTGATACGTGAAGGTAAAAGTGCTATTTCAATAATGTAATGTAAGATGGATATATACTTATGTAAAACTTTCCTTCTCACTCATTCTTGTGGATCCCATTGTCATTTTCTTTATTTTCCTTGGACCAAGGGATATAATAATTTTCTAGAAAATCCATAGAAATGAAGATTATATCTTTCCCCCAGTCTAAGAAATAAAATTCCCTTTGAGACACACTTAATTCCTAGTGACTTAAATGGTTGCATCCATAGAGTACAGATAGTCCTTGCTTACTGACCACTCATTCAGCGACCATTCAAATTTCCAATGGTGTTGAAAAAAGAAATGTATGACCAGTCCTTAAAGTTGTGGTCATTGCAGCATCCCTACAATCATCTGAGCACCATTTGGGCACTGGGCACTGGTACACATTTATGACGGTTGCAGTGTCCCATGGTCTCATGATTGCCATTTGCAACCTTCACATCCAGTTCCAATAAAGTCAGTGGGGAAGCTAACAGAAAATTGCAAAGAGCAATTAGATGAAGTCACATTTAACGACCCATAGTAATTCATTTAACTACCATAGCTGGAACCAATGCCATAAAGTCAGTGCAATTATGTGAAATTGCACTTAACAATCGTATCCCTTAGCAACAGAATTGCCAGTCCAAATTAAGAGTCGGTGAGTGAGGATTATCTGTATTCTTATTAGAAGTGGGTTTTCTGTAAATTATCAATTGGGATTAATAGTTAAATCAGCAGGAGGAAAAGGAAAACCATCCATTCTAACCAAATCCACATCCTGGTTTCTACTGAGATATCACAGTGTATAAAGACAACATAACATTTGATACATATGGGCAAAATTGACTGATGAAGTTTGGCTTGGTGAGCTTCTGTTGGGCTATAATCTTTACATATATTAATTTGAGTGACTCAAAATCTTTGAAAGCTTCAAGGATGAATAACCACTCTCTCACCAGAAAAAAAAAGGTTCAATAGTAGCACAGACTTCCCTTTGCATTTTAGTTGTATAATGGAGAATATAGAATATCTATATTGCTGAAAATCGGAAAACAGTCCCAAGTGATTTAGAGTGTCTCATGTGATTGTTCTCCAGCCACCATCTATGATTTTTACTTCTTGCAAATCTCTCTCTCTCTCTTTCTCTTTCTCTCTCTCCCTCTCCTTTTCCTTCTCCCTCTCTCTGAATACATAGGTTTCTTTTCATCCCACCAAGAGTAAAGAAGAGGATTGCCAAATAATTTGCATACAGGATACCAGCCAACGGCTTTTTAAGCCAAAATAAGAGAGTGATTTTTATTTTAGATCTGAACCTAGACATATGAGTTTCTCTAGTAATTAAATAGCAAGGAGTTATAGCCATGACTCACCCCCTCTGGGCTGGATCACCTCTGTAGGATACTCTTGTTGAGAATATCCATTCCTTGATGTATTTCAGGTAGACTTCTTACAAAGTAGGAGGATACATTTATCAGTGGAATTTTCCGTTACTGAACTCCAACTTTTTTTCCTCTGGAAATAAAAAGGTGATTTAAAGTTAATAACGGCCATATAAAGAGGTGTTCAATCTGGAAGCCTCAGTTAGTTTTTGCCATCTCTACATCTGGGCATTTTTCTTTTTCAGCTTGAGAAATGCTGTATATTAAGATATAAAGAGGGAAGGATGTTCCCTGTAGGTTTCAGTAAATGCCAATCACTTTTGGCATTCTCACTCAAACCAGTGTGGAAAATTATATAGAAGAAGTAAATGATAAGAGCCAGATACAGAAAGCTGAATTTCAGGGAACTATTTTTCGACAAAATTCTGTGGGAAGAAGCACTGGAATCTTGAGTGTATACCAAAACATATGGTATGAAGGGGTGTGTGGGTGTTTGTCAATTTTGAGTCCTGGTGACCTGCTGTTTTCTTGACAAGATTTTTCAAAAGTGGTTTGCCACTGCCTCCTTCTTAAGGCAGAGAGAGTGACTGGCACAAGATCATCTAGCGCAGGGTTCTCCAACCTTGGCAACTTTAAGACTTGTGGACTTCAACTCCCAGAATTCCTCAGCCAGCTTTGCTTTGCTTTGGAATTCTGGGAGTTGAAGTCCACAAGTCTTAAAGTTGCTAAAGTTGGAGACCCCTTATCTAGCTGGCTTTGTGCCTAAGGCGGGACTAGAACTAAAACTGATGTCCTGGTTTCTAGCCTGAAGTTTTAACCATTACACCAAACTGGCTCTTGCATATGGATCTACAGGTAGTCCTCGACTTACAACTGTTTGTTTGAAGTTTCACCGTTTGAAGTTACAATGGCAATGAAAAAAGAGACTTATAGCCAGTTTTCACACTTACAATCCTTCCATGGTCACATAAACAAAATTTGGACTCTTGGCAACTAGCATCTATTTATGACCATTGCACTGTCCCGGGGTCATGTGACCCCCATTGTAACCTTCCCATCCAATTTCCAACCAGCAAAGTCAATGGGAGAAGCCAGATTCAGTTAATGACCGTGTGATTCACTTTAACAGCTTTACAAATTTAACACTTTAACTATGGCAAAAAAAAGATCATAAAGTGAGACACAACTCACTTAACAACTGTCTTGCTTAGCAAGGGAAATTTGGGGCTCAATTGGGTCAATCATGAGGGAACCTCAACGTATGACCATCATGACTTATAATAGAGAATCCAGGCTCCATTATGGCCATTAGTCAAGGACTACCTGTATTAAAAAAGAATTGCTTAGCTATCTTCCTTCTAGCAGGTTACTATCATGGATCAAGTTACCTAAACTCCTACTAGATGCCCTGGTTTTTACAGACCATGGCAATTTACCTTGCAGTTTGCGTTAAACAGTTCTAGGTTTTGACTTTTTTATTCTTCTACTGATAGATTGTCAACAAAAGAGCAGGAGTCATTGGTGAAAAAGTCTGAGACAAGTTGTGGGGGAAAGAGTAGCATCATCTGTTTACTTACATTCCCCTGGAAAATTTTAAAATCCATAAACATTAATATTTTGTCAGTTGTCTGACAGTACAACTGACATAATAGTTTGTGCCTTGTCAAGTAACAAAGCCTTTTAGAAATTGCATGGCAACATGCTGTCACAGTAAGAGTCAAAACCAAGGTCTTGCTTGAGATAAGCTCTTTCAACATGTTATATGAGTGGCTGGAAAACTCCTGCATTTTTGTTTGGACCCCTATTGTTCTCTGCTATTGGCAGGCATCTTTCTCTTCTGTTTGGAATGGCAAAATGCCAAACACTGCTAAACACCCACCCACACCACACAGAGCATTAGATTTGCCAGATTTCACGCACAAACCTTGATTGGAAATTTCCCATTCTCTAGAGTGCTAAGTTCAGTTCACGGGAGAAACAAATCAGCATAGGCGTCCCCCACTCCCCATGTAATATATTGTTTTTCTATATTATATGGAATCCATCTCCTCCATGGTCTGTGTTTGTAGATAACAAATACCGGTGTCTACAATTGTTCCACATTTAAGGAGGTACAGATAGGATTGTATACTTTGGGACAGTTTAGTTTGCCTCAAGTATTTTACCAGTAACTTCAGTTCACAGAATAAAATATTCTCCTTTATGAATAAAATGATTTTTTAAAAATCACTTGTGACTTATGAAAATAAGTGTATTGCAAGTTCCAGAGTCCTTGGCTAAGAGACCAGCAAGAGATGAACTAAAACTAACAAAGGCTGTTGAGTTTTATGTTCCCATTAGAAACAGGGGAATAGTGGCCATCTAGGAAAAGATATTGTTAAGCAGGGAGAACAAGAATGAGGAGAGTTACTGGGCTCCTCTCTCTCTCTCTCTCTCTCTATATATATATATATAGCTCACATATGCACATGAAATTTTCAAATAATTAGTTTTGGGGGTTTTTTTGGTTTTGTTTTGGTTTTTCACAAATCATTTGCACATAAAATTCAGTCACCTCTGAGAACTGGTTTCTGCTGGGGAGCGGAGTATAACTTAGACAGGGTCAATCTAAGTTAGTTTTCTCTTTGATGCCCTATGTTTTTCAGATGTTGTAAAGAGGAAAGAAAAAAACCCACAATGGCAATTACTTTCATTTTTCTCTTACTATTCAAAAGGTTTGAGTAACAACATTGTTGAAAGCCAGACAACCAAGACCATTAGGAATATTGTGACATATAAATGTAATAATTTAATTATGTGTGGTTAATCTACAGTTTGATTCACAGTTTAAGACTGGTGGAAGCTAAGTAATTCAAATCGTAACTAACGATCCAATAATTATTAAAGGTCTAAGAATATAGGTAGTTCCAAGAAAGGATTCATTTGTAAAATTAGGGTGTTCAGGTTTGATAAATTATTCTGCTGGTTAATGATTTGATAAATTTAGTATTTCCAGATATCAAAAGAGTCATTTAGATATTGCTCACAGGGCGATAGGGATAACAGCAGATTTCTTTTTCCTTAACTGTTCATCTTCAATCTAGGAGTATTTCATAATTTGTTTGATAGATAAAATAAATAAATAGTTTTTCCTCAATTCTAGTATCACCGACATCAATGAACCAGACTACAACAATTATAAAATTACAGTATAAGACAGAAACGACAGCTAAAGTAAAAATACAAGTGGTAAACAAGAGATGAAAAAAGATCTTTAATTGGATTTACAAAAGTTTTCTGAAGCCTCGAACAAACCTTTGAGAAAAAAAAATTGTTGAATGAAGATTCAATCCTACTACAGCAACCTGATGAATTAAAGATCAAGACTGTCAGAACAGCGGTGAAATCCAATTTTTTTTTACTACCGGTTGTCGGTTCTGTGGCTTGGTGGGCGTGGCAGGGGAAGGATACTGCGAAATCTCCATTCCCACCCCACTCCAGGGGAAGGATACTGCAAAATCCCCATTCCCTCCCCACTCTGGGACCAGCCAGAGGTGGTATTTGCCGGTTCTCTGAATTACTCAAAATTTCCACTACCAGTTTTCCGAACTACTCAAAATTTCCACTACCAGTTTTCCGAACTACTCAAAATTTCTGCTACCAGTTCTCCAGAACCTGTCAGAACCTGCTGGATTTCACCTCTGTGTCAGAAGCAAAAAATAAAAATAAAAGCAATATTTTGTTTGATCAAAGTTAAAGTAAAAATACTTCTTTAAACATTCTTCTATTTTCTTTTCCTTTTTTTCTTTCCTTTGTGTACTTTTTTCTGTATGATACCTGTTTGTATTATCTTTTAGTAGTGTTAAACTCTTCAATACAAAGTATTTTTCTAAGAAAGGATTATCATAAGGCAATATAGATAGTGCTTGACCAAACCTGAGAGCTATCAGACATAAGTGGAGAATGGTTGGGGGGAACAGAATAGCAGAAATCCATTGATTAAAAGCCAAAAGATACAGGAAGATAATGTGAAATATTTGTAACTGAAGAGAATATTTTGGAGATGATGAAAAAAATCCCAATATTATTCTTTTTAAAGAGGGAGTAACACTATAATAAGGTCCAGGTTTGGGTTAGTTGGAAATGTTTGTTCAGAGTTCAGCACATTGTCTTCCTGAAGAGTAAAAGAGAGAAAAGAAAAAGGGACTACAATAGTTAATTCAAGTCTTTATTAAGCTCCTAGTTTAAGTTTGCTCCAACAATCTATATAAGGTCAAGAACTTGACTGGCCATCAGCTCTTCTGTCAGCTGCAGAAGAGGTAATGTTGCATGGATGGTGGTTATCACATGGCTGTTTGTATTAGAAATGACAAGTGTATTAAAAGGGCAGCTCAATATCTATGTACTTATAGAATTATTGTCCTTGGTGACTGCTGCACCCACTAAGGATAGAGCTCTTAAACAAGCTTAAGATCCACCTGGTCTAACACCATTGGTCAAGAAGATGAAACAAACAAGTAAGAGTTTATACTGGCAATGAAGAAAAATTGCTTTGTAAGAAAGGGTGGTTGAAATGTGGTGTAATTGAGTCTCCAGTTGTTTTAAATTTACCATTTGACAGGCTTCTCTTTGGTTCACTAATTTTCTCCATGCAAAGCAGATTGTTCCCAGTGACAGGCTGACCTCAACAGTAAATATGCTTAGGATCACCCAATTTTGACTTGTGCATTCTAGGGGCCATACTTAGGTTGCTGGTTACCTATTCCTACCTTAGACCAATCAAATGAAAGAGAGGGATTCCTGGGTGGTTTTTATGAATCAGTCACTGTTTTCTGCACTAGAGGAAAAACTGTTCATGCCAATCAACTCCTCGGTTCCTTTAAATCAGTGTGATGCCTTAGATGAGGTGGAGAGCATTATCTTGTTAGCAGTATTATATTCAACTGTCTATCCAATTGGCTCAGGAAGCAAAATAGCAAGAATCTGATTATAACAATTTTGCCTTGCACATAAATTATTCCCTCCAAGCTTAATAGAAAATTCTCAGATTTTAATAATCAGTCATTTGTAGTTGGCACCTTCAGTTTCTGAATTTTCCTTTTGATTGGGGATTCTAACCAATCAAGGGGAAGATCATCTGTTTGAAAAGATATCCATAAAAATCTATTCCAGCACTTTTTGGAACAAATCACTTTTCTACTGAGCGTAAAACTGCCTTGTTGGTACAGAGGGAAAAGTAACTAAAACCACATTTGCTTTCATTGCTGTTAAATTGTATCAGAATTATGCAGCTGAAATATATAGAGGACTGTATTGATTTTTAGGAAAATGGACTGATTTTTTTTCCTAGTGGAATTCTGTAACTAAGGATCAGTGGTGGGTTGCTCCCGGTTCTGTCTGGTTCTTGCGAACCGGTAGTAAAACCGCCCACCCGCCCGGACATCATAATGGACGCCTGGACGCTCCCGTTGCGAACTGGTAGTAAAGGTAAGTAGAACCCACCCTGCTAAGGATGTATTATACTTTCCATAAATGAATGCTGTGTAGATCAATAGTATGAATAATTATGTATTCATGTTAGGAAATCAGATTAATACTAACATAAAGTGCAGTTCGTTCAATGTGAAGGTTTGACGACTTTAAACCTCCAACTGAGCTCCATGTACCAATGCAACACATGTAGAAAACCATCAAGTCTTTTTACTCTATTATATAAACCGCAACTTTGTTTTCTTTTTAATATATACAAATGTACATTGTTTTTCCCTTGGAAACAGTCGTAGGCACATTCATCACTGAGGATTTGGAATAGCTTTGGAAACTTTATAATTTGTTTTGCTTTTAAGTTTTATGAGATCATATACACTTATGAATGCAGAAGTAAATAACTGATCATAATGTGCTTTAGCTAACAGGCTTGTACTCTAGTTTCATTCCAAATCTATTTCTGATATAAAAATATGATACAGAATAATTGTACTCAAAATCTTGTATCAACTGGAAGGTCGAATATTCCTCAGAAATCTATAGTAACTGGAGTATAAGTGTGTTTTAGCTGCCTTAAAGTCCTTAGACATCTCATCAATTCCTCATGATGCTTCACTTCCATATTCTAAATGCATGCAGAAAAAAATATTTTATTCTACAAGTTCTGCAAGTGGGGGTTGGATCTGATCAGTACTTGGATGAGATTCTTCCAAAGGGTGGGACTGTAGATAGAACAGGAAGTTGAAAAACATCCCCATAGAACAGGAAGTTGAAAAACATCCCCAAAGAAAGCAATATGGAACCGAAAATCTTTTGCTACTCCCATTAAACTGACACAGAAAAATAAAAGATGTGCATTTAAGATTAATTTGAAAAATTGTATTTAAATTTATTGATTTCCATATTCAGCTTACATCCTGTTGAATTCCATTTATTGTGAGAAAGGAATACAAACAATTTTCCATTTTTACTTGCTTCTTAATACTACTATAAATACTTGGAATTACTTGTCAAAATAGATTTACAAAACCTTTTAGAACTCTGATGTTTAAAACATATTTTATAAATTACTAATCTTTATGGTACTTTAATTCATTATGGTTATTTGTTCTGTTTATGCTAAAAGTATTTAGCATTTCTGCTTTAGGGACCATTTTGAATTCATCTATAAATATCTGCAAGCAATTAGCATCTTATGCAGTTGGTGGCCAGATCTAATGGCAATTCTTAATCAATGACTCTTAAGTGAACGTTTTTTTCTGTTCGCAGCAATATTTTTAGAAAATATATTGTTGTGCTCAGGCATCCTTTCCGTCATCCAGCTCCACAATTCAAAACACAGTTCAGGCAGCAGTTGAGAAACTAATAACACATTTACAGGATTTGGAATGAGAATTAACAGTTGATAGCTTTTTCACCAGTATGCATCTAGCTAGTGGATTAGCTAAGGGGAAGAAGAAATGAAAACAGTGTCTGGTTGGCATATTGAGAAATATAAACCAGAAATTACCCCAGCATTCTTTTCCTGCAAATCCAGAAGTGTGAACAGTTCTCAAGATGAATGGTGGAAAGGATCGTCTCACATTAACTGAAAATAGGGTAATAGAGAAAAATGAGTTGAAAGTTAGCAATTAGGCTGGAAGTGCAGTTAACGAAAGCAGAAGCGAAACAGTAGTAGGACATGACTAGGACAAGAGAAACTAGTAGTAGGACAGTAGTAGGACGAGAGAAACAGCTTCCTCAGCCAAGCCACCTAACTCTATTCTTTTGTGGCCCTTCAGAATATAGGGAAATCAGGATTCTCAGTTAATAGAAAGGCTCCCTGAACAAAAAGAATGCCCACAGTAGACACTTAGTCACTTTTCTTTTTAGCGTATGACCTTGATGGCGAATCTATGGCACATGTGCCATATGAGTGGGCATGCGAGCTCAGCTCCAATTTTCGAGCCTTCTGGGCTCACCGGAAGTCGGGAAACAGGCTGTTTCCGGCCTCCAGAGGACCTCGGGAGGCTGGGGTGGGGAAGGCCCATTTTTTGCTCTCCCCAAGCTCCAGAGCCTTACTAGGATCCTGGGGAAGGTGAAAACAGCCTTCCCCCCCCGGAGGCGCTCAAGAGGCCGGAAACAGCCATTTTGCCAACTTCTGGTGGGACCGGAAGGCCTGTTTTTCACTCTCTCCAGGACTTTCTAGGAGCCTGAGGAGGGCAAAAACAGCCTTTCCCCCCACCCCCCTGGAAGCCCTCCAGAGGCCGGAAATGGCCATTTTGCCGACTTCTGGTGGGACTGGAAGGCCCGTTTTTCGCTCTCCCCTTGCTCCAGAGGCTTTCTAGGAGCCTGGGGAGGGCAAAAACGGCTTCCCCCCCCCAGATGCCCTCTGGAGGCCAGAAATGGCCCATTTGCCAACGTTTGGTCCCAGCAGAAGTTGGCAAACGGACCGTTTCTGGCCTTCATGGGGATGGGAAAGGCTGTTTTTGCCCTCCCCAGGCTCCTAGAAAGTCTCTGGAGCCTGGGGAGGGTGAAAAATGGGCCTACCGGGCCCACCATGCAATCACGTGCCAAAAGCAGGAGCACGGGGGGGCGCATGCGCTGGGGGGGCAGGTAACATAGAATTATGGGTGTGGGCACACGCATGTGCAACACCCCCCCCCCCATGTTCCCCATGCTTTTGGTACGTGATGGCAAAAAGGTTAGCCATCACTGACATATGGCATACATCGCCAAGGAAGTCTACAATGCTTTTTACCATAGAGTAGTTCTGGCAGTCTAAGATTTTTAGTTCATTTTGTTCATTCATCCATGGTACATCACAGGCATAAACTAGTTTTGCACCAGCTGGCTAGCAGCATTTGGGTCATTCAAGTTTTCTTCTGCCGACCTTGCCTCATATCTGGGCAGAATCAGTGCTGGGCCCTGCTTCCACACAGAATGCTACTAGCTTTTCCCATCGGAGTGGTACCTATTTATCTATTTGCATTTTTACATATTTTTGAACATACTAGGTGGGCAGAAACTACAGCCTCCAGGCTAATGATGGGAACTCACTCCGCTATATGATGCCATGGGCTCAAATCACTGGAGTGCCGATCATCTCTGGTCAACAAATCCAGCGTCTTTAAGCTTCTGCACCACTACAAAACATAGAGGGAAAAGTATAGGGGGAACATTTGACAGGCTTGCCTTACATTCAAGATTATATTTTACATAAAGAATTTTTTTCTTATTCTTTTAACCATTTTTCTTGGGATTAGGCAGTTTCCCCTTGAAGTTGGGTTGTTACGAGATTATGATTGTAAACGATGATGGCTACTCATCATCATCTTCTGGACCATTGTTTTATAAGGTTTGTAATTAATATAGTTTCTGTTGCATTATGCAACGGCCTGCCACTTTCTGGGTATTATCCAAACCTTTAAGGCAATTTTCTTTTCCAGTTCAAATAGTTCAAGAGATGACTTCATATAAAAGAATAATAAAGAGAACAAAGTACACAGAATTAGGATTTAGGGTTGAAAGCTTTTGGACCAAGACCTTCCATTTTTTTCCCTCTTCCTGATGGCTATGAATGTGGTCAGCAGGCAAGTATTATTTTGATGCAGAAGATGTGCTTTGTATCAGAGCAACATCTTTGCAAGAAAGTTTAAAAGTTTAAGGATTGCCCTAATATTGAGCCTGTTTAGAGAGAAATTTTTTTCTTTAACTAGCTAAAGCCGGGTCCTTGTTTCATAGTTATTGCCAAAAAGCAAAAACTTAATGTGTCCGTAATAATATCCTTGCGTTAAAGATTTGGATGTTCTTCAGCATATACAATAGGGGAAGAAACAGTTAATGGCAATTTATGTTGATTCAAGTGGTGCTAGTATTATTACTTCACAATTCAGCCAGAGAAAATAGCCTTAGAGCCAGAAAGTAAGTTTTCATTCCATTTCTTCTGAATCTTTTTTTCTCTATGCAAAGGGATTGGCAATGCATAGCATTATCAGAGCCAAATACAATTGTATCCTATGCAAGATCTTTGCAGTTTAGATCATTGCTAGGGAACCGTCAGCTACTTAACAGCATAGATCCTTATAAGCCAAGTGGATTTTTAATTGGAATCCTAAATATTTAGGTGTTTAGCACTATAATTTTAAAAAGTGAATTAAAATAGTAAATTTTCAAGCTAAATTTTTTTAGATAAATGCAGTTTGATTTATGTACAGTATTTTTATTTAGAGAAATGTACTGGTATTTATAATATTTTTGTTGAATACCAGTTACAAAAGAGTAGTTGAGTGCTAAGGTTAATATGAAAGTATATGTGCATAAAACTTTAATAAGAAAAACAGTCATACAAACATGAAAGTCCGTCAATATACATTGTCCGTTAAACTTGGTAATTTAATTTAATTAATTTAATTAATTAAATTTATATGCCGCCCCTCTCCAAAGACTTTTAATTTATAAAAATAGGCAAAGCAATGGATTTTATTGCAATCCGTGTTAAGAACCATTGCTATAGAAGGGTGCATGTGGCAATTTATAACTTGAATAAGCAACAGTATTTGTTAAATAATATGCTTGTACTCCATGGAAACATAATTCCTAATTCTGTAATGTATTATGTGTTAAGCTCCTTTAATATCAATTTTTTGAAGTTCTGAGAATTCATGATAATAGTAATTTTCGTTTTCACTGAGTTGATAACCCACTCATAGATTCAGAAATACACTATTTCAAAGATCCTATGTGTATTTTTTAGCAAAGTAGGAACTCATGAACTTAATCTCTGTCTAATGAAAAATACAATATAAATTGGAACATTTCTTTTTTTCCTTTCTTTATTAACAAGAGACACAGAATTTACAACTTTCTGTGAAAAAAAATGCTGTTTTTAAGTGAAGATTTTTTTTAAAAAAATAGAAGCACAACTTCGTATCTTTTATTTTTATTAATGGCTTCTTAACTCTTCTTATTCTTTCACTGTATATTCAATACATCAGTTATATTTACAGGTCGTCCTTAACTTACAACGACAACTGAGCACAAAATTTCTGTTGCTAAGTGAGACATTTGTTAGGTGAGTTTTGCCCCATTTTACGACCTTTCTTGCCACCGTTGTTAAGTGAATCACTACAGTCGTTAAGTTAATAACACAATTGTTAAATGAATCTGGCTTTCCCATTGACTTTGCTTGTGGGAAGGTCACAAAAGGGGATCACGTGACTGGGACACTGCAGTCTTTATAAATACATGTCAGTTGTCGAATATCTAAATTTTGATCACATGATCACTTGGATGCTGTAAGAATCATAAGTGTGAAAAGTTTTTAAAGTCCATTTTTTCAGTGCTGTAACTTCAAATGGTCATTAAATGAACTATTGTAAGTCGAGGAATACCTGTATTCTGGTGCCGCTTAGCTTTGAATGGAAAAATTAAAAAATTAAATTAAATTAAATTAAATTAAATTAAATTAATTAAATATATTTGATAATATTTTCAGTTGTTTAATTGATACTTTCTGAAATGTCTTGCATTTTAGTTCTTCAATTAAGGAACAAGTAGAGGAGTTTTCCCCACTTGGTGTTTTCCAAAAGTTTGAGAGTTAGCACTGCCACCCAAAGATGTGATGTGGTCCAACATATCTGCAAGTGAACAGATTGGGAATGTTAATATGTAGAATTTAGAACTGAAAATGTTTCTGGATTACTGTTTCTGCCTTGCCTTCAATGTCAAACTACATTTGCTTGTTTATGGAGATTGCTTCCCAATGTCTATGAAGATTCTCAGTCACCCAGGTCATTTGTGCTTTTTCAGCTCTGAGAGAAGCTTCTTGGATGAGAAGCTAAATGTCTTCAAAGAAAAACCAGAAAGTCCAGTTGCCCCTTGAAAAAACACCTTTGGGATTGCTTCCCAATGTTACCATTTTACAATATTAAACGTTGTTTCCTTCTCAAACTGTTTGGACAATGTATATATAAAATGTTTTAGTTTGGCTATCCCAAGATTAACCACTAGGTGTGATTATCTCATTTTCTTATTCTAAGAGCTAGATTGAGCAAGCATGACCATACCGTATATACTCGAATATAAGCCGAGTTTTTCAGCACATTTTTCAGGCTGAAAAAAGCCCCCCTCGGCTTATATTCGAGTCACACCCTCCCCCAAAAAAGGCCTTTTTTCCTGCAACCGTTTTGGCTCCCAGGATTGCAGGGAGGTTTCCTAAAGCCAAAATGGGGTGTGGGGGGGTGCGGCTTTTTACAGCTTCTCCCGCAGCTGGCTGGCTGCTCGCTTGCTCGCAACTGAGCAGAAAGGCGGCCGGTGCCTCCGCTCCTCTGCCAAGGGGTAGAGAACTGGCTCCACTGGATACAAGGCGGTGGGGGAAGGATCGGGGCTTCCCTTCTCCCCAGCCCAGCAGACTGTCCAGGAGGAGAGAACCGGCTCCGCTGGATACAAGGGGGTGGGGGAAGGATTGAGGCTTCCCTTCTC
>WNWU01000057.1:1011942-1033400 GCA_012654045.1 Ptyas mucosa | reverse complement strand
TCCGCTGGATACAAGGGGGTGGGGGAAGGATTGAGGCTTCCCTTCTCCCCAGCCCAGCAGACTGTCCAGGGGGAGAGAACCGGCTCTGCTGGATACAAGGGGGTGGGAGAAGGCTGCCCAGGGAAAGAGAACCAGCTCTGCTGGATACAAGGGGGTGGGGAAGGATCGGGGCTTCCCTTCTCCCCAGTCCAGCAGGCTGTCCAGGGGTAGAGAACCGGCTCCGCTGTGTACAAGGGGGTGGGGGAAGGAATAATGAAGCCTGCTGGGCTGGGGAGAAGGGAAGCCCCGAAAGCAGATCCTTCCCCCACCCCCTTGTACTCAGTGGAATAAACAGCCCTGCCTCGGAATAAGGAAGACAACGCCACCACCCCATTCTTAATTCGTTGCGGTGCGAAGGGGGAAAAAACCCACAGAAAGTCCTGCTCCGGGTGCTGCCAGGGAAGAGGCACCGCAAGAACTGCTGTTGCCGGGTGCAAGGGGATAGTGGGAAGGATCTGCTGTCTGCGGCTTCCCTGTCTCCGCACCCGAGCAGGTTGTCCAGAGAAAGGGATTGAAGCCCCAGCCCGCTGCTTCTGGCGCTGGCACCCCCTTGCCCCCAGCAACAGTGGTTCTTACAGTTCCTCTTCCCTGGCAGCACCAGGAGCAGGACTTTCTGTGGGTTTTTTCCCCCTTCGCATCGTCTCCAGATGGTTTTATAAATATGAAGCAATACAATACGATGGTATGCATTTGGTATCTAGCTGCGGCATTTCCTACCCTCGGCTTATACTCGAGTCAATAAGTTTTCCCAGTTTTGGGGGATAAAATTGGGGGGGTCGGCTTATATTCGGGTCGGCTTATACTCGAGTATATACGGTAATTAGACCAAGCTTTAAGAAAGAATCACTTGGACAGTTTTCAGTAGACTACATAGCATAACTTGTAAAGATTGTTAGTTAACACTTCTTCCAATAATCTAGCAAGATATCTCTTTATTTAAGAGGAGTTTCTTGGAGGACCTTTAACATTCTTTGTTTAGGTCTGCGTTTTTAAAAGATAGGTATTGTTTCGTAATTTTGAATCAGTGGACTAATTTTCTGTTAAAGCATCTATTTCTTTTAATGAGGGACATTCAAGGAGACCCACCATTATTGAGAAGGGGATTTCCAACAAAGATGGGTCAAGGGTATTGATTAAATTTCTCTACCATTCCAGACTTGATATCTTTCAGAGTAGATATAGTTTTCCTACTTGAAGAGTTGATTGATGATTGCTAGCTCATATTTGTACTCTGTGGGGATTCGATCAGCACTGGTACCCCTGTAATGAGATTCTACTAAGTACAACCAACCAAGTACATGTTTGCTTTAGCTTACATTGCATATTTTGGCACCCAGCCCTGATTTGAAATACCTTAGAGCTTTCTGTGATTACTAATAATGTGAATTCCTAAGGATCATACTTTCTGAATCCAGAATGCTATCATGTTTCTGTAGGTGATCATGGAAATTAATAACTTTATTTTGGCCTGCTACAATGTTTCACAGCAAGATCCTCACATAGAGCAGTTGATTAAAACCTGATTTCACTATCAGATAAAAGGCCTCTATCTTTAACCCAATGCTTTACACTGATACCCTTATCTTTTAGGCATGAAAGTAAATTAATTTCAAAACCATCTGTGCTATCGGTAATCTAATTTTCTTTTCTATGCTTTTTAATAGGAAATTAACTGGCTCCTGAAAAGAATGAAGTAATATGTATAGCAGGGAATGAGTAATTCTTTTGCAAGTGGTAGAAAATAGTTATAGTTTTTGGAACACAGGACAACTTGTGTTCTGTTGAATCTAACAGTATCTGTTTTTTTAGGTTGATGTAGTTCCAGTTAGGCTAGAAAAATGAGATGCTTATCAAAATTCTGAACTTTAAATTTTAGCATTATTTTAGCCGGTATCTTAGTTAAAGGGACTTAACTTCCAAGGATTTGATTTTCTGTCTCCCAACTGTGTTGACCCATTTTTTACTTTTTTCAAACCTATTCAGGGAAAGTTGCTTGCTGAAAAGTACCAATAGTCTCACTTGCCCATTCTAGCCATAACTGAGAACAGACAACTGTTAGCCTATCACTTCTTATTTACTATCTAACTTCTGACTGTTTGTAGGCTTGCCGGTGAAAATTCCTTCAAAAAAACTAAGGTTGGTGCATTTGAGTTTCTTTTCATTATCATTTTCACATGCTGTGGGATCCAAGAAGCTGGGATACAGCAGTTGCCAAGAATCTCTTCCAAGAGCAGAAAATGCCCTATCAACATAAGCAACAATACTTTACCACCATTCCAGAAGTGCCATTGGACCACTTGAAACAGCATTTGGTGTCCGCAGATATGGTGCAACTGACACAAGATATACTGAAAATATTCACAATGTCAGCTCCTCCCTACCGGTTACAACATCATGGGTCTAGGACAGTTGGCCATAGCCACATTGCCTCGGCTACTTGATCATGGAGCCCCTGCCCCCAGCCCACTGCCATGGCTACCAACCCAGCTGCACCACCACCAAATCATTGCTTCATGCTATAGTGTCATCAATAATTAATATTGTTAAAGCAAGTGAGGTCTTTTATAACCTAATGCAAGAGACTTCTTGAATAATGCACAGTACATTTGTTCCATAACTTTGGTCGCAACCCAATTTGGTCATGACCTGAAACTAATTTTGGAAATTTGGCATTTACAAAAAAAATTGGCACGGAAGGGGAGATCAGCCGCGAAAAAAAAAATTGTGAATTTTTTGGTCGGAACCCGATTTGGCCACGGTCAGAAGCGTTCGTGACCAGTGGTTCTACTGTATTATGTTTGACTTTCACCAGGTTCTTCAACAGGGAGCAGTTTGATTTTTATGGATCACTTCTTCATAACATATGTTCATATGACAAGGCTCAGCTGCCTGAAAAGCAGAATGTTTGTAAGCAATTTTGGTAATATGTGCATTTGGCTTTCCTTACTTTGGAATATAGCAGACATACATTTCAAATGGTTGTATTTGGTCCGTTCTGGTGCAACTTTGTGAGGATCTTTACAATATTGTTGCTTTTCTTCCCTGCAAGTTGAAGTAATGTTCTTGTTATTCTTAGTCAACTATAACCTCCTTATTGAAGCCCAGCCAGTTACAGTCCTGTGGATTAAAAAGTGGATGATCTTTTTATTTACAAATATCCCAGGCAGCAGCTTGTGTTGAGGTTGTAGGTTCTAGATTTGTAATGCTGAACACCGCCATATACAGTACTTAAACCCCATAATGATGAGAATATTTCACACTAAAACTGCAAAATAGAATTAGATAAAGATAAAAAATTTTAAAGGTCAAACCAATGTTCATCAAATCCAGCCTGGTGACCTTTAGTTGACTGGAAATTGTAGGAGTTAAAGCCGAACATATTTGGGTAGCAGCAGGTTATGGAAAGAATCAGCCTTGTTTCCAATGGAAATTAAATACTGAATAGCATCAATTTCCATTGGAAATTAGGCTGATATTGTCAGGAACTTGCAGAATAGAATAAGAATAAGAAGCCATTACATTTTCCTTCGTTTTTTGTCCTCAAAATATATCTGTTCCTAAAATAAGCAAGAAAGCTGTGGTCATACTGTGGTGGTGTTTTATGTGAATGGTATTTGTGTGGTGTAAATAATGTGCTAGGGTGCATCAGCACATGTGAGACTCCTGATCTAACCTCATAGGTGTTATAGTTCCTTCTCTTTCTTATCCATATTTATTTTCTCATTTTATGAAGATTGTGTGTGTTTGCTGTTTACCTGTTTTATTGGGTGGGTATCCATTCCATGCATTCTTTTATTTCAAAAAATCAGTTTTTTTAAAAACTTCAATTGGATTCTTCTTCCCTGTAAATTAAATTCATTGTTTTGTGTATACACTTGGCAACAATAGAAAAAAAAGGTTTTGACTTTCTACTTTGTGACATCTTTTTGTGTATTTGAAGAATATTAGCCTATCCCCTCTCAATTTTGTTGCAATTCTCAACATTCTTGGTTTCATCAATCTCTTCGTAGAACTTGGTTTCTAATCCACTAATTAAACCTTGTGGCCTTTTTGCTGAATTTGTTCCAGTTGTTCTGAATCCTTCTTAAGTGTGGTGCCCAGCACTGGATGTAGCAAGCATGAGAGAATCAGACTAAAACAGCAGAAAGTAGAATTATTCCTTTCCATGATTTGAAAACAGTAGTTCTGTTGATGCAGCCTAAAATTGCATTTGATATTTTCCCCAGCCATATTACATTATTGTCTGAAATCAAGATTGAGTACTTCCGGTTGAGCCGCCGGCATCGCCAGACGCTTCTTTGCGAAGCGCCAGCCCCAGACTCCGTAGAATCGCAAGAACAGCGAAAATCGGCTGTCTTGCGGTTTGGAATCCTTCCCCCCAGGAAGAAGGGGGGAAGGAGAGCAGACGGGTGGGGTAGAGCTCCCTAAGAGCACCAGGTTTTGCTAATAATCTGGTGCTCGAAGATGAGAGCTCCCCATGAAGCCTGTCAAAGCTCCGGACCTGGGATGCCTCTGACGGGGAAGTTTTTCCCTGTCAGAACTAGATGCCGCAGCCACCCCATTAAACAACTTTAAACAAATACTTCTTGAACCAAGTTGGCGGAGCACAAGTTGCACGAAGGAAACAGCAAGTATTTTTTTTCTTTTTTTTTAACTCCAGGGATTTACTTTCTTTAAAAGATTTCTCCTAAGTGGAAAGTGAAAGCAAGATGGCGTTTGAGTTTCAACGGGGCGTGAAGAAGTGAAAGTTAAAAGCAATTATTGATAAGCCCCTGTTTGAAACGTAAAACTCCTTTTTGAAAAGTGGATGAAATAAGAAAGGATGTAATAATAATAACTCAAGCAGCAATATAAATTAAAAAGTCTTTTTTTTTCCTTTTCTCTTCCTGAAATTCTTTTTTTTTCTTTCTTCTTTTTTTTCCCCCGTCCTTCTGGAAGGGAAGGAAGAAGGGGGGCAAGATGGCTGGGCTTTTTGAAAACAAAGAAAGTAAAGGAGGGTTATTTAACCCTCAATGGTCTGACTTTGAGGAAGCTTTGAGCTCAATTACCTCTGCTTTATTGAAACTATATTTCAAGCTTCTCAAGCTGGAAACAATGAAATACATGGAAATACTGAGTTGCAATCTAGCAGTGGGGGATTGAATGAAGAGCTGGGAGAGGAAAAAAAAACAACAACAGACCATAGCAGATCTTACAGAAGAGAGAAAGATGAAGGCTGAGCAGGAGCAAGAAACTCTGGAAGTTGATGAAATTTTGGCTACACGAATTTTTTTTTATAAAATTCAATCTGTACTTAAAGAGCTGTTCCCAGAAGAAGCTACAGTCCTGCAAAAAGTTTATAATATCCAATCCCAAAAACCGCAAAATTTTACTGGAGTTAAAAAAGGCAGAGGGATCAAAGTTAAGAAGAAAGTTCATAAAAAGGAAAAGAAGAAAGCCTGGAGAAATGGAAAATAACCCTGCTTGACGAGATGATGGTCCTTAAAAAGTATTGTTTAAATGTTTAAAGATTTTGAATTTTTGGGGAGAAAAAAAAAGTAGAGAGCAGTTTAATGCCAGTTAACCAAGTGATGAACGATGAGGAGGCAATCTATAGCTGTATTGGAATATTTTGAGAAGAATAAACAGATCACAGCAATGCTGGTGTGTTGGGCTGTGAAATATGCCCTGACTTGAAGGATTTGGAATATTTTATTAAGGACTGTGATAAATCTGGATCTAACTGTAAACGTAGAAGTTTTATTGAATATACTAAACTGGAGCTTCCTGTTTGATGGTAATAAATATAAGGCAAAAGGACTATGGATCTAGAGCAATTGCAGCTGATCTGGTGGTTTCCCTAATACGTCTGATGAATCTACTAATCTAATTTTTGACTGGATTTGATGGATATTATTACAAATACAACTATAAAGTCACTCGGGGGTTTTTTTTTATAAAGAAGCAACTTTCTATTTAGGTGGGTAGATGTAAATGATGAAGATATTCTATACACTGTTGGAAGATGTGAAGACAAGAAGATTAGCAACTGGTTTAATCTAGTATGAAGAATTTAAATGTTTGATATAGTTATTAAATGATGTTTTATCTGTATTGATAAATTTATAAGAGGTTTGATTGTTATATTTCTTTTTTGACTAAAAAATTTATTATTATTGTTTTTTTTATTAAGTGTTTTAACTATAACTGGACCTTGATGGTTTAAAAATGGAGGACGGAAGACTTTATATAGTATTTTATTTTAAATTTGGGGGGGGGTTTGATTGAGGGTTTTTTTATTTTTCTTTGTTGTTGGGTTTTTTTCCTCTGTTTTAAATGAAAGAAGTTATAAAATATCTTGTTAGATCGTATAGACTTAATTTGCTAAGTATTAATTAGTTATATTGAGTAATGATAGGTGTGATTACGTAATACTTAATTGTTTTATTAACTGCTGTAACTATAAACGGAGACATGGAGATTAATTCTGTCGAATTAGATGGAATAAGAAGAAAGAAGACTTACTTTCCTTTTATCTACTTGTTTAATGATTAGGATTATGATAAGTGAGAAATGGAGTTTAACTTAGAGAATTTGAGCTGTATTTTATCTTGTATTTGTATTTGCTCTGGGAAGTCGGGGGGGTGGTTGGGGAGGGGGGAGAAAATGTATGTAAAATTTTAAAAACTTTTTCAATAAAAAAAAAAGATTGCAGGCAATTAATATTTCAAGATATTTTTCGCAAAAGGAGTATTACTAATTCAGTTATCTACTATAATTTATTTATTTATTATTTATTTATTGGTTTGATTTATATGCCGCCCTTCTCCGTAGACTCAGGGCGGCTTACAATGCGTTAAGCAATAGCCTTTATACTTTTGTATATACTGTACCTGCTTAGTAGGGCTTTTAATTCTCCCAATGTATATTTGATTTCTATTTTGTAAGCAAAGAAAGAAATCATATCTGTTAAGTTTAACTCTTTTATTTTAAACCCATTATTCTTCATTCATCAATATCATTTTGAACTTTATTTATATCCATCTCATTCATATACAGGCTCATATACAGAGCCTGTAGTACAGTGGTTTAAAGCACCCTGTTATTAACATCTATTAACATCTGCTGCTTGCAATTACTGCAAGTTCGAATCCCACCAGGCTCAAGGTTGACTCAGCCTTCCATCCTTTCTAAGGTGGGTAAAATGAGGACCCAGATTGTGGGGGCAATAAGCTGACTTTGTATAAATATACAAAAGTATGAAGGCTATTGCTTAACGCACTGTAAGCCGCCCTGAGTCTCCGGAGAAGGGCGGCATATAAATCAAATAAAAATAAAAATAAAAATAAAAAAAATAAAAAAATTCCATCTTAATTCTTTTGCAGTCTGGTCAGAATTCTCTCCATTTTTCACCCAACTCATTAATAAAAATGTTGAGTAGAGGACCCAGTACTGAACTTTGTGGCACTCCACAAAGATCCTCTCTACAGCTTGATGAAAAACATTGATGGACTTTCTTTGAATACAATTTTCAAGCTAGTTATGTATTGACTTAATTATCATGCCACTCAGCTCATGCTGAGCTAGCTTGTTGCTGCCTTGTTGTTCAGGACATAAAAGCATGGTTTTGCTGCCATGATCGGAGAGCAAAGCTTCTTTATATTGCCTACTTCAAAGGTATTTGGCTTTTTTTTTTTTAAAGATTACTATTCTTAGATATAGCTCTTTATTTGTTCAGGCTAGACTAAATCTGCATCTGTGCTTAATCGTATGCCAAGATGTTAAAAATAGTTTTAGAGTGTTAGCATGATTTCATCTTTAAAAACTATTATATTTCCCGTTTAGTAAAATAGGCAGATGGGCTTTTTTTCCTCTTTTCTCACTCCATTCTCGATGTTCGATTAAGTTTCTGTATAGATTCTTGTTTATATTGCATGTCTCTTTTTCTCCCCCAACTTTCGATACAGTTTTTTTTTTGTTTTGTTTTAAGAGTACTTCCATTTATTTCTCTTTTTTTATATAACATTCCTCACTAAAACATAGCATTTAAAAATACGGAAATTTTGATGGTATGCTGTAATTCATATATAATTAAAATGAGACTATGTTGTATTTGCATGCTGTCTTAATATTACACATGGTATTCAAATTCTAAATTGTAGCCCAGAGTAATTAACCACAGGATTCACTTGTGTTTAATGAGGATTAGACTGGTTTTGGTTTAATTTGGACCAGCTTTACGACAAGTATGATTCAAGAAAAGGCAATATATTAAACTATTCATTGAAGAGGATACTTCTTTAGTCTGCATTTGTTCTTTTCATAATTTGTTAAAGGCTCCATTCTGTATATCTAGGCCAGAGAAGCGTTGAACATTACTCTTTTTCCAAGTTTTTTGTTGGTATGTTTTACAATATTTATTTATTCCAAAAAAAGCAGCACAGAACAATAGTTAACAGAAGAATGTGGAGGGGAAAAAACAAGAATGTTTTGAATTGATTTTGTTTATTTCATTTTTGGTTGTGTTTCCTTAAGCAGTTTTCTCCTATGTGAGTTTATACAGAAATTATGACGTAGCCAAGTTTGTACTTTTTCTTATTAGAAGCACTTTTTGCTGAGGATATGCATCTTTTTACCAAAGTACCCAGCCTTTTTTGTGGTGGACAGCCTTGGACTTTTGAAGGCATATCTCATAAAATGGATGTGGCACCAGTCAAGACAAACTGGTGAGACCAAAATAAAGCTATCTCTCTATTGTGTATCTTGAAACAATGTAGTCATTTCTTAGAGGGAATGCAACTCCTTCCAAAGCAGTTAGAAATCATTGATCACTTTGGAACAACCAATATTTGAAACGGGGGAGGAAATAGTTAACAAAATGGTCCACTTCCTTTTTATATAAATGATCTTAGGTGTATAGGATTTTCATTCCAGGAATGATGGACTGTAGTTTACTCAGTCAGCCAGCAACATTCTGCCTAAATTCAGTAGTTAAACTAGTGAAGACTAAGCAGTGGTGGAATTCAAACATTTTTTGCTACTGGTTCTGTGGGCATGGCTTGGTGGGCGTGGTGTGGCTTGGTGGGCATGGCAGGGGAAGGATACTGTAAAATCTCCATTCCCACTCCACTCCAGGGGAAGGATATTGCAAAATCTCCATTCCCACCCCACTCTGGGGCCAGCCAGAGGTGGTATTTGATGGTTCTCCGAACTACTCAAAATTTCTGCTACTGGTTCTCCAGAACCTGCCAGAACCAGCTGAATTACACCCCTGAGGCTAAGCAACATTACTCAGATTGTATTTTTTTTAAAAAAGAAGTTTAAAAGTCTTTGAAAAACTTACTAGATTTCAATCAAATCTGATGTGGCTTAGACTATATACTACTATACATTTGTTCCCATAATCTTTAACTAATTTTAATAGAAATAGTGCATCACAGGGCAAGAAATTTTGAATCAAGGTACCTCAAATGATGCCCAAAACAGTTAGGTGACGTGCTTAAAAAAGGATATTTATAGAGAACTTACTTCAAATGACCAAACCAACTGGGCCAAAGTAGTTATTGCAATAATTCTATGAGTACCATTGGCTTCTTGATATTTGATAAGAGTGGCAGTTGAAGACATACAAGATCAGCTTAGTTGCATTTGTGATATTTATAGCTTTTTGTCCTGAATATAATTTTTTAAAAATAATACAACTGAGATTTCATTCTAAAGATTAAGACTTGTAGCTCAAACATAGTATTGAAGCAAATTTAACTGCAGCTATTGTTCTCAATTATCTATCTTTCTCTCAAATTCAGTATTTTTTATTTTTCTATTCATCAGTCTTCTCATCAGCTTTATTTTCACCTTCATGTTTTCTTAGTACAGTTGTGCAAGCCAACTATATTCTGTAAAAATGAAGGGCAGATTTTAAGGTGACTTAATAGGGATCATATCAGGAACAATAAGAATTCATCCAACATCCAGAAGCTGTTTTAAAAAGTAAGTTATTGAAATCAGCATGTTAGAAGAAAATATCCATGTTGGATAAGTTACATACTCGTAGTTAAAGAAACCAGCAAATCCAAACATCAAGATGATCCTAATAGTTAATGTTCAACATTGCATAATCATTGTTTGGCTTCGATCAAACTACTTTCCCAATTGAGAACAATCCCAATTATATGGATTCAGTTGATTTTGTGAATAAAGGTAAACATATGTGACCATGGATAATGTTTCAAGATCCAATCTGAGTTGGTCACCAGAACCAAAGGTTTATCCTTCCAAGCTTTCAGGCTTGTGCTGGAGCCCATCATTAGGGAACTTCTCTTTCTCCAGAAAATTTGCAGTGGGATGTTCTAAGTGTTGTACTTACATGGTTTCTTGTTGTGTGTAGCTTTTAGTTGTTAATTAGGTTGTTGATGGCTAGCTAGAACTGTGGTGACGCAGTGGTTAGAATGCAGCAGTGCAGGCTACTTTTGCTGGCTACTGGCTGCCTGAAGTTCAGCAGTTCGAATTTCACCAGGCTCAAGATTGATTTAGCCTTCCATCCTTCTGAGGTCAGTAAATGTTGGGGGCAATATGCTGACTCTGTAAACCACTTAGAGAGGGCTGTAAAGCACTATGAAGCAATATATAAGTCTAAGTGCTATTGCTATTAAGTCATTAGTTGTTGTTTTCTTGTGCCACCACACCCCAAAAATAGCCAGAGAAATGTTTGAAACGTGGGAAATAGCCTCTTGTCAGTCAATGGGAGTGCTGATTTATCACCAGCCTATCAGGTACTTTGAAGCCAAGGGCAGGCAGCATAAGGAAACAACAGCTAATGACTTAATATCCAGCCATCAACACTCTAATTAACAACTAAAAGCTACTGCACAACCCAGAACCATATAAATACAATGCGTAGAACAGCCTAGTGCACATTTTCTGAAGAGAGAGAGAAGTTCCCTGATGATGGCCTCCATTATGTGCTCGAAAGCTTGAAAGAATAAACCTTTGGTCCTGATGATGGACTCAGATTGGAATCTCAGTTTATTTTGTTGTAAATTCTGTTGTCATTATTGATGCTAGAAGTTATAATTTCAGTAAGGCAAGGGAACATTTATATGTTTCTTCTCCCCAGGAAGCTTTGGAGAGAATTCCAGGGGTAATGTAACAAAAATCTGTGCTTAATAAAAGCCTAAATAAGAATCGAATAACCAACAGTAATAATCTCTCCTTAATAAATGTTCTCAATCCAATTCAGAATAGAAACTGGTGCAGATCAGCCAAATTTCTCTCCCTGTTTTTGTCACGGCTGAATTCTTGGAAATCCTAATACTTACAAGTGTTTATAATTCTATATATTTAAAATGGAATTGTAACTACAGGTAGTCCTCAATTTATGACCACAATTGAGCCCAAAATTTATGTTGCTAAGTGAAACATTTGTTAAGTGAGTTATGCCCCATTTTACAACCTTTCTTGCACATTTGTTAAATAAATCATTGCCGTTGTTAAGTTAATAATATGGTTGTTAAATGAATCTGGCTTCCCTATTGATTTTGCTTGTCAATAGCTCACAAGCGTTGATCACATGACCCTGGGACACTGCAACCATCATAAATATGAATCAGTTGCTCAGCATCTGAATTTTGATCACGTGACTGTGGGGATGTTGCAATGGTCATAAGTGTGAAAAACGGTCATAAGTCACTTTTTTCAATGCCAATGTAACTGAACAGTCACTAAAGGAACTGTTGTAAGTCAAGGACTACCTGTATTTGCTGTTAAATAGTATATATTATACTATTTTTTTCGTTTTTCCATTGTATTCTTAACTTATTTTTAAAAGCACTTTCTATGTGGTTTTTTCTGCAATTAGGTATTTTTATTGTAATTATCCTTATTTTTCCTCTTTTTGTTTTTTTGTTAGCTTAAACAATAATAAATATTTAACCTTACGAGCAGTGGTTCTCAACCTTTTCTTCATCATGGACCCCCTTAAAGTACCTTTTGTGACCACGGGGGATGGTCATGGACACCCCCCCCCCAAGACTTAACTCAAGCTTTAAATCACAACATTTCTTCAAGCCTTCACAACCCTCCTGTGACAATATCATGGCCCCTCAGGGGTTCACAAACCACAGGTTGAGAACCACTGCTTGCAAAACTTTTGTGAAACTTGAGTTGATTTACTAAAGATGCTGTTTGTCATAATTTTAAATGCAGATAAGGGAAAGGCAAAACTATTCAAATGTAACACTGGGGATTATTTGGAGGGGAGAGTTTGCAGATTGGAAAGTGGAGCTATGCGATGAGTTGGATGTGATCTTGTAAATTGGAATTGTTATGCAGAGGTAGAATGTGGTTGTGTAAACTGGAATCACTATGCAGATATACTGGGAGACAAAGCAGCTGGAAATGCCAAACAATGCAGAGGAGAAGCAAGGGCCCATGGGAGCAAAGCTAGGTACAAAAATGAAAATAAAAGATCTGTTTCTAAGTAGGTAATAAAGGCTTAAATGATTAAAAAAACATATGACATTAATGCAAAAGAAGAACTTCAGAGTGCCACACCCATTTTCCTAGGTGTATTTGTTTGGCATGAATGCTTGATTTATAACATGTATTGCCATTACTTATAAAATATGAAATTGTGGCTTGCCTGCTATAAAGCTTTTTCTATATAAAATTCACTGCATTTTTGCTTAAGAGAGAACTATTCTGCTTTTTGCAACTATATCGCTTGATCTGGACACTTGTTCCCCATTTTTCCCAAATGATAAGCAGATCCTACTGGCTTAAAAGATTGCCAGCATTCAAATTAAGTCAAACATGTATTTCAACACATGTTTAACAGAGTACCATAGCATTCAAAATATTTTCTTTTTTAAAAAAAACAACAAACCTGGGAGTCAGGGCTGCATTTATTTTTCTCCCCGCGTCACATGGGAAAGACTTCAGAATGTGCTGACATTTCGTTGGTTGCTTTCCTTGGCAAGGATGTTAAAAGTCGTGTTGTCAAGAGTAAACCTGACCTTTCAGCACTGATAAAATAAGGTCAGCCTCAAAGGTCAGTGTGAACAATGCACTGAATGGCCTACTGAAGACAGCAGCTGCAACATGGAATCCTACCTTTTAAAAAATGGACACTATGAGCGGCTTTATACTTTGTGAAAGGATTGCGCAAGCCTAATAAAGCTATACTGTATTCCAAAGGAGCCATCCCATTCATAAGAAAACCATAATTATCTTCATGGGCTTCTTTCAACTTGTCATGCTGCCAACCTTTATTAAAACAAGAACTGATGAGAGTCTCTGTACGTAACAATTGTATACTTCTGAATAATGGACACTGGGGTGAGGCTGTCACCTCCTTCTGCAGTGTATGTTTCCATAGGCTGGCTGTCTGCAATTGAAAATTGATTGTGGGTTTGCATACTCAGAGAACATTAGAAACATGTTGCCTCTATGGTGTTAAGTCATTAATGAAACAATAGAAGACATGACTGCCCCATTTCAATAGTAACTCACATGTTTGGGTTAAACAAACCATAAAGGCCCCTCCCCAACTCCCCAACTTCATCCTTGTGGAGTAACTCAGTATACACACAGTTCCCTTGTTCCAAACTCCAAAACTTCAACTCTGCCCTTTAGATGCTCCATTCCTCTTAGTTCATCAACTGTAAAGTTCCCTGGAGCCACGTGGGACTCTGAATCTGGGGGCGTATCTGTCTAAGAGAGTTTGTAAGGCAAACATTCTTCCAGTGAGGCCACAAATGAAATCGTTGCATATGCCTGAGACAGAAACATATGTTCTCATATTGAGTCTCCATGTAAAGTTGGCATGGCAGATCTCCTGAAAAAGTCAATATCTCCATTTTGGAAGTTAACGACATTTCAGGATGTGAAACAAACATTGGCTGTGGCCAGCTCTTCATTAAAAATCTAAACAGTGATTTGTTTGCTTTAGGCAAAGAAAATGAGAAACATTGAAAAATATAGGAGACAGACAAATACGTCTGTCTAAACAAAAGCTAATTGCTCTCATAAATGTAGGGACCTTGTTGTTTAAGACCAAGAGTTTATGTTTTCTTACGAGAAAAAGAGTGGACTAAAAAAAAAAAAACGGATGAAGTTGCATCCCATAAAAGAGTTGGACTCCCCGGGTCCCTCAGTTGTTTTGTTATACAATTTAGATGCCCCGCCAAGTTTACATTCTCAGTGATTTCAGTCTATGTATTTATAATAGCGCAAAAGAAACGGCTCCAGAAATTTCAAGGGGACGTCAGTATGGTTGGTAGTGTAACTGAGAGCCAAGCAAGAGAGAAAACACTGGATTGTTTGTATATCAAACAGCTAAGTGTATCTGTGAGGGTTTATTTTTTTCATTTTCTTTTCCTATGCTTAAGAACAAAGCATAGCAAGTCTACTGAGAGCCTAATAAAGCATTTCTAAAAATCCTCCTTCCTCTTCCCCTTCCATCCTTTAACCAATTATAATTATATTCTTCACCGAGGAACTAAAAAAATAATACAGTACTTATTTATATTTTATTTGAATATTTCCCCAAGAGATCTAAGATTGCTTACAATTAAAAAGCACTGATTTGAATGTAGATGTACTCATGCTTAGAGCACATTTATTGAAATAGTTGAATAAATTAATCATAGCTAAAGTAAGCCTCTCTGATTTCAGTGACTTTACATTCACCATGTCCAACCAGTATACACATATTTATTTTACTTTTTAGATTTATAACCTGCCTTTTATTCAACAGCTCAAACTAGCATGCACAGTGCTCTCTTCTATTTTTCCTTGCAAACAAAGGATAACACATAATAGTTTGGATTGAGAGAGAATGACCAGCCCAAAGTCAATAAGTGAGCTTTCACAGTCGAAGGTGGATTCGAATCTATGTCTCCTAGGTCCAGCAATGTAACCACTTTGCTACACTGGCTCCCAAAAAATGCCCCTGAATCAAAGGTTTTAATGAACTTTTCTGCAAATAAATTCTATTGAACTCATTGTGACTTGTTTACAAAGCAAAACAAGTGAAAATAAATAGTAGAAATAAAAGATAAAGCATAAATTTGAAACATAAATTTGAAAAAAGAACATCAAAATTAAAATCTAGCTGTTTTCAAGATTTTTTATATAACTTAAAAAAGATTTCTCTGGACTATTCTGAAATTTGTATCATTATTTTTGATGGACACTTTATATTTCTGTATTTTATACTGCTGGACTGCACCATTTTTACAGAATCTATATTTTTAGCTGACTGACAATATTAATTTCCTATTAATTTGAGTGCTTCCACTTTTATTGATCTATGCAAAAGACATTATGTCACCTGTCAGGTATCTTCGCTGTTCATGCATACAAATCAAGGCAGAGACATATGAAAATAAGTATTAGTGGTACTGAAGAGAGAACGCTAACAGAAATTATAATTAAATCTAGTTCTAACAATAAACTCCCCTCTGTGAAAGGGCATGTCAATCATTTGGAGATATATATATCACCTTCTCTCCTGGAGTGACTTCAGAGGAAATAACTGATTCCAGTTGGTTACAAAAAGACCACTGATTGGTGTTAATCATCCTGTATGAATCAGAATAATCTGATTCATCCTGGAGAAATTACTCAAAAACTTAAAAGGTTATGACTATGCCCTTTAGAGATATAAAAATTGAGGGGAACAAATATCACTGTTTAGTAGTAAAGTCCTACTCCCGTCTTATGGAATTAAGCCCTCTGTTCACTCTAGAGGTAAAATATTTTCTTCATTTCAATTCATGTGAAAGACACAGAGAAGTGTAACAGAGAGGATACATCAAATTAGAGAACTTTCTGGAGGGTCACAAAGAAAATCCTCAGAGACTAACATTGTTAGAAACAAATCTTATTCTTCACTGTGTATTGAAACAAATTTGTGAAAGCCAGTGATGATCTCACATTTTATGAATTGCAAACTATAATCCATGACCAAGGATGATCCAAATGTTCTGGGACTGTAAATGGGAGATCTCCAGGTGGCTAGAGAATTTTGAGAGTTTCATCCCAACATCTCTGGAGGGTTCCTGTCACTAATATATGCTAAGAGTAAACTTGGGCATTGTTATTATATGTGTTTTCTGAAAAGAGAAGAAAAAATAAGAAAGTGAAATCTACTGGACCAGAATACTACACCAAACACAATCTTCAAATACAGCCCAAATGAAGACTGAGAGTAGTTTTAATCAGAGAATTTGATTATTGGGCGGGGTATACAGAGAATTTTGAGGGAGGTTCTCCAAACTTTCTGTAATTTTTATTGAGATGTATTATGGAGATGTCATTGCTTAGCTCTGTACTGCTCTGCTCTTAAGATATTGGACCCAGGGCCCAGATTTAAGTCTGCCATGGAAGCTCAATGGATGACTTTGGACCAGATAAATTGGTTAACCTGAGTCAGTAAGTTGGCTTTTTTCCTGACCGAGCTACCTCACAGGATATCATTTTGGAGGAAAAGAGGGAATACTGCTATTGGTAACGTTGAGCATCTGAACAGAAGGCAAGGTAGAAAGCTGATAAATAGAGTTTATTTCTCTTATATTACAATTATATTAGTTTGATATTTTGCAAGATCTCTCGTCCCTCAAGTGTATGGTAATTCAAACATATTGTATGTGTAAATGTATCATTATCCTCTCTGTTTCTAAATTGAAAGAATGCACCCCCTTCCCACCCTATTGCCTTTTCCTTTCCAAGGTACTTTGTGGTAGTGATAGACTTTTCACAGGCTTGTCATGTTGGCAGAAGCAAAGATGCTGATGCAGAAACCAAATATGTCTTGGCAGACCTCATATATGCCGATTGCTGTTTTTTGTTTGTTAAACAAAGGCAACTGTGGTATTTTTAGTTCTATTCAAAATACGGGAAGCAAAAATCATTTCTGCCAAGTGGCAAGGGACAGAACTGGCCAGGGGGAAGAAATGGTTTCCATATTTCTATAAAAGAATTTGAAAGCTTTAGTCACATGTTGTGCTTCAGTCTACTCTGTCTTTCCATCATATATATTAAAGGCAGCTTCTTGCTTTTAACTCAGGGCCACATGGAAATTGCAGAGTTCATGTCCCCAACATGTGAGCCTTCAACATAATTAAGTGTTTGTGTGGTGAATGTCTATGGATATCATCCAGGTCATGGCTTTCTCAGAGGTGCAATTGGACCTTCTTTGTGTTTCCAAGATGTTTCGCTTCTCATCCAAGAAGCTTCATCAGTTCTGGCAGACTGTATTTATGTAGTGGGGGCGGGGAGAGGAGATTTTGTTGCCACTCTATGAGATTCTGCACATACCTATTCATTGATGTACACTCCTAGTGTTAGAAGCAATATATCACTGAACACCCATTGCTAGAAATAAAATACCATTGTACCTGTTGTCTTATGTCCTTGTTGATTTCTCAGAAGCATCTGAATAGCTTGGAGATCAGAATGCAGGAGGAAATAAGCCTTCAGCTGATATAACTTGAGGGTGAGGACAGTGGAAGAACTCTCTTCCCTTATATCTTCTCTTCTGCTGCTGCAGTGAGCATAAGGGTAGAGCCAACCCATGCTCAGGATAATGGATTAAGGAGCAGAAAATTTACTTATTTACTTCCTAAATTTGTTACAAGAGAACAACAAAAATATTCAAGCATCCTAACCCCAGGCCTAGGATCAAAGCCAAGTCTTAAGGGACTTCTGGAACACTTGAAGAGTATATTCTTCCTCAAATGTGCTTATTAGTTAGCTTGTTATATGTATACTGTGTTTCCCTAAAAATACGACCTACCCTGAAAACAAGCCCTTGCCCGATTTTCACACCTGTGCCTAATAATATAAGCCATACCCCCAAAATAAGCCCTAGTTACACCCTGCCCACATCTGGCTGTATGAGGTGGGGCACGAAGCACAGGTGTAAAAATCAAGCTAGGGCAGTAGTGAGGGGGTGGAGGTGTTCCATGCACCCCGCAACCTCTTACCTCATCGCGCTGGTGGAGCTGCTCATAGCACAATGCCACAAGGCTCATCTTGCCGGTGGAGTCGCTCATATCAGAACCCAGTGAGGCTTGTTGCGCCGATGGAGCAGCTTGCGGCAGAACACTGTGAGTCTTGTTGCAATTAGTTCTGTTTCAAACCATCCCCTTTGCAAGCAGACAAAGCTTTGTCTCCCTCTGGGTGAAAAGTGTTTGGGCAGCTACCACAAACCCTGCCCTCTCCATCCCACTGTCTACTTGCCCACCGCTTCAATTGGACCAAGCTCTCGGCAGCGCTCCCGCCTTCACCTGCCCTGCCAGGAGGGTGAAAACCCTCTGCGAGGCGCCGTGGCCGAGAAGTGTCCTGCGAGCAGCTGGCACAGCAGGCAGGGCATGTAGAGGCCGGGGCATGCCAAAAGCAAGCAGACAGTGGGACGGAGAGGGTATGGCCAGCAGTAGCTGTGCTCCCACTCCCGTCAGCCCCTGCACTCGCCACCTTCTACATTTTAAAAAAATAAGACTTCCCCCAAAATAAGCCCGAGTGCTTATTTTCAAGCCCAAAAGAAAATAAGACCGGGTCTTATTTTAGGGGAAACACAGTATTATATATGCAAGGTGACATGCATAGTACTTCCTCCTCTCTGACTTTTCTCCACAAAAGTAACCTCATTTTTAATGATGGCCACTAATCGGTACAACTGACATCCATAGCTGAAAATGAGCATAAATTGTCTCCTCCACAATAGTCCATCCCCTTAACCATTACACCACGTTGGCATTGGTTTCTGCCCTTCACAATAGTCTCTTCTGCATATTATCTCTTCTTTTCTCTTGGCCATTTTTCTCTCTGTATTTCTGTCTCTCTTGGTAACACAGCGGTCTATCCTGTTCTCACCTATTCCCTTCTAGCATCTTTTTATGCTTTGGGGTTCCTCTTTTATCCAGTAATTATGGATCATTATTTTTCCTTTGGTTGAAGTGCTAAACCATTTCTCCTGATTCCTTCAATTATTTTAAACTCACAGATTATCAAACCTCTCAGATTTTCCTTAAATTTAAAGAGATTAGAGATGAGGTTCAATCTGCAGCCATCCCATAGTGCTAGCCTGAATGAATCTTCAATGTCTGACTCTGATGTCACGCATCAGCACTTGTGTCTCTTCTGGTCTGGACTTAAGCAGGGAACTGCATGAAGATGCAGGGAGCAAACCTATTGAGGTATCTGGGTGTTGGCATCAACAATCGTTGATTGTGGTTTTGTATTAGGTATTGTGTGATGGTAGCTAAATGTCAACTGCTTTTCAAATCTGCTTCTATTTCTAAAAAAAAATATGATTTTTAAATAAAATTCGCATTTGTTGTTTCTGACAGCTATTGATTGCAACAAACTTCTTAAAGAGGAAAATAAATATATGATTAGGTTTTACATCAAATCCTTTTCTTTAGCATGGTATTAAAACTCTGAAATTCACATTGAACTGAGTATGAGAGCTCTGACTATAGTAAAATTGCAGGTTCTACAAACAACTACTGCTCTCAACAGCCTTGTTTCAGTGTCAATACACAATCCTGGGAATTGGAAGGAAGCTATAATTATAATCATCCTGCACTAAAGGATTGATAATCATAGAGTACAGTAATAGTCTGGGTTTTTTTTTTCAATTTTGAGTTTCTTCGGTCACCATAATATAAATACTCATTCCTGGACCTTTTTAAACATGTTGCAATTAAATGTCCATTTGAAAAAAAAATCCAATTATATTTGTTCGGTGGAAAATAACGTTTAATGCATACACAGCCATCTCGATTTGCCCTCCTGCTCTGCTTTACTGACTCCATAAGATCCTTGAAGATCATGCTTTTGATGCAACTGCTGCTAGGTAGGTGTGGGTAAGAATTGTGCAGTGGTGTAATGCTGGAGACTGAAAGGTAGCATAGGTCATGAAAATAAATGTTGGTATTTTCTTCATTCATGCAAATGGAGGAGGCAGGTCTGTTTTCGGCTTCTTCCTTTTCACAAACTTGCCTTTTCTAATAAACAAAATGAGTAAAGTTTTATATGTACAGTTGTGCTGGCAAGGATTTTACCATGAAATTGGCATTTTTATTTACTTAATGAACCTCATTAAAGATTCATAGAAGGCTTTTTTGCAGATCATTCCATACCCTACACAATTCAGGCTGTCTAATGCCCGATGTTTATATAGCTGTTCTTCAGTGTTCAAAATACTTTACACGTATCCTTATAATGAGATGATCATGTTACTCACTTTCCAATAAGAGTGTCTATGGAGATTCTCGGTCATCTAGGTCATGGTTGTCCCAAAAGTGCTTTTTTCGAGAGACAACTGGACTTCCTTGTTTTTCTTTAAAAACCTTTCACTTCACATCCAAGAAGCTTCTTCAGCTCTGACTGGATGGTGCGGAATGGAAGGAGCTGAAGAAGCTTCTTGGATGAGAAGCAAAACATCTTCAAAGAAAAGCAAGAAAGTCCAGTTGCCTCTTGAAAAAAGCACCTTTGAGATTTCCAGTAGGGGGTGGATGCTACAGTTGAAGTAATAGATAAAAGGGACTTCAGCAGAAGTGAAAATAAATGAGGAAATAATCCTTGTGGATCACTTGTGCTCACACAAGGAATGCTGTACAAAGTGTTGGTGGGAAGAATCACATCAGTTTATGACGTGTCAGAAGCTCCAATTCCAGATGAAGGAGCAGACACTGAAACAGGAGACGAGAGTATTTTTTGTCAAATAACAGTATATTTATCTTTTGTGGAGGGTTAGTGATATCATACTGTATAAGTGGTACTAGATCATTTGAATTTTATGTGACCGTTTTGGAGCTTTGTTGGTGAAAATAATCATATGTCGACAACTCTAATCATTGTTTTTTTGTTTGGAAATTTCAAATAAATCCCTAGAATTGCTTTTAGATACAGATAGCAATAGTTAGCCCTCCCCCCCTTTTTTTTTAGTTTCAAGCAACTCACTTGAATTATTTTTCCTTATATGTATATGCAGTTTCATTTCTTGAATATGGTCGAAACCTTTCCTTACATTCTGGTTAAGAACTATAGTTGAGGTTTTCAGATTAACAAGATCCTTTCCACACTGATTTGACTGCCATTAAAGTCTTACGTAGAAAATTGGTCAAATCTATTAATCCTTACCTTTGTCTCCTTTATGAAAAGAGAATGCATAGAGAAGAAAGCCAGAATTACCCTGTAGGTTGCCTAGGTTGCAGAAAAGAGTTGTAGTGCTATCCTGTCATTATTCATCTTTTTTATTGAAGGTGTTGTGAATTTTAAGAAAATTCCAGATACTTTGGATCCCTGAATTGTTGAACTCCCAATAATCTCTATTCCAGACAAAAATTACTTTTAAAAAACCCCCAGATATTTACATCCCCCCCCTGTCAGATATATATACTGATGGTCGTGCTCATTCAGTCTATGCGGAA
>WNWU01000057.1:982195-1011932 GCA_012654045.1 Ptyas mucosa | reverse complement strand
TAACCCCTTCTGGTGCCTGGGGCATCATACGTAGGCAATATCTGACACCCCCCCCATTATATTTTTGTTGCTTTCAAGTCTGTTTCACATATTTCCTTCACACTGGTCACCAAATTGAGATTCCAACTCAGTTCAAGGGCAGGAAACTCAGCCTGCTAGAATAATAAGAAGTGTATGTTGCCCACCTTAACTAAGAGGCGTTGTCTATGCTAACAACCAATTGTTGTTGTCTTTGATGGCAGAGGCCACCATTCTAAAAGGACTGCAAATCAGTGATGAAGAGTCTACATCAGAGGTGGGTTTCAGCAGGTTCTGAAGAACCAGTAGCGGAAATTTTGCGTAGTTCGGAGAACCGGTAAATACCACCTCTGACTGGCCCCACCCCCATCTATTCTCTGCCTCCCGAGTCCCAGCTGATTGGGAGGAAATTGAGATTTTACAGTATCCTTCCCCTGCCATGCCCACCAAGCCACACCCACCAAACCAAGCCACGCCCACCAAGCCACACCCACAGAACCGGTAGTAAAAAAAAATTTGAAACCCACCACTGGTCTACACACACATCTTGGGCAAACAATGTTCCCCACAATAGGGAAAAGAACCATCCATCCCCAGAAATGTGTTAAATATCTACCTGATCACCCTGTGGAATTTTGAGTTGTAAGCTGCAGTATCTGTGTTTCTATGCTAAAGAGTGATTAAGAGGTTGAAGAAGGAATTTTATACTTCAATCCCTTAAAAAAAATTTTTTTTTAAATGTCCAGTGGGGAATGCTAACAATGGCAACAATAACATGCAAATCTTTAGGATGAAGCTTTATCTATCCCTAAATATTTTTCCTGTCTCTCAAAAGAAGAGTTTTTACCTTCACCGGACATGAGAGTACCAAATCTGTCCTTGCATGTTCAATATCTCGGGTTCTGTGAAGTTGTCCACTATACATGGTGCTCTGAATTAATATTGTTAATCCCTCCAGCATGAAATTGCACCATGAAAGAGTAGACATCCTTTTTATTAGTTAATAAAGTACTAGCCAATGCATCTTTCCTAATAGCTAATACATCTTCAGATATTTCCAGAAAGGTGGCAACATATTGCTTCATCACGATTGCGGTAAGGAAACCTGGGATGTGATCAAGCTTTGTAATACTGTCCCATAGGAGAAGGCATTAGCTACCTTCTTCTTAACATTTTAATCCACAAATTGTCATTAATGTTCTATATTTATACTTTGAGCTAAATAAACTACAGTGTAAATAAATGAAAAAATGCAAATAACTAGATGAATAAAATGTGAAGACGTGACAATACCTAACAATCTCTTGAATTTATTTCTATTACAAATTGTATTTATAACCAGGCACACTATATCAAAAAGCTAGTGTCTTTTTTTTTTTTAGCCACCTTGCTATTCTTTGGTTTTATCTCTATGCAGGCATCCAAACTTCAGTTCAAGTGTCTTTGGTTACTTTTTCTAGAAACCCAGGACAGCTGTTGCTGCTCATGCTAGGCAAGATTGCGCTAAATGGACCAACGATTGGACTTAGCATCAGAAATTTCATATGTTCACCTTGTATCATGTTCATTAAAATAATAGTTATATAAAGTTGAGTATAAAATAATTCTATGCATTTTTAAGAGCTTCAACTTTATGGCTTCAGTAGACTACTGGGGAAAGAGTAATCGCTTCTTCAAAAAATATTCAGTGTTATTATTTAATAGCTAGAAGATTCCCTTTTCGATTTCCTATACATTAGATTTTTTTTAATAGTACCAATAATAAACATTATATATTTGTTTTAGGATCTCAGTTCTTGCTTCATGTTTCCATAGTTGTATGCACGCACCTTTTGGTAGTAGAAGTAATACTATAATTGGAAATAAGCCTATTCTTATAGCTTTAAATAATCTCCAAGACAAAATGAGATTTCCTAACTAGTACCTTTCAGATATGATGGGAGTCCAGATCCCAGAATCTCCAACTATATTTGTCTTACAAAAATTCTGGCCATTGTAGCAGTGACACATGTGGAGGGAATTTGGATGAAGAACTCTGATTTGGGCGTTACAGAGTACCTGACAGTACTGTTCCAGGAAATCACTCATGCTAAGTACTCAGCAAAGCACTGCTGTGTTTCTCAGTTCTAAACTCAACATGTATTTTCACATTGTTTTGCAAAATAATTGTAGGAAGCAAATTGATAAAAAGTTGGTGATAGCTTTTTGTTTGTTTAAAAAATCTATCAGGCACTAGTCTGAGCTTGGCAACTACTGATAATAAATGCAGACAGAATCTGTTTTTATGCATGTAGCCTTCTTTTAGCATAAACATCCTTGGGAGCCCTTCATGTCGATGCAGAACATGGCTTATGAAATAGTCTCACCATCGTGTCCTTTGGTGTCTTTCAGATTCCGACCTGAGCATGCGCACTCTGAGCACTCCCAGTCCTGCGCTAATATGTCCACCAAATTCACACAACTTGCAAAATGGAAAAGAATCTTCTACATCTTCCTCTTCGGTCACCGGAGAGACCATTGCAATGGTTCACTCGCCTCCTTCCACTTGCCCCACCCACCCTTTCATTCATGCTGCCTCTCGGCTTCAAAAAGAACAGGCCAATATCAACCGGCTTCCTGACCTTTCTGTGATCCAGATATTTTCTTTTTTGCCCACCAACCAGTTGTGCCGCTGTGCTCGCGTGTGCCGCCGCTGGTATAATCTTGCTTGGGACCCGCGGCTTTGGAGGACTATTCGCCTGATAGGGGAGACAATCAATGTGGACAGGGCTCTGAAGGTGCTGACACGACGACTTTGCCAGGACACCCCAAACGTCTGTCTCATGCTGGAGACGGTAATTGTTAGTGGCTGCAGGCGGCTCACAGACCGAGGACTTTACACCATTGCTCAATGCTGCCCAGAACTGAGGCAATTGGAAGTATCTGGTTGCTACAACATTTCCAATGAGGCGGTTTTTGATGTAGTGTCCTTGTGTCCAAACTTGGAACATTTAGATGTATCAGGTAATGGAAAAAGTCTACATTTACACTCTGGCTGGAGGGTTTTGGAAAAAAGCATGTCAAATTTAATGGAGAAAATATTCTCAATATTTTTGATCACAGTCTCGATAGTAACTTTTTCACTCTGTAACCAACATTTTTAGAATATCTCTCTGCTCTCTCTCTCGCTCTCTCACACACACACTCTCTCTCTTTTTCTCTTCCTCTGCTTTTTAAAAAAATAATATGGATTTCTCCAAATAATCTTGGATTTAAATCTCAATTTTAATCTTGCATTTAAAATTGTACTCTGTACCGTTAAATACTTCAAAGGGTTTGTAATTGAGCATGAGTCTTTAAAGAGTGCCAGGTTTAGCGTGTCAGAACAACAAAGGTCCCTGCAACTCTTTAAACGGTCACATATTATTGCACAAGCATTTGTGGATCTCAGTCCATTTCATTATGTGTGCATTGTACCAATGTGTTAGTGTTTACATGCCACAACACTTTATAAAAGAAAACAACGTGATGTTGTGGTTAAGATTTCTGAACTATGAGCAAAGAGACCCAAGTCTTCCCGTGGAAATTCACAGGACAATGTAGAGTCAGTTATTTTGTTCTCAACTCAACTGAACCTCCAGATGAGTTGTTGGCAAACAGTGAAGGAGGGAATGCCCTATATTGTCCTGGGAGGTCTTGCAGGAAAGGCAGAATAAACCAATAAAAAATTACTACTGTCCTTACGGAAATTCTGATGTGACCAGGGCTCACTTCAACAGGAATATCCAATTTATCCATTTAGTCTGCTTATAAAGAGAATAATCAACTTTGATCGCGAATTAATTTTCTGGATTGGAGGAAGTGGAAGGCAACATCAGGTAGGGTAAATTTAGGGTATGCCACTTTCGACTTGCAAGTCAAAGAAAGGAGAAAGTAAAAGAAAGGCAAGTCAGTTAGAGTAAGCTTTGATCCCCAGGTCTCTATGCTGTCCCAAAGACATTATATGACCTCTTTAAAAGTGATAGTGTTTCTTGCCACAAAGCACTTTGCTATGTTTGCAGCCACAATCACCCTTGCGGAATTCACTCTCAGATTTTTCTCAGTGTGATGTTATTGGGAAGCAATACTGCCCTCTGCTGAGAAAAATGCCCAAACTAGCAAGTGTGTGTGTGTTTGTGTGTGTGTGTGTGTGTAGAGATGAGAGAGAGGGAGGGAGGGGGAGAGAGAGAGAGATGGAGATGAAACGAGATATATGATATGATGTATGCATACATGGGCACAGACATTCTTTCTGTCAACATCCTCTCCTTTCCCCACTCCACCTACCACAGATTATTTTAATGCATTTCAGCAACCTAGTTTCAGTCACTTGCCAGTAGATCAATCCTGTATTTCGCACAATTGCAGCTTCCTGAGGCTAGTTTAGTGCCATATTATAGGGTAGACAAAATTCAGCATTGTATCCTGATGTAAAGCACCATTCATTTTTTTGATTCCCAAACAAGCAGTTCCTTCAGATTGTTTCATAGATAAAGAAAAAGCCCTTACAGAAAAACAAGCAGGAAGTAAGAATATTTGTCATTAGGAGTTGCTGGTTTTGGAAGGGAAAAGAAATAAATTCATCTCACTGCCTGCAAGAACTTTGATTCAGAATGTTTGGAAATCTCACTGAATTGCTTTAGAAAGAATAAATGTATAGCAGCATAAAGCTCTAGGAACAAAGACTACAGAAAGCCAGCAGAAAACACTATCTGGTAAGTGGATTACAAAATTTACACACAACAGACAAATCTTAGCAGGAGCAGACATGGAACACAGAAATTTTTATCCCTGGACACCAATGTTTTCTAACATTGGGAAAATGTTGTGAGTATGCATGTATATCTGTATATAACTGATTTTGGGACATATTCATGGTACCAACAGATAGCTGACCTGTAAAATATTAATTACAGGCAGTCCTTGACTTATGACCACAGTTGAGCTCAACATTACTGTTGTTAAGTGAAACATTTGTTAAGTGTGTGTGTCCCCCCCCCACCCAATCTTATGACTTTTCTTGCCACTGTTCTTAAGTGAATCACTGTACTGGATAAAATAGTAACATGGTTGTTAAGTGAAACTGGCTTCCCCATTGATTTTGCTTGTCAAAAGGGTGCAAAAGGTGATCACATGCCCTTGGGACACTGCAATGGTTATAAGGGTGAGCCAGTTGCCAAGCATCTGAATTTTGATCACATGATCATGGGGCTGCTACAAAGGTCGTAAGTGTGGAAAATGGTCATGCGTCACTTTTTTCAGTGCCGTTGTACTTTGAATGATCACTAAATGAACTGTTGTAAGTTGAGGACTACTGTATACAAAGTTTTCCACAGAAAGCCAGTTTGATGCAGCAGTTAAAGATGCTAGACTAGGGAGAGTTGAGTTTTAGTCTGTCCTTAGGCACTGATGCCATGTGGGTGACTCTTAAGCAATCATTTCTCCCAACCCTACCTTGGGAAGTTGAAAAACATCCTTTAAGGATGTTTTTTAAGGATGTGGCCAGGGGGGCTTTTCATCAGGTTCACCTGATTCGCCAGTTGCGTCCCTTTCTGGATCGGGATTCCTTACGCACAGTCATTCAGGCACTCGTCACCTCCCGCCTGGACTACTGTAATACTCTCTACATGGGGCTCCCCTTGAGGTGCACCCGGAGGCTCCAACTGGGGCAGAATGCGGCCGCGTGGGGGATTATGGGAGCGACGGGGCGCTCTCATGTGACACCTCTCCTGCGTGAGCTGCATTGGCTCCCAGTGGACTTCCGGGTGCACTTCAAGGTATTGGTTACCACCTTTAAAGCGCTCCATGACATCGGACCTGGGTATTTGTGGGACTGCCTTCTGCCACCAATAGCCTCCCACTGGCCAGTACGCTCCCACAGAGAGGCACTCCTCAGGGTGCCATCAGCCAGGCAGTGTCGGCTGGTGACCCGCAAGGGGAGGGCCTTCTCTGTGGCAGCACCTGCCCTCTGGAACGATTTGCCCCCGGAGATTCGAAGGATATCAGATCTCCGGGCTTTTCGCCGTGCCCTAAAAACTTTTCTTTTCCAACAAGCAGGGCTGGCGTAAACCCCCCCCCTTTTTTTTTGAGATATTAGACTTTTAATTGTATGAGGGGTTTTAATTGGAAGATCTTAAAAATTTTCAGCCAAAGTGTATAATTCTTTTAAATTTCTTTTAAATTTTGTATTGGTATGTTTTTTACTTGGCTGTGCACCGCCCTGAGTCCAGTAGGAGAAGGGCGGTATATAAATTTAATAAATAATAACTAAATAAATAAGAAGGTGTTGACAATAGACTTTCAAAAATCCTGCCAAGAAAACTGCATAGATTCATCCACATAGTCACCAAGAGACAACATTGACTCAAAAGTTTATAACAACAGAGTTTTTGCGAGCTGCTACGCTTCTGGCATACTTGCCATTTTACATTTCAAATGTGTGGTTCTTACATCATGCAAAAATATATTTCTCAGGAAGCAAAAGATCTCTATTCATCACACACGTTCTTTCATTCAGCCATTGGAACAAAAATTCTGCTAAATAAGCAGACCTGAATGTGATACATACTGTAAATAACTTTTCAGTGAACTTATGCAAGATAATGTAAAAGAGAGAGAGAGAGAGATAAATGGGAATAAAAGAATGCATAATCTTTGGAGTATATAGCTATAGTGTAATCATTATAGAAATATTCTGTTAGGTATAGCTTCCACTTACATATTTCCAAGTGTGTATATAAGGAATTAATCCTGTATACATGCTTTGGGACAAGTCTTTGGTTTTAGCTGGCTTTAACTCTTCAAATGTTTGGCATAGAATAGACGTCCATATAAAATGGGATTTTATTAGTATCAACATGATAACTTATATGTTAGAATAGTTTGCAGGCCTCATGTGAGACCTAGTTTACTTTGAAAAGTCATTGTGGGATCTTATGAATACTGCATCCTAGAAATTATACCATTATGTCAAAAACCACAGAAAAGTTGGATATCAGATTTTCCACATTTTTAAAAGGTCTCTCTCAGTTTTCAGCAGAGCGCCTACACAGATGGACTAGACTATGACCCATTATCTCATAACTGGCCAAAGTTTATTCAGAGTTTCAAAGTTCCCTGAAACTTTCTCATTTTATTTAAAATTGTTTTCATTTTCTCTATGGAAAGACTGTTGCCAAGATCATGTATGTTTTATTATTATTATTATTATTATTATTCAGGGTAGATAAAATGCTTCCAGACATAGTGTAGGTAAATATACTAACTAAATTATAGAATCTATTTTAAAAGGTTGGGATGGACACTATTTAAATGGATTCAGGATTATAAGTAGCCCTGAATTCTGCAGTATCCATCAGGCAAGCATGATTTCACCTTCTGACTTTGCTTCAGGAAGTAACCTACAGCCTACAGACCATACAGACTGGGAAGCCAAACTTGGCATTACTGAAGTCAGCCATTGCGATCTTCTATTAATTCCAGCAGGAGAAAACGAAAAAGATTAGGAGGCAAATATAAATATAAGTTTGGAGTGTCAACTCTGGAGCATATTAACTAAAGCTGCATGTTGTTTTGGAAAGGCTATGCTTCGTGACTCAAACACGCTTTATGATTAAACTTTCGAGCATCATTGCAATTCAGCCTATTTCAGGGGTGAAATCCAGCAGGTTCTAACAGGTTCTGGAGAACCAGTAGCAGAAATTTTGAGTAGTTCAGAGAACCGGCAAATACCATCTCTAGCTGGCCCCAGAGTAGGGTGGGAATGGAAATTTTGCAATATCCTTCCCCCAGGAGGGGAGGGAATGGAGATTTTGCAGTGTCCTTCCCCTGGAGTGGGGTGGGAATGGAGATTTTGCAATATCCTTCCCCTGCCACGCCCACCAAGCCATACCCACAGAACCAGTAGGGAAAAAAATTGGATTTCACCCATGGTCTATTTGCCATTTCGTCTGTTTCTCTGTTGTCTTCCTCTGGCAAAAATAGCAAGAAGGTTGCTGTGGTCTGCAGGTGTCCAGTGAACTGACAATATTTTCATGGAGAATGAAAGAGAAACAAAATTGGGAAACTAGAAGGAGGAAGAAAAAGAGAGGGGGAGAGAGGGAGAGGGAGAAGATTGAATAGATGGATGTGTCCGTCTGACTAAATAAAGAACATAAAAAAAGAGAAAACTCCATCAGATAGTAATGATTATTATCATCCCTACCCCAGGTGCTTTATTGTTTCAACTCCTGGTTTCTTTCCTATACTGCCTCATTTCTTTTTTGAAGTTCGTAAGAGGGAAATGTGGGAAAGAAGCAGGAGGAATGGTTTGAGGTGGTGGTTATCAGTGGTGGGATTCAAAAATGTTTATTACCGGTACTGTGGGTGTGGCTTAGTGGGTGTGGCTTGGTGGCCCTGACGGGAAGGATACTGTAAAATCTCCATTCCCTCCCCACTCCAGGGGAAGGTTACTGCAAAATCCCCATTTCCTCCCGATCAGCTGGGACTCGGGAGGCAGAGAATAGATGGAGGCGGGGCCAGTCAGAGGTGGTATTTACCAGTCCAAACTACTCAAAATTTCCGCTACCGGTTCTCCAGAACTGGTCAGAACCTGTTGAATACCACCTCTGGTGGTTATCACTGAGAACCAAAACAAGTTGGAGGTGTTTTGACAGACCCATTGTCAGAGTCTTGCTTTCAAGATATTGTCTCCAGGGACTGAAACAAAGTTCTCCCTTTCTCTTCTCTTTCTAGAAGGTGTCAGTTTTATCATTAGCCCTATCTATCATCTGCACCTTCCTAAGAATATCAGCAGCATGTGAATTAGTCTTTTCCTTTTCTCATTCTCTTGGCCCAATGAATTATGTATAAATAATAGCCAGTTTCTATATTTTTAGAGATTAATTTTTGGATAATACTAGTCCAGGACAGACGTTAATTCTGCTATCCATGCCATGCATCAGTTCCCACAATAAAGCATGAAGAAAGCTTTAATCAACTCAGGAATTCAGGTGTGACATTACCTAAAATTGATAAACATCAACTAGATACATTTCCTGAATATTGCCTGCAGTTTGGCAAAGGAAATATTACATAATTTTATTTTAAAGTATGACTCATTGGGTCATCTTTCCAGATATGTTTCTTTATCAGAATCCTCAGTGGTGTCTTTACTGGAAAAATTGGGATACATTCAGATATGTATCTGTCTTGAAAATGCTCCATGTTGAAATGTGTAGCACAGGAAATGTTTCATGACATTTCTGTTTTATGATTTTTTTATAGCATAATTCCAGGGGTGAAATCTGAACCGGTTTGCTACCGGTTCACTGGCCGCGCATGCGGGCTACGCGCCAAGTATGTGCTGCATGCATGCATGCGCACCAAACGCACACTGTGTGCACATGCTCAGTGCGCACCGAACGCGCACTGCACATTTTAAAAGCTAACTGGTAGTTAGCTACCAGTTCAGGCGAACCAGTAGTTTAAAAGCTACCACGCCAAAAGGAAGTTTAGGAAGGTAAGTAGAACAGCGGGGGGGGGGGGAATCAGCTGTGGCGCACAGTTTAGGAAATCCTGCTTTCTAGTAAAGCTAAACCGTGTGGCACAGTCAGATCGTAGCTGTTTTAAACTACCAGTTTGACCGAAGCGGTAGCTTTTTTTTACTACACACGAACCAGAACGAATCGGTAGCATTTCACCCCTGCATAGTTCATTTTATAAAATTTGCCAAATTTTAGTTCCATGGGAATCATGGGTCTCAGATTTTGGAGGCATTCTGTAAGTTAGCTCATTTAGCTTGTTTCAAAATTTTTCGCCCTGTGATGCACTGTTTTGCTTAAAATTAGTTCAAGATTATGGGAACAAGTGTATACAGGTAGTCCTCGACTTACAACAATTCATTTAGTGCCCGTTCAAAGTTACAAGTGCATTGAAAAAAAGTGACATGGCCGTTTTTCACCCTTATAACCTTTGTAGCATCCCCATGATCATGTGATCAAAATACAGATGCTTGGCAAACTGACTCATACTTATGACCGTTGCTGTGTCCCAAGGTCATGTGATCACCTTTTGCAATCTTTTGACAAGCAAAATCCATGGGGAAGCCAAATTCACTTAACAACCGTATAATAGCTTATCAACTGCAGTGATTCACTTAACAGCGGTGGCAAGAAAGGTCGTAAAATTGAGCCAAACTCACTTAACAAATGTCTCACTCATCAACAGAAATTTTGGGGTCAATTGTGGTCATAACTCGAGGACTACCAGTAGTAGTATATAGTCTGAGCCACATCAGATTTGATTGAAATCTGGTAAGTTTTTCAAAGACCTTTAAACTTTTTTTAAAAAAAACACAAACTGAGTAATGTTGCTTAGCCTTCACAAGTTTAACTACTGAATTTAGGCAGAATGTTGCTGGCTGACTGATAAGCTCCGGTCCGTCATTCCTGGGATGAAAATCCTATATCATTAAGTTCATTTATATAAAGGGAAAGTGGACCGTCCTTGTTAACAATTTTCCTCTTTCCAATATAGGTTGTTCCAAAGTGACGTGCATCAGCTTATCCCGCGAAGTTTCCATCAAGTTATCTCCTTTACACGGCAAACAGATTTCTATTCGCTACTTGGATATGAGTGACTGTTTTGTCCTCGAGGATGAAGGACTGCACACCATTGCCACCCATTGCACTCAGTTGACACATCTCTATTTGCGCCGCTGCATCCGCATTACCGATGAAGGCCTCCGGTACCTGATGATTTACTGCCCTTCCATCAGGGAGTTGAGCGTGAGCGACTGCCGCTTCGTCAGTGACTTTGGCATGCGCGAGGTTGCAAAGCTGGAGTTCCGCCTGCGTTATCTCAGCATCGCCCACTGTGTCCGCATCACTGATGTCGGCCTCCGATACATTACTAAATACTGCAGCAAGCTGCGATACCTCAATGCGCGAGGCTGTGAAGGCATCACAGACCATGGAATAGAATACCTGGCCAAAAATTGCACAAAACTCAAGTCACTGGACATTGGGAAATGCCCTCTGGTCTCTGACATTGGCTTGGAATTTCTGGCTCTGAACTGCTTCAACTTGAAGCGACTGAGCCTGAAATCATGCGAAAGTGTCACCGGACAAGGCCTGCAGATTGTAGCAGCCAATTGCTTTGACCTGCAGATGCTGAACGTTCAGGACTGTGAGATTTCAGTGGAAGCTTTGCGGTTTGTTAAGCGCCATTGTAAGCGCTGTATTATAGAGCATACTAACCCTGCCTTTTTTTGAAGCAAGAGTCATACTTGTTGAAACAAAAGAGTAAAGTTGTTTGTATGTACATGTGCACAGTTTGTCCGCATATGCAACTGTACCTTTCTTATACCAGGAGTAGCAACATAGACTTTGGCCATCTACGCTGGTCCTTATATGATATCTTTTAGCAGCCTTACTCAACTCTTCAACTTCTGAAAACTGCATAAAATCATTACTCTCTGGCCTTTCAGGTTACTGAGCGAGTGATACGTATGTAGAGTTCAGAAATCCCAAGGCAAGTAACAAGTCTAAATTTGTTGTTGATGTCAAACATCCTGGGGTCTAATTCAGAGAAAGTTTAATTTTAACTCCTTGAAAACTTGTTGGAAAAGATAGTTATGAAAAACGTCGTTGTTCTCTTTGGAACTTTGTCACTGCTATCTTTAGCTAAATTGGAATGATAAAAACTTACCCTCTTTTACGACTGTGTTTGGTTTTACATGTTTGTGCCATAATTATTGCAAAAACAGAAGTTACCCCTCAAAGTGCAATACTTTTAGCACCTCTGCCCTTTCTAGCTATTGTAATTATGCAACTGTGAAAGATTAAGCACACATGTATTTTAATTATGATTCTCAGTTTTGAATGAGTTCCCTACTTTTTCTGCTCTCTGGTGCCTCTCAGGAATTCTAGTAAGAGTTTTTCTCTAATAGAAAAATGGTTGTAGGACACCTTCCTTCAGAGTGTCATAGCATATCCTGTTATTTAAAAGAAATATATATTTAATCTACTCAGTATCCTTATCGCAATCTTTTATCTCAAAACATATGTAGTAAAGGAGGCCACTTTTGACCTCCCAATTCCCCTTTGTGCCTTCCCCCCAAACTCTGATTGACCACAATTGCTGAAAAATGACATCACAGTTTCCTGCTATGTTTAGGCTGGAAACAGATAAGGACTCGTTTAACCAATAAAGGAGAATATTTGTAGCTCAGGGTTGAAATGAGGGATTCTTGGTGCTCTCTGAGCTTGGTTTTTTCCTTGCAGATATTTTCATTACCCAGACTAGGTAACATCAGCAGCTACTGCTATTACCTAATTTGGATAATGAAATGTCTGCAAGAAAACAACCAAGCTCAAACTACTGTAAACCCTAAAACAGGCCCATCACAAAAAAACAAAAAAATATCTCTCCAACTTCCTCCCAAATCACAATCAACCTACAAAATGTAACTGGGCCATATTCCCCTGCTTATAACAAAATGTGGTCATTGACTAGACTTCCCATTCCCCTCTATGTAGAATATGGCTCCTTCTTCACACACACTGTCCTATCTTTCACTGTTTAAGATCTGGAAGGCCTATGGCACAATAAAGAATATTCACATTCGTGTGATTAATGGCAATCGCCTAATTCTACAGCATCTTTCCTTGGTTTAGCATTCTAGAAACAAACCTCAATTAATGTTCAAGGGACTATGTGTGTCCTGTCATGGCGCTGACAGAAATTTATTAGACTAAGCAACATTAAGTTGGAGGGAAATAATGTATGTTCTCAATGATTATTCAGGAAAAAAAACTTCTTCAAAACAAATAATATTATGCACTTGTTAGATTTAACAAGAGAAAAAAAAATAATGTTAACCATGAAAGTATGCTCACCTGACATTTTCAGTTTAGTACTTAAATCCTATTTCTCATAGATTCAGGAATGCAGTAAATTGACATTAGTAGCATAGAATTAGTTTTTCAATCAGTACATCCATCAAATTGTACAGGGACAAGGAAATGTTTTAAAATATGTAACTCTCAGTGCTTTGAGATTTACCTGTATTCCTATTTCAGTTTTTCCTTCTCACCTCACATCCCTGTGTCCTTTATCCTGTCTGAGTGCCTTTCAGATGTTTCACAATTCACGACGCAACCATGCAGAACCTTACAATCCAGAAATATCTCAAAAAAAAGAAAAGGAAGATGATCACAGACTATAGTCTCAGCTTCTAAACCAGAGAGTTCTGTTTACATACATTTTTGTAGCATTAATATTTTTTTTTATGAGGAAAGTTCTATTTTCAGAGTGCTAATACTGGTTCGTTTTTCCAGACCAATACTATAACCATTACGTTCTTCCCAAATATTTCTGATTCAGTAATTAATTCAGTGTGTGTACATATTAAACAAGCTCCATGTGCATTTGGTCAAATCTGAGCAAAGGTTTTATATATTTGTGCAGAGACTCAGGCAATTTTATTTGTCATGAATAATGTTATAAAAATGCTACCATTTTTTCCATTTCTAAAGCATAGATGACTTTCTGGATTCCAGCTGCTGTGCAAAAAAAGTCCAGGAATAAATAAAGCAAAGCAGAGAGCAATTTATTCTGCTAAGCTTGGGAAAATATTAAGGTTACTAGAAAAATTTAGAAAAACCCAAATTTCTGTTGTTCTTTTTTTTTTCTCTGTCAGGAAAACAGGAAATCTGTATCCATAAATCTATAGAAATAATAGATTCCTCAAAGTTTTTGTAAGAAAGCTTACAAAAACTGAAATAAGTTCTCTCTAAGTCTTACTAGTAAATTTATGTAGAAGTAACAGGCATAATATGTTTGTTTCTCAATGACAGAGGTATCTCATGCTGTTAAAAAAAATCCTTTGGCTCATGTTCTAATATTCTTTCTCTCAGACCAAGCAATGTTTTCCAGACAGTAAAGCAATTAATTTTTAAAGCCATTTCCTTAGAGAACAGAGGTTTAGGATACTCCATCATCTAGTTAAAGAAGGCAAATTGAAAATGCACCCCCAATTTCTACTGCGTATATGCCATAGCACACTAGGAAACACAAATACCAATTCCTAGTATCTTATATGGTCATGGAAAGCTTTTTTGCAGTGATGTTCTGAAAACACTGTTCATATCCCCTAGTAGTGTAAGGCCAAAGCCTGAAAGGTGTGGGGCCAAAGGCAAATGCTCTCCATGCACACACATCTCCTTCCCCAGACACCCTCACGTACAAAACACGTAGGAGCTACTGCAATCAGGTTTGATAAATACCTCCTGTTGGAATCATGGAAAGTTTGCTTTCAAAGTACAATTACAGAGTGTAGGAGGAATGTTCAGGGAGGCCCCAACAGTCAGCAGTTGCACTGATATTCTGTACATCTGACCTGCAGCTTGGATCCACAAATCACAGGCAGCTGTAATGTGGTTTGTTTGATTTGGGCTTAGCCTATTATGGCAATCCAGTTATGCAGTTTGACCTGCTATCGCTAAGTAAGCATTCTTTTAGTTGCTGAAGTTCAACAGATGTTAGGAAGCCTAAAATTGTAGCAGAGTAAGCTGTCTGTTGCCTCGAGAACCTGAAAGGAATTGGAGAATGGCCATGTCGGACATAAATATTGAATTTTCGCTCTTAAAAGCCATGTTCAAAATCAGGGGTGTTCACATGTTTTAGCTTCATTGATTCATCTTTGGGGAACCTCAGTGCAACTACTGCAGAACTCTATATGTCATGAGACAGTACAGCTTACTTAAGAATGCAAAGATAGGTTTTTTTAGGGCCCTGACTGGGCATGTAATTGATCATTACTTTTTTACCCGCATAAGCTTGTTTCACACAACATACTAATCCATACAGTACTGTAGTTTCTTTGACTTTGCATGTTGTAACAACTCGGACATAGTGTTTTATTCAATAAACCAGGTCAGAACCGTGAAAGAATTCAACATGGGAATAACATAAACAACTCTCTTAGAAGTTGTTCATCGTAAGAGAAACATCTTGAATTTAAGAGAAGCTGTCACCTTTATTCTGAATGACTGAAACACCCTAAAATGCCACTGTTTATCTCCAAAGTGTACTACAATACTCAAAAATTGTCTTTTAAAAATATTTTCCTCTTATTGTAATCATTTTTTTCCTGAGCAAATGTTTTTCCTGAGCAAATGTTTCTATCTGAAGAGGCAGACTGTGTCCTGTAATATGAAGCTCAGCAAGCCTGGTTATATCTTCAGATGGACTTCCTCATATATGGCTAACAACTGGTTTATGAGCATTACTGAAAACATCTCTTGAACAGAACTGTAGGAAGGGAATCACCCTGTCTGGTTTTCATTTTAAAAAACCCCATAACTAGAGTGTCTCCAGATGTGGAACAAACATCCAGCAAAAAATTCACATCCTAAGGAACAAAAGAAATGCACATTATTTGTAACAATTCTCATTAAAAAAACCCTTTTTAAATGACTGAAGTGAGAATGTTAAAAATTGTTTCCACTTTTATTAAACGAATCGGACAAGTAAACAATCCTTATATATTGTAATAGCACTGATTCTACAATATTCAGATGTGTTAGACTGCAATGCCAACCAACTTGGCCAAGGAAAATAAGAAATTGATTTTGATCAGCATCTAAACAATCATAAATTGTCCATCTTGTGTTTACTGTATAGACTTTATACATACAGTACATAAATTTCTTCTTAGACCAGTGTTTACCCCCCGTAGCAATTTTGAGATGAGTGGATTTCAACTCCTAGAATTCCCCAGGCAAAATACTGGCTAGGGAATTCTAGAATAGTTGAAATCCACACATCTTAAATTGTTGAAATTGAGAAACACTTTCTTAAAATACGTATCCAAAATGCTATTGCCTCTCACTAAAGAATACATTCAGTTTTCTATTATATATTGAACATTTATATCCAGCAATAATAATGGTAGAACACTGCTGTAATCCTAGAGCAAATTTTGAAAACAACACTATTAATAGCCATTTAATTTCCCTCCTTTTTCATTTATATGTTGATTATTTCGTACAATATTATCATTGCCTGAAATAGTCTTCACTATTCTTTGCTCGCAGAATGGATAAATGTAGATTTAAATTGTGATCTGTGTCCTGAGGGAAAACTAATTGTGATCTGAACACGGCTTTCTTTTTTCAAGGTTTCAAACAAGATTGAAGGATGCTTTTTTTTCTTTCTTTTTGTCTTTTTGAAGTAATTTGGTTTGCTGATATTAAGGAAAAAATAACATTACTTGATTCCTAAAGGGAGTTAATATGTAGAGTGGCTTTTATTGTGATTTACTATAAAGCCTTAATTCACAACTACCAAGAAATAAATCAGTATATTAGTTTAATGCCTTGATTGATCAATGAGTAAAATTGAAAACTCTTTATATATAAGGGGACAGTAATTGCAGGCAGCTGGATGTTAAATGCTGCCTTTAGTAGGAGGCATTAGCCTCCTACACCACTAAGGCTTCATTTTACATAAAAAAGGCAAGGAAGTGGCAGAATGCTGATATGTGTTGTACATTCCAGATGGCGTGACAACATCCCTAGCTAGGCCATGCCTAGTCACCCAGGCAATCTGAGGAAAAACAAAATGGGAGCACATCATAATGCTGGTCCCATTAGCTACCCAAGCCTTTCTTGGCCAGGTATGCTCGTTAAGCTGTTCAGTCCTCAGGATATTCAACCAATCAAAATAACTAACTTCCATGGCTAAGAACCATCTCATGCATATCTGTTATAATTGTAAGGTGGTATCTACTCAGCTTCTGACTCCATTTCTCACTTGTCCTTCCAGGCTGAAACTATCTAATTGCAAAGAACTTGGCATTAGAATTATATTTGCAAGAACAGCCACTAATTAATGTGACTAAACATGTTGATACATATGTTGCCTGTTAAATGTGGGATAAACAGATTGTGTGGTTCCAGGTCATGAGGCCAGCGTACAATGAAGCATTCATTTATAAAGGGCCTGGTGATGTTCCCAAACTGGTTATTGAAAAATGTGATGAAATACGAATGTGATGAAACATGAACTATTAGTTCTTATCACATGTACCTAAGAGTATTTTGTGTGATACTTATATACCAGAGTATTTGTTTAAAATAAGGATCATATAATTTTACATATATAGTTTTGTCTCTTTTTTTAAAAAAAATAGCTTTCTTCAACCTTCAATCCTACCACTATCAACTTTTATTTACTCCTTCCTGACTTTTAAAAGCAAGCAGTAATTATTTTGCATTCCCTATATAGAATATTCCCCAACTACTATTATACTATTATACTGGTGCTTACATAGTTGCATTATTAAAATACAACCAATAATTATGAATATAATTTTAAAATCTAAATATTCTAAAAAGCTTGAGAAATTGACTCATTTTTGTTAAGTAGATACTATAATGGTTATGTAGCTCCAATATTTTGGAGAGTAGCCCTGATACATTTTTTTCTGAGACAATATAGGTAGTCCTAGACTTGTAACCACAATTGAGCCCAAAATTTCTGTTGATAAGCAACATAGTTGTTGAATTCTGCTCCATTTTATTTCTTGCCATTGTTTTTAAGTGAATTACTGCACCTGTTAAATTAGTAACACGGTTGTAAAGCAGTGGTGAAATCCAAATATTTTACTACCAGTTCTGTGTGTGTGGCTTGATGGGCATGGTGCGGCTTGGTAAGTGTGGCTTGGTGGGCGTGGCAGGAGCAGGATACTGCAAAATCTCCATTCCCACCCCACTCTGGGGCCAGCCAGAGGTGGTATTTGCCAGTTGTCCAAATTACTCAAAATTTCTGCTACTGGTTTTCCAGAACCTGTCAGAACCTGCTGGATTTCATCCCTGTTGTAAAGTGAATCTGGCTTCCGCATTGACTTTGCTTGTCTGAAGGTCACAAAAGGTGATCACATATTCCTGGGACACTGCAACTATTATAAATATGAGCCAGTTGCCAAGCATCCAAATTCTGATCATGTGACCATGGAGATGCTGCAATGATTGTGTGAAAAACAGTCATAAGTCACTTTCTTCAACTTCACGGTTGTAAGTCAAGGATTACCTGTATTGATTTCAATGTAATATTTACTTACTGATCACCATTTTTTATCACCAGTGATTGATTATGTGCTATGATACCCATCCCAAAAACACAAAAAACAAATCATATTTATGAAATGAAATACTCACATTCTTTTCCTATCTGTAATTCTAAGTTTAATCAGTCTGTTGTTCAATAATATTTTAGCACTGAACCATATCTTGGATCATTTCCTTGTTTTTTAAAAATCATTTCATTTCAATTACTTTTCTTAACTCCACTTTCATTTCTACCATGCAGTTCTAAATATTCATTCACCATTCTTTATTTTGACATGACAATCTACTATAGATTTTAACCTTGAGGAAATGGAATATTCCCAGCAACTCAATTAGAGGTCTAAAAGTTAAATCAGCATGAGAACTACTGCATTAGCCTGAGGGTGAACATTAAAATCCTTTCATACATTGATGCATGAGTCTCTGTTCACTAAAAAAAATAAAAGTATGATGGTGTGCCACATAAACATATATTTACTAAAAGTTAAAATTTCATCATGAAATTGAGCTCCTTGTAAAACAGAGCCACTTCATTTTATCTGTTTAAGTGGTATCATTTTTTTCATTAACCAACAAACTAATATTTGATTTACTATTACATTGATCTGATCCAAATCTACCTTTCCCCCCCCTCTCTCAGAACTCTTTCTTTCCTTCAGTGTTTTTTTTCATTTGCTGTCCCTTCCACTGGGCTGAGCACTGACAGAAAGCAATGTCAACTGTATAGCATATAAATAGAGATGGGTCCTGGAAGATGATACTGCTCATTGTGAGAGGTCTTGAGATGCTACCATGCAGGCAGGTGAACCAGCTGAACGAGACGTGCTTCTGCCTAAAAGCTGAGTTTCTACCCCTGGCTCAGTTTGCAAATCTTTACAGAACTCAGCTTCCTGTTACCTGCTTGCCTGGCAGCAAGTTTGGTTCCATGTCTAATACAGGTATATGTAGGTGATGAAGCACAACTGTGTCACAGAACTATCTCATATCTAAAGGACAAAACCCTTGACTGAATAAAATCATCCTTGGAATCTATATTGATATAACTGCCTAGCTAGGAAACACAACTCATTTCAAAGTAATAGTCATAATCCAGTAACATAACTGGTTTTTGTCACACCACATAACTTTTGACTGCCAAAGGCCTACAGATTACATTCCTCTTGCACCAAATTTAAAAAAAAACCCTACATGTACAATTAATACAATGGTTTTTAATCTGAATATTCATTACTATGCATTACCATGTTTGTCCATGACAGTATTCAATCCATATCCAGAAATAATCTGAGATAGGCCTCACTAAAGGTTCAACTCACCATGCAGTATCCAGGTATTAAATTTCCTCGTTACGTCCCAGCTATTTTGGAATTCTCTCCTAAGTGAAGTAAATATGGTCCTCATCAGGAGTGGGTTCTACTTACCTTTACTACCGGTTCGCAATGGGAGCATGTGCTCCCGTTGCGAAGCTTCTGCACATGTACAGATCACCCATGATGATGTGGTGGGTGGGCAGAGCCTCCCAACGGTTTTACTACCGGTTTTATAGAACTGGACAGAACCAGGGGCAACCCACCACTGGTCCTCATGCTCTTGTTTCAACGGCTGAAGTTTGACACTATTTGCAATTCCTTCAGGATAATGCTGAATGTTTATGGTTTTTAGGGCTGATAATCTTATTATTGTTTGGTTTGTTTTGCTGAGGCTTTTTTGTAAATAAACGCTACTGTAGATTACTTCAGAAGAAAGAGTCATATAAAGTTAGTAATTTAGATGCATTCACAAATGTAGCTGAAGAATAAATATGTTTCTATATTTGAGACCAGAAAGCACAATGAGAAATGTCCCAGGACTTAAATAATCACTTTTGTTCTGTGATTCATTGTTTTTATCCAATATGATATATAGCTCTATTGCCAATGAAATTTCATTTTTCTCTTTGATATTTTATATAATAAGAATAATAAACATTAATGACCATTCTCTATTTGAGAAGCACCACATTAGGAAATAGGAGATGAAAGAAGAAAAAAGAACAATTAAGAGATAAGCAACAGCTCTTCAAGTGTAGGGATATCATTCTATTTTTTTAAATGAAACTAAATTATCCCATATTTAGTAGATGAATTCATATCCTGCAATAAGGCATAATGTAATTTTACAGACATAGCTTTGTGTACAAACCAAATCACTGCTTTCTTACACAAATGGTCACTAGATCAAAATATTACTTAATATGTTGTCTGAAGCTAAAGAATGAAGGGATGCTATCTACTATAGGTTCTACACTACACTGTCCAAGCTTGTATTATAATAATTCATATGACACCAGCCAGAGTTATTTTGGAGTTAGGAAAGAAAATCCTTTGGACATCTGATGTCCAAACCTAGCCAAGGCTTGGCTTTAGAAAGAGGAGGGAGGACATAATGATAGTAAAGGATTTTCAACCATGCTGATGATATGCACTGCAAAATGTGACTATTTTGCATTTTGTTTTTTGTTAACTTCAGCAAGAAATCTATGATTAAACATAGAGCTGTCAGGATATTGTTTAAGCCTTTCTTAACATTACAAAATGTTAAGCAAAAATAATAATGAGGCTTAGAATATCTGAGCTACAAGCCAAATGATCTTCAGCAAAAAGATACAAAAAACAGCAACCTGTTCAGAGTCCAGTCTATTTGAGTCCATCCATTACTAGTTTGAAACTTCATTTAATCATTACTGGTTATTGACTGCAGCTGTAGCTATTCCAAAGTGTGAAAGGGCTCATTCACATTTCTAAGGTAATGATTTATGTAGTGGACCACAGAGTAAATATAGTTTCGCTTAATATGAAATAATCCATCCTATTTCTTTCCATCCACCCACTTTTAAACACTAATGCACAGTGAGTTATTTAAAGGGGCACTAAAACTCTGGGTAAAATCCAGTGAAGAGCACACCAACTTTCACCTTCCTTAAGGCAAAGTAATTTAATATACTAGGTATGAAAGCTGGATTAAAGATACAAGGAAAAATTAGATTTCTCCTTCAGTCTAAGAGCTGTGAACAAGAATATTGAGGTTCTGAGCATGATTTACCTAATTTTAGCAATATTGTTTAAAGAATAGACCAATATAAAACCACAGCCCATGAAATTATGCACCATTAAAGTTGAATTTATCAAACATTACATTGACATAGCATAGGTTGTGCCCTATTTGTCCACAAATTCTACAGAAATATTTAGCAGAGTGACAAGACACAGAAAATAACAGAATCTAATAATTCTGTAAACAAAGGAATTTTCAGCACATGTAACATCGCATGCCAGAGAGACATACCAAATGCACCCTTCTACATAGATGTCAAAAGTACAAATGCCCTGCCTTATTTTTCTAAATTGATCCTATCTTTTGAGACAGTTGTATTTGTGGCCTTAGAATGAACAATTCTTAGTGCAAGACTTTTCAGAGGCCTTTGGGAAAGACAATAGTTCTTTGTCCAAAAAATTGTAGAGTTAAAAGAATAAAATGGCAAAGAAATGGAGAAAATTGAACTATGAATTACCTTTTGGAATCAGTTATACTATAATTGTTTCATACTTTGTATAAAAGACTTACCAAAGCTAACCCTTTTTTGAATTGACAAAATTAGATAGCCAAACAAAATCATACAGCATTTTTCCCATGCTAATTAAACAAATAAGGTCTTGGGGGGAAAAGAACTTTCCCCAAGGTTTGGTACAGCTGCAACAGCTGGGGCTTTGGATTCTAACAGACAACTTGAAGAAGTTCATATTTTTACCTTTGAAGCTTCCAAGCTTTATACATTTTTCTGCTTCAAGATTTTGGCTAGTCAGTCTCTTTCTGTTAACACACAAGATTCCCAAAAGAAATAGTATAAAATGCAGCATATATTCCTTCCAGCATACACTTATTAGACTAGAGAGTGATAATACCAGTTTTCTAGGAATGAGTGAATAAGTTAATGATGATGTCATCTATGCGCAGATCTTTCTATTAAGCATTGTGGTTGCATCAAAGTTTATTCAAGAACATGACCCGCTAATTTCAAGGATGTCTTATGCTGTCATACATCTTGCATGTGTATAGCGTTTACTTCAAACTTAGATATCTCTATTTACTCACCTGCAAAGACTATGAGTGCAGCAACTTAAAATTGGTGCCACATTTGTACAAAATTATTTGAAGACTTCAAGAAAAGAAGCTATGTCAAAATGCCTGGGAAGACTTGCATTAAGAAAAACTAACAAAAATAAATACTGATTTATAATTCTATTCTTGTTCTATTATTTTACATCAAAATATTATTTTAATTTTGTCTGCATTTTTGAAGGATGTGGTCCTTAACTTGCATTCCCTGGATTGTTTGTTTCCTTCCTCAACTTTATACTATTCTTAACTGACAAAAAATATTAAACAGCAGATATATGGGAATTTTAGTTTGAAAGTACATATCTTAGTCCAATACGCAATATATTTAAGAAATATTCTAAAATTAATACTTTTATTTATATAATTTGTATTCCCCTTTTCATTGTTAAATGTTATTCCAAAGAGGATTGCGCACAAATATGAGTGTTTTATTTAAAAATGCATTATTTTTTAATTTTTTCTTTATTTAAACTATTGGTTGATTTTAAAAAATGGGACTTGTAACCAGGGGTGAAATCCAGCAGGTTCTGCTAGGTTCTGGAGAACTGGTAATGGAAATTTTGAGTAGTTCGGAGAACTGGCAAATACCACCTCTGTCTGGCTCCAGAGTGGGATGGGAATGGAGATTTTGCAATATCCTTCCCCCCAGAGAGGGGAGAGAAGTGTCCTTCCTCTGTCATGTCCACCAAGCCACGCCCACCAAGCCACACCAGGCTCACCAAGCCACACCAGGCTCACCAAGCCACGCCCACAGAACCAGTAGTAAAAAAATTTGGATTTCACCACTGTTTGTAACTCATCTGAACCCATTCTATGAAACTGTCAGAGAGAAATACTCATCTGAATATCATATCCCCCTAACAAGGGGAGATCGGTTTAGAACAAAAGGAATTATGCAAAAATTAGTATTTTCTACCTAGTTTGCGGATTTTTCCAGCTATATAGCTGGAAAAATCCAGCTATATAGCTGGAGAAACACTAGAAGTATTTAAATGTTTGTTTTTTTAAAAAAAATTAAATTGATTTGGACCTTGTGTCTCAGGATATTTCCTCAAGTGCTGAAATGTCACTTGAAGGAAAAAAGAAATGGAGGAAAATGGAGGAAATATAGTAAATGTTCTAGAAGAATGGGAATCAAGGTGGGCAATTAAAGGTAGAGAGATTTTTAAAGTATCTTTATGCTGTACAAGAATGTTTCAAATGGAAAAATAACTTTTGTTTCATTGCCCAGTTTCTAGAGACATATTTGGAGCAATAAAATATTCATGACTAGGACTTTCCTCATTTTAGTTATTTTTTAATTATATATAGCGCAGCAAGGGGAGGACCTCTTCTCTTGAAAATCCCTTTCCAAACATGAGCTCACGACAAGAATTCTTGCAAATCATGCAGTAGACATAATAAGGAAAGAGTAGTTGCTCTCTTTAAAACAGTCTAGTACACACAACTTAGTAATTTTCATATACAATATTTTGAGAATGCAATGCCTGAGATTCCCAGACAATTTGCTGTTAGTTATTTCCTAATTTATCTGCAGGGCATATGGTTGCTAAGGCTGCTTTATACCAAACAGTTAATAAACATTATATTCTTTTACATTTAAGTGAGAACACATATTTGTAATATATATATAGCTATTACAGAACATTGATTATTACTGTAATGCCCTGGTTTGTTGTATTTGTGGGTTAAATCATAAATATATAATGTACCCCATCTTGACAGTTTTTGTAACCAAAAGATTAAGTTTGAGTTGATCTTAACTAAAAAGTATATTATAAATCTAATTAAGTAGATACATCACATTGAAAGTAGGATTTTCAACAGAAGATTTACTAAGTGTAAGACTTAGGGCTGCACTATAAATATTGCACCTACTTGCCAGGATATAATCAGTGAAGCTTGCAGCCAAGTAGGACTGCAAAGAAATATAACACTCATAAAAGATTGCAAATATCTCAGCTCAAGCCCACACATTTTTACTCAGCTATTTCATTATATTCCACAGGAGTAATACTAATGTAAAAATGTGTAGAATTTAATTAATTAAAGATATTAATTTTAAATATCTTAAGGCTAAAGCTCTAGTTATTTTGGAAGTCCTTGAATGTTAAATGAATGAGCATTCTTCTTAGTTAAGTTCATAATTTTTGAAAACAACGAAGAATAACTATTAATGATAACCCAATCTGAAAATTAATGACAACCCAATCTGAAAAAGACCAAAGTGGATAACTACAAATTAGCAAAATTACTATGGTGGCTTTCCAGGATATAATTCAGATATATTTTCAGTCAACTTTGCAATTGCTAAGAAATAATACTGAAAATTAAACTGATTTTACAAACTTGACTTTAAAAAAAAATCTCTAAGTAGTTCCAACTCCATATGTTGTTTTAAGCATAACAAGGTGTAATAAAAGAATGTGGCAGAAATATAAAATTCCTGGATCTTTCTAATCTAAATCAACATTATTTCTTATTACAAACTGATTTTGCTGAAATTCTGGCCAGTGTGCTTAGATGTTTTTGGCTGTGTGTATGAAAAAGTTGTAAAAAGGCCATGTCTGGTATAACTTCAAAACAGGATATTATATAATCTGATCCTACTGCATCTAATTTGTAAAAGATTAAGAAGGACAAATTTTTCCCCTTCATTTTCATAGTATACTATGATGAAGATGATCAGGTAAACCTATTTCATGCAAATTATCTATCCAAGCCTGTGCTGTTTTAATACTTAAAAGAATTTTATCAATCTCTTAGACAAGGTTACTTAAGTAACATGAAACTTTGGAAGAATACAAATAAATATTACCTTTTTCTGGTAAAGATATCTGGATTTTAAGCAATTGCTTTTTCTTTTTCATATTTAAATGAGTGAAAATGAAATGTTAGATGCAGAAGAAAGGATACAAAGAATTAAAAATTGGAAATACAGTAAAGAAAATTTCTTTCAGTGTAACTGAATTTAATTTAGCTAATTTGAAAATAAAATCAAATAGAATTGTCATGAAAATTAGAAACAAACCATCTTCCTAAATGCTTACAGTCATAAATTCTGAAAACAATTGTGGAACTTTTTTTCTGTCCTACATGAAATGTTTATTTAAATGCTGATTTCTCCTTTTTTCCATGAAAGAACTCTAAAATTGCTTCATTGAATCTGTATCATTAAATATGGATAACAATATCTTGGATCCCAGGTGCTGTGTATATCTGTGAATCATATTTCACAGATAATTAATTTCTTTATTTTCAAGAATGCAATATTTTATCACCTCTTAGTTTACAGCACAAGACCCCTATCCAACCCCAAAATAACACTGTTTGTCCAAAGACCAAAATAAAACATATACTTATTTCCCAAACTGAAATTATGTAGATGAATTTCTATTGTTTCCTTACCTCAAGCCATGTCATTAATTTAATTTACTATAACTGGAAAATTATAGATGACATAGAACTTTAAAAATACATTTAAATCTATCAAAAATAGTTGTAGTTTAAAATATTTGTCTTCACATTATTAAAGCTACTGTTAAATTATATTTTTATAAATGCCAAGTACAAATAGATAAAAAGTAATAAATCATGGTATAAAAAGAAAGAAATACTTTCTTGGGAGAATGTATTTGCAATTCAACTGATCATATAAAAGCATAAACTAAAAAAGTTTTTATATTTTTATGTGCTATGGTTTCACCATTCATTGCATTACATTCTAGAATATTTCACAAGTTCTGGGCAAAATGTCCTTGTTTGTGAACCATAATGATCATAACTTTTACACTGAAGTCACTCTCATAACAACCTCTCCAGAACTGTTGTCATCTGATGAATCCTCTGGAGGTCTCATTCGACTGAAGAGTTGTAATAAAACATAGCCACATTGAAATCTTGGTGAAGTTAACTGTGTTGAATGAACTAAATTTCTGTTTCTCAATGCATTTAGTGGTAGCCACAAAGTCCTAGCTGTGGAGGATTCTCCTCGAGTGCTCTCTTCTATGTCTGTTGCTTTGTCATAATTTTGTACATCCCAGTGCAAATTGACAGCCCTCCAACGCTTAAATACTCTGCAAACTGATGCACCTTCATGTACAATAAGTCCTGAAATTAAAGGAAAAAATTATTGAAGCCCTTAGTTCTGTACGTCAAATGTACTTTTTGTAAAGAAATACAATTAAAATTGAAATGCTGGGTTGAATCAAAGTACAAAGATTCGAGTTATGGATAACTGATTCCCACATATCCATTGTATAAACATTTATATCCAGATATATCTTTTTTGTTTTGATAGCTTACAATATGTATTATTGATATAGAGAAGAAAGATAATGGTTTTATTTAAACATTTAGAATTTAGCCTAAACTGAGATCTATTATTAATTTTAATAAGTATCATTTATACAAGATAGATAGATGATAGATAGATAGATAGATAGATAGATAGATAGATAGATAGATAGATAAGATAGATGATGGATGGAGAGAGAGATGATAGATGATAGAAGAGAGAGAGAGAGAGAGATAAACAGAGAGAGAGATGGGAGAGATGGTAGATGGAAGAAATTCTCTTCCTCCCTCTCCATCTATCCAGAAATTAGAGCAAAAAACAGCATCAAACAACTACATGAAGCAAACAAACAATAGGCAGTAGAATGGTCAGGAAGTTTAATTATGTATACAGCAAGGTTCAGAGAGTTTGGGAGCAAGAGACATCATAAGGTCAGCAAATACAGAATTACTTGCATTGTCTGAGAAAGGGTCATCTTGAAAAAAAAAAGGAGTCAAAATACAGCTGTCCAGTGTTGTTCCAATGTTTAAAAGGACTAGGACCAGAAGCTCCTAGTCTCCAACCAAACAAAATTGGTTCTGTTTGAAATGAATTTTAGTCACTGAACTACTTGAAAAAGCAGCCTAATTCAGAGTAAAATAGTAATCTCAAGGCATTTTCCCCAGAATATGATATTTCTGTTTTTCTGTTCTCTGCTACTCAAATGAGAGATGCAAACATTATTATAAATTTTGTGCCTGTCTTTCCTTCAGAATCTAATGTTGAAAGTGACTCCACCAAGACCTCAGAGATAGAACTAAATTCCTCAGCTTATACTTGCTAGAATCCTAATTCTCACCTAGTTGTGCTTCTCTTCAGAGAAGTTATTTCCCTTCCCAATATATATCTTCTCCAGTTGTGTGAAAGTTGGTTTCTTTTAGTTTAGAGGAAAATGGTTTGTCAAGATGAGAGAATGCACATTTAAAGCGCTCCAAAAGAGAAACCTTCTAATCCCTTCCCAGATACTGCACACATCAATAATGGAAATGAAAATTAAAAATCTGTACTACTACACAATCTTCTTGTCCTTTAATCAGCATTGTTAGAGGATGAAAGAGGCTGACATGACCAGACTGGGAAGGAATATCAAGAACAGATGTGTAGTTGTATGAATGTAGCTGGTATGCTGTAAGATTAATTTGAGCAGTTATCTTGAAGGCTGCTATGAAGTGTAGGCTTAGATTCCTAGTCTGAGCATAAAACAGTAGATGATTCATGGAAAGTCAGACTTGTTACCAGCTATGAAAAAAGTTCCATTTTGTTTCTTCTGGCCTGTATAGACATTGCAGTCTTGTTAAGCCATTCTTGTTCTATCCAGTGCATCTAATCCACTGTAATAACTGAGGAAAGAATGATTCTATTGGGGGGAAAATACAATTTTTTTTTGGAGTAATGCTGTATAGAAGCTTGCTGTTATATGGCAACAGGTTTACTGAAAACTAATGTAAGTACATATATTGCTTCAAAGTGGCATTGACATTCTGCCTAACTACAATTATACAAGGTAGACAACTTGAGTATTCTAAATATTATCTTGAATAGGTTATGCCTGAAATTTCCAAGAAATTAATAGCTTTTGTTTATGGTTGTATTCTGGGAGACCATATAGGGACAAAGATACTTCAGGAATAATTGTGCAATTTCATAACTATGCAAAATTCAAATAACTACTAGCTGGTAGCAAGGAAATACACAAAAAAAACCCTCTCTTTGTTGCTATCAAGCTGTCATCCAGATTTTTTGCAGTTCACATTTTATGTCCTTACTTCATGAGCTGTGGGCAAGGATTAGAAGGAAACTGGCCACATTCAACTATGAACAAAACTGTATTTTGACTTATACTTGAAAATAAAGTCCAAAACAATTGACTATCTGTACTTGAGGACAGAAGCATAAGAAAACATGTACGCTAACCAGGCCAGCAGTTCACCCACCTACATTAGAGATTGTGATACGTTTGATAATTTCTAATTTGAGGCCACCAAAGGTCACTGGAGGTACAAAGTCTTGTAGAATCCAAAATATCCAGTAGTTAGATGATCATGATGTAAATTAATTTGATTTTATAATTCTATGGGTTATATTTATTTGGATTTAGCGATAAGCAATTTTGGATAGAGTACAAGGTAAAATGGAAACTGGCCTGGCTTAACATATTCTCACAATTTGACTTGTTAATGATTCTTGTTATTGTAAATGTATATTATCTCAAACATAAGTGAAGGTTCCAGAAAATAATAGAAATTTTCCAAATGCAAGATGGTGATTTCCAGGACCTCTTTATAGGCTGAACTACTGAACCTGAGTTTATATGACAAAATATGTGGTTTTTCAATAGTGGTGAATATCTGTAGCTTGGATGTAGGATGAGGGTGAAGGTTCATTCTCTGGGCTTATGGTTTGGTTTCCGAACATTTTGTTACCAGGGTAACATCTTCAGCAGAGTGTCAATGTTCTTCTGTTTATAACGGCTTCAGGTGTGTGTGTGTGTGTGTGTGTGTGTGTGTGTGTGTGTGTGTGTCAAGTGAGGCTCCTGTGATGGGTCAGGTGTGAGTCATCAGTGAGTCTTGTGGTGGGCCTTGTGATAAGGAGATTATATCAGGTCAGGATCATTGGGAGGTGAACTGCTGGCGGGGGGGTGTTGCATGGGTTGGTTGAGAGTCAGTGCTGTTTCTGGTTGGCTGTGGGATTGATTTGGATTCTGAGGGGTTCGTAGGCTGGATGTAGGTCAATATGTCTGTTGATGGAATTGCTTGTGGATTGCCATTATAATGTATAATGTACATTATAATGAAAACAGCTAGAACTCCCCATAGTCTTCTCTTCTTGAAATGAAACGTATCCAACTTATCTATCCATTCCTCATAGATTTTCCTTTTCAGTTTTAATTTATATTAAATTACAATAATATTTTCAGATAATAATCTAATCATGAGCATAGCAGGTGGTAGCGTAACCAATGATTTTTGTGTTGCTCCAATTGAATTGGTGCTGTTTGGTGTCATGTGGGTAGAGATTAAGGATTTGAGATTGTGGCATTTGACTGCCAGCCAGTGTTCATGGATCCTGGTTTTTAATTGATGTGATGTATGTC